>JAJEJH010000434.1:468204-587954 GCA_026122585.1 Anacardium occidentale
GATATGGTATTTTTTAAAATAAAATAAAGGACTACCTATTTATTACTAGTAAATTTAAAAAAATAATGTTTAAACCCTACGTATATCTCTATTATAATATTTAAATAAAATGACATATGTTTAATTTTTTGAAAATTTTAAGGGTTTTTAAATTTTTTGAAAAAAAAGTTTAGGGTGTTTTTTAATAAGAAAAATTAGAATGTTCTTTATTTGAAATTTAATTAGTCCCTCGATAATTTTAAAAATAACAATTGCTTTCTAAAAACATGATAAGTTAGAGTAATAAACATTATATTACAAACTATAAATGTTATAATATATTTTAAAAATATATTGATGAATATAATAATTTTTAAAATAAGATAGGATAATTATTTATTTACCTCTAATAAAGTAAAAAAATAATAACATCTACACTCAAAATATTTCTCTATCCTAATAATTTGAATAAAATGATATAAATACACTTTGACCAAGTACATATTTATCCTAATCATTCACATCAATATATATATATATATACACACACACAATTTGACCATTAAAACTAATAGTTGACTTTGACAGATGAGTGAGAATTTAATTTTTTTTCAAACTTAACAGTAAAACTTTGTCATTTTATCAAACCTTAAGTGCAAAATAGTCTTTTAGTGAGTCGTTGTAAGACCCGCCACCACGCATACCCATATTGCTAAATGATATCTTTTCTTTTATTTAATATACTGAAAATTGGGTACACGCGACGGGAATCCTACGAAAAGAAAACCTCCTGCTATACATTTATATCCATGCAAAAGCTGAAATCTGAAATTGAAATATACAACTATACAATGGGCCCAAAATGGCCTTTTCATAAATATATACAGTTTTTGTACATTAGCATACATCTGGGTAAATATAAAATTTACAAATATGACCCAACAGGCCAAAACTGAAAATATACATTGAAAACTGAGCGTGGAGTCCTCTCCTGTCAGCCTCGGTCCACCCGCTCCTCGCCAGCAGCACACTAACCTGAAAAGGAAGGAAGAAGGAAAGGGATGAGTGATAAAGATCACCCAGTAAATGATCTTTACTTCCCTCAACCCAAGCAAGCAACACACAATAATACATACCTGGCCTTGGCCCTAATCATTCATCTAATCGCTTGCTGGAACTGAATATCGCTTATCTGCTTATTTCTTTATCTGTTCTCTTGATTGAATTATTAATCCATGTCATGAAATATATGTCATGTCATGCTGAATATACTGGAAACTGAATATGCATGCATCTGTCTATCTATGTATCCAAAGATACCTGTTGTGCTGATCAGACTGATGAACACTGGGATTCGACATCTTAGTCGTGTGGGCTGAACAGTCTAGCTAAGGGCTAGAAAGCTAAAAATATAATGCTGGATGATCTAACTGGTGTCAGAAGGCTGAAATCCCACAGATGCCCCCTCGAGTTTACTCAAAACTCTAACCTGGATGTCGGGTTCTGAATACTGAATATTATCGAAATTGGATCCCTTGAACTTTTCGTATGCTACATGTCATGCTATGAAATGCTCATGCAGTATTAATTAACTGATTTTACTCTTATTTGATATTGATTAGCCTTTAAATTGATTTCTCATGCTTTATGATTCATTTTAAGCCTTTTTTGGAAAATTCTACTGCTGCACGGGCATGTGAGCAAGGCACACGGGCGTGCTGGAGACACACACAAGCTTGTATGGCAAAAGCACACAGGCGTGTGCCCAGACGCATGGGGTCGTGTGCTGGTCGTGCAGTCAATCGTACTCACTTCTGGAAAAATCTACGTATTTCACTAAAAGAATAAGCACATGGTCGTGTCCCTCAGGACACACATGCGTGTCCTCTATAATCCGATCGTGCACACTTCGTGCACACGGGCGTGTCCCTACAAAAGCAAAGGCATACGAGCGTGCTCAAGCAGGCACACGGGCATGTGTCTTGCTCTGCATCGATAGCACTCACTTGGAAATATAGGAAACCACAGGAAACCACATCCAAACTGAAATTAACTGATAGAAAACATTTCAAACACTTTAATATGTATATATCAAGCATCAATTTCATCATTCATCAATCACCACTCATTCCACCACAGAAATCCTTCATTCTCTCACATAAACACATACAAGCAAAGCAAGCATGGATTCTGGGCGGAAATCAACATTTCATGCATCATTTCATCACATATCAACATACAAACATCTCATAACATGCTAGAAACGTAAACAAACATTTTCAAGCATCATCAATCATCAAATACAAGCTGAGAAACGTAAGGAAGAAGTAAGGAAACACTTACCTCTTGCCATAGCTGTTGGAATCTCAACTCTTAAGCTAATCTCTTCCTTTTCTAGCTAGATTGGGAGCTACTGGAAGCTAGAAATCTGGTCTAGGGCTAGGAGCAACTAAAAACACAAGAGAACTTTGGCTAAAATGGGAAAACTGGGTGAGAAACATTTAAATCTCCCGTATCTCTCTCATCTACTCATCTGCACGGGCGTACAGGGCACAGTGCACGGGAGTGCACAAGGGAAAATGAAAACTCTTCATTTCCCGCGTTTCACATGATAGAAACCTCTCAAAAGGAATCATGCAAAAGCCACACAGGCTCTGAAAACTTACTTTCTCACCCCTAAACTCTTCTAAACTCTCAATTTATTTCTAAATCTCATATCTAACCCCAAAACTCTACCTTTAAGGGCTTTTCTAATCTTGGGATGCTATAGTAGTTAAGTATTATATGTAATATTACATGCAATGTTTTATGAACTGGATTAAACATCAATTCGGTGAAAGGGATCAAAATCTAATTCGTGGTCCAAGCAGCTAAATATATAAAAATAATATTTAAAACAATTTTTATATAATTAATCATTAAGTATATAATATGAATCATTTTTATATGAAAACAAATTTAGTTTGATAGTATATATACATAAAATTAATAGATGAGATTTTAAGTTTCCAAATAATAATTTAAAAAAAAAAACTTATTTTTTTCTATTAATTAGGTCAAAGTTGACTTTTTACTTTTTCCAACTGTCCAATTTAATCCAATCTATTGTACCTCTAAGAGTTTTGATGGTAACAAAAACATTGTTAAATGACTAACTTGTCCTTAACATGTTTGAATTTATGACCAAAATAGAACGTAAGTTGTTTTATGTGTTTTAGGGCTCATGTACAATTATGAATGAATGATGAACGCCTATACATCTTTGTTTTTAGTCTCGTACATGATTTTTCATGACTTCATAAACATTTATTGTACATGCTTTTATGTTTTGAGGCTTTGAAAATATAGTTGTGTACACTCATACACGATCAATGTACATTCATGAGTGATCAATTATAAGCCAATCATAGGGAAGTCCCTCTTGTGAATGTGAGCCCCATATATGGTCAAAGAAAATCAATAAAAGTCTAATTCAATACTCATGTAAGCATATAAACCTGAAGTTTTCACACCTATGACAGGGTAAGAGTCACAATAAAAGGGTCATGTACACAAGCTCTCATACATAGTCAAAGGGAACAAAGTGAAACAAAAGATGCACACATGTGATCCTATAGTTTACACGTCTATGACTACATAGAAGGAAGTCATGATCACAAGTACTTGTGAAGGGTCAAAGCTTCAAACTCAAAGTTAGGTATCATATGATTCTGATTTGAGTAAGATTCTATGTTGACATAGTTCACTAATTTAGACATATCTAGAGTTCAAACTCAATGTTTCATTCAGTTTTCAATATTTTAGAATTTTCAAATCCTAACAACATTTTTAGTAAACAATTCTAACGGTAAGCATGATTTCAATATACTTCATACCATAATACATATAGTATGACATGAATCAGAATACAGACAGCAAGATAAGAGAAAAATAAGTCATGAACAATAGACAATAAAGAACAAAAAATAATTGCATAGTATACGTCATAAGTAGAAACCTAAAAGAATTCAGTGAGATCTTAAAAGAACTCAAAAGTACTCTAGATCTTAAAAATCAGATTAGAAAGAGAACATGATAATGAATATTAGAAAGAGAAGTAAGTGAGTTAGTTCCAATATAGATTCCTTTTCATGCCAAGTTGTGTACATATAATATATACGTAATTGTAATGAGGTGTGAAGCCGAATCTGAGCAGTTAGATAAGTCAGATCAAAGGAAACTTACTTAACTAGTTAAGGACTAAGTTAAGTCTATCAGTTTAGCAATAAGGCTCATCATAGACTAACTAAAGTCTATTCGATTAGGTATGTAAGAAAGATAAGAAGCTAGAATATAAAGGAAGCCCAAAGCAAAAGCAGAAGAAGTTTTAGTCTAGTCAAGAGCTTGGTTAAGTTTGTCAGTATAATAGCTAGCCAATGGTAGATCAGACTAGAGTCTACTTGAGGATAGACTCTAATAAATGTTTACTAAGTGACTTATCACTCAACCCCCTCAGTTTTTTTTCTTGTAAGTTAGTATTTTAGGAGCTAAGCTTGGAGTATGAGATGACTAAAGAGTAAGATATGACTCAAATAAGTGTTCACCCGATGTTTTAAGTTATATATATGTATATATATATATATATATGTATTTAGTTTTTAACATATAGCATGTTGATGGCTCGCATGCTTTATATTGCTCATGTATATTATGTACAGTATCACATATGTTTCTAATATTATAAAATATAGTTATATAGTATGAGTTTTATTCAAGATATTATACAATGGGTTTCAGCTTGCCACCATATACATCATTTCAGCCTTCGTATCTAGTGTTTTCAGATATGTAGTTAGAGTGAGACTTGCTACTAAATATTAAATAGGTATTTCAATTGAAAAAAAACCTAGTATGTAGTAATATATAGCAATGGGCCCCATAAAAGTAGTGGTGCCTTAGGGTATACACTTATGTGCCTTAGGGTTACGGTCATGTACATTTTCCTAATTTTGCATGATCATGTAAAGTCATGACTATGTGTGTCCAGTGTTATATAGGCTCATGCTGTGACACTGGTTTTTGTCATGCCAAACAAGGATAGACTTGTTACTCTTGTTTAACCACCATAAACGTGGTCAAGAGGAGCACACAATGGGTTTGTGAACTGTTATAGAGTCTATGAAGTTGCCACCCGAGGGTTATCTCAAGAAAATATATATCGGTGATGATGGACGATTTATGAATCCCTTACAAAAGACCTAACTTTTCTCACATGTCCAATAGGTTGGGTTCGGAGAGTCAGGTACGACAATGAAAATGTGTTAGGCACCTATGTTGCCTAGTATGAAGACCAGCCTCTATTATTGTGGTTCGTTTATTAAACGAGTTAATAAATTTAATTAATTTCCATTTTCTAATCACACGATGCAATATTAACTATTTATCCAAGCTCATAAATAAACATCCACAAAAAGATAAAATAAAATAAAAATAAAAATTACATCCCTTTTTACATTCATCTCTATACAAATATCTAATCCTAAACATATCTAATAAATTAAATAATCCCTACAAAACAATTTTGCTAATTATAAAAATTCAACATCCACGCCATAGAAAATAAAAAATAAATAAAACAATAAAAATAGAATGAACAAAAAAAAAATTATATTCCTTGCACATACACTCTTATACAAATATCTAATCCTAAACAAGCCTAAAAAAATTTAAACCCTGCAAAACACATCATGTTAGAGACAACTTACTAAAAAATTAAAATTGTATTTTTCTCTAATTCGTCTGAGACATTACTTGTACAGATCCTCGGGGACCTGTTGTGTGCTCATGGTTCGTGTAATTCATCTATACCCCAACAATACTAATAAAGAGAACTCAACGAATATAAATCATGCATGATAATTTCTTAGGAGATGCTATACCAAGACTTGTGTTGTGTCGAGACTGAGGATAATTGAGTGTGAAGTCAATCGGGTAGTAGATAACTAAGAGTGAGGAGTAGACTAAGTCTTCAGATCTTGGTTTGGAATGGTGAGTTTAAAAAAAAAAAAATCCTCAAGATTCTCGCTAGAAACAAAATTCCTCATGTTTTTTTTTTCTCTCTCTCCCCCCCTGCACATACACTCTTATACAATCTTAAACAAGCCTAAAAAAATTTAAACCCTGCAAAACACATCATGTTAGAGACAACTTACTAAAAAATTAAAATTGTATTTTTTTTCTAATTTGTCTGAGACATTACTTGTACAGATCCTCGGGGACCTATTGTGCGCTCATGGTTCGTGTAATTCATCTATACCCCAGCAATACTAACAAAGAGAACTCAACAAATATAAATCATGCATGATAATTTCTTAGGAGATGCTATACCAAGACTTGTGTTGTGTCGAGATTGAGGATAATTGAGTGCAAAGTCAATCGGGTAGTAGATAACTAAGAGTGAGGAGTAGACTAAGTCTTCAGATCTTGGTTTGGAATGGTGAGTTTTTTAAATAAAAAAAAAATTCCTCAAGATTCTTGCTGGAAACAAAATCCCTCATGTTTTTTTTTCTCTCTCTCCCGCCAACCACCCCCCCCCCATCCCACCTTTTTCTTTTCCTTTTCCTTTTCCTTTTCCTTTTTATTCTTATTTATAGGCCTTGAAGACAAAATCAAGGAAAAATACTCGCTTGATCTAGCCATGATCGGGGGCAATTAATTCCCTTGATCTAGCAATAGTATTTGTGCACAAAAGGGAATGGTTGATGCGGGATCATGCAGCTGGCGGAAGAGAAGAAGGAAGGTTGACGCTATTGAAAAGGGAATAATAATAATGATAAAAAAACGCAGACTTAAAATTGCTCCTAGAAGGAAGGAAGTCAGCTGATGCCGAGAAAATAGAAAAGGTTTCCTTAAAAAAGCAACTATGAGCGCAGAAGAAGAAGTCAAGCGCAAGTTGAAGTATTTGTATGTTCCAACGCACGCACTGCAAAATCCCACCCAGATAGCAGCCGTGACATGCATGGAAGCAGACCCTAGGCTTGGCCTTGCTTCTTTGTACCAGTGTCTCTCTTCGGGTCGCACACTTTCTTTTTTTTCCTTGGGCTTTCACTTGTGGTTGGGCTTGTTTCTTAGGCCCACTCCTATTATATTTCTTGAGCAGGCTTTTACTTCTCTTAGGCTTGCTTTTATTTATTTATTATTTTATTTTATTTTATTTTGGGTCTTTATATGGCCTTAGGGTTCTTAGATGGGTTATTTTTCATGGCTTATAGATTTCACTCATCTATCCTTAGTTCGACATTTTAAAAACTTTGAACCAATCCCTAAGTCTTTTTTTTAATCATTGGGAATGATCTTATTAGGTCCAAAATAGGGTGTCCACAGATACCCATTAGTTTGTGAATTTTATATGTGTTGTGAACGCAATAAAAACACATGCAAAAGGTTAACAAAGTATAAAAAAAGACACCAATTTTAGACCAATCGTGTCAATAACAACATGTCAAAGGAAAACTTTTATGGTTCCTTAAGCCTATAGCAAAAAGTGGTCAAAATGGAGTAGCTTATTCTAGGCATCTCTGATAAAAAGAACTGTCTCTTTTAGACAAAACTTGAAAGTAAATTGCCTCTTCTAAGCAGATTTACCGAAATAGGATGTTCCTTTAGCCTTGAATTGCCCCATTTTGAAAACAAGTTCAGAATAATGACCTATGTAGAAACCTAGAGATGTTCTTATACTTCGGATTGCCCCACTTTAAAAGCAAGTCTGGAATAATAACACATGTAAAAACCTAGAGGTATTTTTATACCTCAGATTATCCCACTTCGAAAGCAAGTTCGAAAACATAACATGTGCACGATCTGGTCGATTGAATAAAATGTCTCTAGGGTGGACAAACTTGACAAGGTTGGATTTTCCTTGATCAAACAAAATGTCCTTAGAGAATGATAATGTCATGCTCTGTGATTCTTTTTTTTTTTTTTTTTCAAACTAATGAATGCATGTATGTCTCATCATCCCTCCTCTATGTTCCCCTTTGCACGTGTAATTTTGAGACTTAAGAATCTGATAACTTGAGGGGACCAACTTATTCCTTTAGTTTTTGCTTAAGTCGCATTTTCATATTTTCGATCTAGCGGAGGTTTTCTCTTTTTTCTTTTTTTATTTTTATTTTTATTTTTCCTTTGCTTTTTTTTTGTCTTTTTTTTTTTTTTAGAGAAAAAGAGAGAGTTCAAATCAATCCTTTACCCATATGTTTAAAAATATTAATAATGTTTTTTAGTTTAGCCTACTACAACCCTATGATTACAAAAACACAATATTATCAAATCAATACACACAAACTTGACTAAAACAAATGTAGGTATGATTACCTTTAACATTAGTACAATTAATTCACCCTTTTTTTTTTTTTTTTTTGAACTTGCCATTTTTTTAGCCTCCTGTCCTTAGGGCCAGCCTTTTTTGTTTTCTTGCCCTTAAGATCACTCTTGTTTTTTTTTTTTTTTCATGCTCTAACTTTTGCTTAGAGAGCCCTGAGCGGGTTTTCTCTCTAGTGAGCTATATCTCTCACACAAAATACTTTTTGAGGTTGTCTGAGTTTACTGGTTCAACAAACTCTTTTCCATCCAAGTCTGATAATTGTGTTGCCCCTCCAAATAATATTTGCTTGATCATGTAAGGTTCTTCCTAATTTGGCCTAAATTTGCCTCTTGGGTCTTGTTGGTTTTCCCTTACTTCTTTAAGCACTAAATCCCCCTTCTTCAAATTCCTAGTCTTCATTTTCTTGTGAAATGCTCGAGCGATCCTTCTTTGATAGCTTTAGGTGTAACATCGTGCTACCAGTCTCTTTTCATCAATTAATGTCATCTCTTGAAAACGATTCATAATCCATTCTAACTCTGGAATCCCTACTTCTAAGGCCACTTATAAGGATTTCACTTGCACCTCTTAAGGTAATACTACCTCTATTCCATACACTAAAGAATAAGGTGTTGCTCTTGTCGAGCTTCGAGCAATGGTACAATAAGCCTAAAGCGCCAAGTATAGTTTGTTAGCCTAATCTCAATGGGTTTGTATTATTTTCCTTAATATAGTCTTCAAATTTTTATTTGCTACTTCTACTGCCCCATTGGTTTGAGGACTATAAGATGAAGATTTATTATGCTCATTCTCGTATCTTTGGAGTAAGTCATCTACTGCCCCTTTGAATTGCATCTCATTATCTGTTATCATCTCTCGAGGAACCCAATATATACTGATTATCTGACATTCTATAAACCTAGACATTTGCTTTGAGTTGATCCTCTTAAAAGTCTGAGCTTCAACCCATTTAGTGAAATAATCGATAGCTACCACAATGTATTTATGCCCGTTAGATGCCGCTGAAGATATCTTCCCTATTATATCAATCCTCTAAATTAAGAAAGGCTAAGGAGAAGTTATACTAAATAATTCTGCATATTGGATATGGTTTAGGTTTGCATGCATTTGGCATTGATGACACCTCTTCACGAATTGTACACAATCTTTTTCCATAGTTAACCAAAAATACCCATGGCAAAAATCTTCTTGACTAAGAACTTTTCATTCATATGTGGCCCGTATATTCCTGCATGTATTTCTTCCATTATTTGTTTTGCTTGCATTAAATCTACACAAAGTAAGTGAATCCCATTATACAACCTCCTATATAATTGACCTCCTACTAAAATATATTGCATCGTCATCCTTCTCAATACCCTCTGCTCATTCTTATCTGACCCTTTTTGATAACTTTCATCTTCCAAATATAGTTTTATAAGTATAAACCATGCATGACCCGAACAATCTTCATTTATTGCCATGATAACCTCCATTTGGTAATATGGTATGCTTTCCCGAGTGATCACTATTAGTCGTATAATGGCCTTTTGAGGAGCAACCCATGTAAAAACTAATGAGGCTAGAGCATCAACTAGTTAATTATCTCCTCTAGCCACATGCCAAAATCGTGTACTCTTAAAATTCTTGAGCATTCTTCTAAGTTGATCATGATATGGTCGAAGCTTCTCTTTTTTAACTACCCACTCATTCACCCCTTGGTTGATAACCAATATAAAATCTTCATAAATCTTCACATGTTTTGCCTCTACAATCATTAAACTCTCCAATCCAAATAGACATTCCTCATACTCTACCATATTGTTCTTAACATTGAAATCCAGCCTCTATGCTAGTGACATTTGCTCACCCAAATGAGTTACTAAGACTATTCCTATTCTAGCCCCATTTTTATTTACTGCTCTATCAAAGTACATTTGTCATTTAGCTATTTCTAATACCTCTATGTCCTCATTTGGAAATTTAGTTTCTACTTCTACTTTTTCATTTATAGGATCTCAACTAAAAAATCTAAAATTGCTCTTCTTTTTATAGTCTTCATGGTCATGCATTCAATGTCAAATTTTGATAACAAAATAAGCCACTTTGCTAATTTTCCTACCAATGATAGGGCTTGTAACAAATATCTAATTGGATGTGCCTTAGCACAAACAATCACCTTATGAGCAAGGAAATAGTGCTTCAACTTCTTGGTGGCCCAAACCATGGCTAGACAGGCTTTCTCGATTATTGAATACTTTGTTTCTACAGGTAACAACTTTTTGCTTAGGCAATAAATGGCTCTTTCCACTTTTCCCTCATCTCTCTGTGCCAATATAGCCCTTGTTGATGTTTCTTCTACCATCAAATATAGAAATAACGGCTCTCTATGTCTCAATGGGACTAAGACAAATGGGTTTATCAAATACTCTTATTTTTTTTCAAACATCTCTTGACATTAATTGTCCCATTTCATTGGCTGATTTTTTTTTTTAGTAACCTAAATATCGGTTCACACTTATCAAACAACTTTGAGATGAACTGACTGATGTATTGCATTCGTCCAATAAATCCTCTAACCTCTTTTACTGTCTTTAGTGGTGATATTTTTTAAATGGCTTTGATTTTTTTTCGGATCTATCTCTATCCCCTTTTGACTTACTATATATCCTAACACTTTCCTTAATCCTACTCCAAATATACACTTCTTAGGGTTTAATCGTAACCTATACTTTATTACCCTCTGAAATAATTTTTCTAGATCAAAGAAGTGATCTTCTCATGTCTTCGACTTAATCACCATGTCATCCACATATACTTCTACCTCCTTATGGATCATATCATGGAATAAGGTTATGGTCATTCTCTGATATGTTACCCCTATATTTTTAAGTCCAAAAGACATTATCTTATAACAGTAGGTCCCTCATTTTGTGATAAAAGACATTTTTAACTTATCTTCTTCTGTCATCAGAATTTGGTTGTATCCAAAGTATCCATCCACTATCGACATCATGACGCTCTCTGTAATGTTGTCCACTAATAAATCAATTTGATTTTTTTTGGATCTATCTCTATCCCCTTTTGACTTACCATATATCCTAACACTTTTCTTAATGCTACTCCAAATATACACTTCTTAGGGTTTAATCGTAACCTATACTTTATTACCCTCTGAAATAATTTTTCTAGATCAAAGAAGTGATCTTCTCATGTCTTCAACTTAATCACCTTGTCATCCACATATACTTCTACCTCCTTATGGATCATATCATGGAATAAGGTTATGGTCATTCTCTGATATGCTACCCCTGTATTTTTAAGCCTAAAAGACATTATCTTATAACAGTAGGTCCTTCATTCTGTGATAAAAGACGTTTTTAACTTATCTTCTTCTGCCATCAGAATTTGGTTGTATCCAAAGTATCCATCCACTATCGATATCATGACGCTCTTTGCAATGTTGTCCACTAATAAATCAATGTAAGGTAAAGGAAAATCATCCTTTGGGCATGCTTTATTCAAGTCCTTATAATCTACACACATTTTAACCTTTGCATCCTTCTTTGAAACTGAAACAATATTTGCCAACCAATCTATGTACTCTATGACTTCAAAAAACCTAGTTGTAATTTGCTTTTCAATTTCTTCTTTAATCTTTTGGCTCTATTGCTCCCTTAACCTTCTTAACTTCTATTTTATTGGCTTCGCATTTGGATAAGTAGGAATGAAATGTTATGTTATACCTATGTCGATCCCAAACATATTACTATAAGTACATGCTAAAGCCTCTTTGTATTTTTTAACATTTTAATGAGTCTCTCATTTTCCACTAATTCTGGTTCATTAAGTGCACTAATGTTAATGGAAGTGGTTTCTACATTGCCTATCATGAATGTGTATATGTCATTGCTAATATCATGCATGCAATCATGAGACCATAAGTAAGCAAACAGAAGCTTATTATTGATTGCAAGAGAAACATTTGTTAACATATCATCACATATAACATTAATAAAAGAATCAAATAAATCTTCAATTAGTAGTGCTTCCTCATGGTTGTCAGTTGTCTTGACTTCGTTTTCTTCTTCAACATCTCTTTCTTCCTTAGGTGTTATAAAGCCCACCACATTAACAAGCTTAAAGCTCCAGTTGCTACTTAGGGTAATCACATCCCCTAACTCCTTTATGAGTATATTTTTCTTTTTAATGTTGTACCACCTTCCTTATTCAAAAAAAGTCAATAGCGTTTAAAGACAGCATAATGGAGGCTCTTTCAAACACTTGGGTCTCTCTCTTAATAACCATTTGTATAGTCTACTCTTATCTTTCTTGTTTCTACTTTCTTCAAAGTTCTTTTCTTTTACTTCCTCGTACCCTATTCCTTTTCTTGTTGTTTGAAATTTGAAGTCAAGCAAAATTTTGAGACCTTTGCCTTCTTGACCTAACACTCTTCCAAGCGTATATTGTTGTTTTTTCATCATATTTACAACTACTGAATTGAAACTCTCAATCATTGTAATCTAGGCCCTAAGGCCTGTTTACTAAAAACATTTTTTGAAAAGTATTTTACTGAAAATACTATTGAGATCCAAAGATCCTAAAATACTAAAAAGCTAAGTAATAAAACTACATCCAGAAACCATATCTGAAATATCTCTATATCTGTATGGATACCGACTGTACTGATCAGACTGATTAACATAGAGATTCCACACGTCGACCGTATGAGTTTAATACTATTGATATATATACAACTGTCTCTCTAACAAGTCTGATTAATAACAATGTCCTCTTTAATAGACACTTGACTCCTTTTCTAATGAGGTACCCTCTCTAATGGGTTATACAGACTTATAGGTGTCCTCTCGTATTCACCTTCTAATAACTTACCCGAAAATCAGGCTATAATGTTGAAAACTCCTGTATATGGATCCCTTGATCCCTTTTTTAGAAAATCACTACTTGGCATGTTATGTCATGTAATGTACTATACATGCATGATATTTGATGATAAAATACTAATAATATAAAATTGTGCTGCTAATCATACTAATGAATAAAAGGATTCAACACCTTGGTTGTATGAGTTTAATATTGCTGATGCACATCCAATGCTCTTTCTAACGAGTTTGGTCAATAACCATGTTCTTGTTACCAGATACTAGACTCTCTCTCTCTAACAGGATACCCTTGTATCCACCATTAACAGCTAACTTGAATATTGGGTTATGATGTTGAAACTAATACATGAAAATCTCTTGATCCCTTTCTGAAAATTACTAAGTTGGCATGCTATGTTGAACGATGTTATTCATGCATTAATCTTATTATTTTTTATTTCTCTGATTACATTTTGTATAACTATACAATTATTGTAGTTTTATTCTACGTATTTTTACTAAAACTTCTAGTTCTATGACTTATTAAGCTTGCTAATAAGTTATGCGTGCCTTGTTCTATATTTTATTATGATTCTACCAGATTTTACTACTATTTTCCTATTTCCATTTTCTATTTTCATCTTTTATTATGTTTTCTGATCGTAATCGGTTACTAGATTACGTTATTCTAGACAACTACTGAATTTCTTATACTTGTATAAAATTAATGGTGTGATTTTAGAAAAATATTTTATCTTTTCTTGGTTATATTATCATTTTATACTGGTTTCTCTCTTATTGAATTGTTTTTGTAACTTTTGTTGGGTGCACAAAAAGTGTGCTTGGTCATGCTAACTTATGGAATCCCTTGCCACAACTCTGACTTGCTACACTATTGTGTATTTCAGACTGCATGGGCGTATGTGCTATATACACGATTGTGTCCCTAAGTACACGAGCAAGTAGACTGCTACACACATATGGTTGTAACCCTTAAAGGCATGGTTATGTGAAATTAGGAAATCACATATGACTGTGACCCCTAAGTCATACGGTTGTGTACCCGAAAGCATAGGCATATTAGCCTTAGTCGTGCATGTACTACATGATTGTGGCCATGCAAAATAAATGACCACACGGCTGTGTGTTACGTCCTACTTCTACAAATCCATTTCCAGAACTTGCAGAACTCTACCCAAAACTCAACCCAATCTCATACAATCTTTAATCAAGCTTATTCTAACACACAAATAAGTAAAAACATGTTACTTATGCTAACGCTCATCAACCCATAACATATAATCACTACAAATCATGCTTCCGAAATAGGAAATACATATAAACACACACACCAGCACACTATCATGCTTCTACCTCCAAAATCTCATTTATCTCAGCCTCATCAACTTACAATTAAGCTTAATAAACTGGAAACATACTTGCATTGCTAAATAATCTATCTACGAGGCTATATACTTTGAAAATAGGAAAAGAGGTAAATAAATACTTACCTGGCACTGCTAATGGTTTCAATCTCTCTAACTCTGGCTAGATTCTTAGTTGGAAGGCTACTAAAAGTTGGTTTCCTTCTTCTCAATTTGGTTAAAGTTAGTTGAAGAAGAAGAAGAAGAAGAAGAAGAATGGGTGAGAAATTGGTTGCACTCCTATAAGGAAGAAACGTCTACTTTATATAGTGCACGACTCAAGGAAGACACTTGGGCATGTGCAATAAGGTGCACGGTCATGTACCTCACACAAGAGATGTACGATCGTGTGTCCAAAGGGCATACGGTCATGCTCCACATATAACACCATATAAAGCCATTAAAAGACTTTTTTATCCCTTTTAACTCTACTAAATTTATTCTCTAGCTATAAAATCTCTCTCATGGCCTTCATTCAAGGCCTAGAAAGACTATTCTAACATTGAGATATTACAATAACTAAAATAACCCTAATAACTACTAAAAGCATTTTAACCTTACCAAAATACCTAAAATACCCTCAAAACTCATTCAATTTGCCAGTTTTAGAAAGCATGCCATTACAAATCCCTTATCCCAAGTGAGAAGATTGGTTGTCCTTTATTTCAACATACATGAGATTTGACCAACTCTCATACAATTAGCATATTACCAATGATGCTTATTACAATTTCGATCGTACATTACAAAAACCAAAACTGTTATGAAAAAACCTTGAATGCTCTACCATTAACACACTAAAAAAGCCTATGGGTCATTAAGGCATACTTTGCTTACGACAAGGGTTGCCTATATGGTGTGTGCCTTTATGCAACGTCCTTGTACCACCATTACACAAGTTTCCTTATTGACTTCATTGTCACCTTCCATACCATGCACCCCTAGCAGAAGCGACTAAATGCTTCAAAGTTATCAACTAAAAACAACATGTCTAAAATAACATGTTTACGACTGTTTACTCCTAATATCAAATTAAAAAAAAAAAACATATAACATTGTAAGTGTCATTTTAATTAATTTTTGAATATTATATGATACAATATGCACAATAATATGTAGATTTTAAAAAATTCCAATTTCCTATACCAAGTTTGAAATAATATTTCAATTTTTTAATTAATGTATTTTAATAATCAAGATTAAATTTATTTATTTCATTTATAATATATAATCGCTATACAAATATAAATTGAATCTAACTTTTGAAAGTAAATTTATCTAATTTCTAAAAATTAGATTTAACTCATTTTTTACTCAGTTAAATGATTAATTTATAAATTGATTGATTCATTAAATTGGGCAGATGGGTGACATCACTCTAATATAATTAACATTTTAAAATAGGTTTTAATTATGTTTTTGTCAATATGATAGTTTGATTGTTTTAACTCAATAATTGAACCATAATCTAATGTAACTTATTTGATTCAACTAATTTAATTTAACCATTTTTTAACTAAAATGAGTTTTAGCTATGATCTTGATTAAGTTTTTTAACTTTTTTAATATAATCATTGTTTATATAGTTAGAGATATTGGCAAAATTTCTCTTCTATATTAAACATCAATCGAAAATACTAAATCGTAGTTCTAATATGTTAAAGGCAGATAAAGAAAAAATAACTAACTGGATACAAGAATGAATATTATGATAAATTATTATTTCCACTTTGTTCCCTTTTTTAGTCACCCCCGTGTGAGTCTATCCTCCCTTTACCCAACGCGTTTTGGTGGCTCCCCTTCAATAAATTTAATAAATAAACTCAGTCATTTTCCGCTCTCCACCAAATAAATTAATCAATTAATCAAAAAAAATAAAAATGACCAAAATTTTTAATCTAAAAATAAAACTAAAATCATAAAACAAAAATGTTTGACATCCTTGAGGATTGAAATGACAAAAGGCACCTTCATATTTTAGAGATAATATAACTTTTTCAAATATTAGTGAATAGGTATGATTTAAAATCAAACTGAATCCAAATATGAATTCACTTAAGTTTAGTTTGAATATATAATAGCTAATTTTAATTTATTTGTGTTAATTAAAAAATATCATTGGGCGTTAATAATAATATAAATAGGTTTATTGATACAATAAATAATATCATTAATAAACATATCAAAGAGCTTAAGCTAACCCATTGCTTGACCCCTTAATAAAAGCACAACTCTCAATTTTGTGGTTTTTGCCAAGCTTTCAAGTTGTGCGGGTCATGTTAGGGCTCTCAGGGTTTAACCCAAGAAAAAATTAAAAATTAAATATAATATATATATATATATTGTGATGGGTTGATTTTTAAAACAGTGACTACTAAAAGTTATATGGCCAATGCCTTGAGTCTTACTATGTCGTAGGGCAACATAACAATCACACAAAATTCAGGTTAATATAAGTTGTTATTTTGTCTAATCATCGATGAGAGGAACAATATTGTCAAGAGGGAATTTGAGTCGAACTATTGAAGTCAAACTCTAATTCGAAATCAACTTAAATCAAAATTGAATACTAAATTGAGTCAATTTGGCATGGTTCAAATCCAACTCTATTAGTAAATGATTAACATATTATTTAAAATTTATAGTATGATAGGTTGATAAATATTCACCAAATCACCAATCTATCATTTATTTTAATTAGAGTTAGATTCAATTTACATCAAGTCCAAACAAGATTTAATACAAAATCTACTAAATTAATAATTTGATTTTGGTTTTGTTTTGAGTTAATTCAAACTTAAGTATTTGAATCAGTATAAAATCAAATCATTTTATCTAAACTCAAGTTTAAACTCAAGCTATTCGGATTTAATTCTAATTCTATTACTAGAAATTTAACAGAAGGGGAATTTATGATATTATTACACTCTAGAGAGGTTCATATAATGAAATTATAGTTAAAGGAGATTTTGTAATTGAAGTAAATAATTCTGATTCAGTGCCAACTGCTAACCCACAAGTGACAACTGGAGGCCACTTTCTCTTTTGTAATTCTCTCTCCAAAGCCCTGCACCTTCTCTCTAGAAATTTTCATAGAGAGAGATGCAAATCATCTCCAAAGCTTCCTCTGCTGCCATGGCCTCCTTCACTTGCTCTAGGGTCGTCTTTCTTTTTTTATTCTGTATCTTTTTTTTTGTTTGGTTTTTTGCTTGTGTAAGATTCTGAGTTCTTGAATGTTTGTAGTTTTGGTGGTTTTTTTAATGCCCTTTTGAGGTTTATTTGTTTATGTGAAGATTGTTTGGAAAGATGGTTTTTTGTGCGAATTCTCATGTGCCCATGTGGTGAAATCGGTCAAATGATAAGTGTAAAAAAAGGGAAAAGGGAAAGATTTTGTTTTAGTTTATTTTAAGTTATCTGCTTTATTTTATTTTAGTTTTGCTAGTCGTGAATTCATGCTTCATGCTTGTTGGCAAAGAACTGAACGTGTGTATTTTTTATTGCAATTTTTTTATGTAAATTTTGTTGAATGTTGTAATTAGATTTGCATAAGAAGAACCATAATTTGATGCAGTTTTAATGCAGAATAATTTGATCTAAATTTTCAAACTTCATTAGACAAGTACATTATAAGTAAATTGAGTCTAAATGGGGTGCGATTTTGATTTGAATCTTAGTATAGTATTTGCTAATGGCTGTAAGGTCAAATGGGTATCTGTTTAAATGTTCTTTTGAATTTAAATTATTGTATGGATAAAATGCATACTTATATACTTGCTTAACATGAGAAATTCTTCTTTTCTTTTTTTTTTTTTTTTAATATATGAAAACTTCAAATACCTTATGAGCAAAATGGCTTTGATGGGGTTCTGTTAGTTTGTGATTTTGTTATGAATCCTAGCATAGTCTCAGTAAAATAGCTGATTAGTCAAATAGGTATTTTGTTAATATACTGTAATGAATTTTAGATGATTTTATGGAATACTTTATTAATTTGTTAACTTGTAATGATGATGTTGTTACTTTGATGTAAATCTTAGAATACTTTGTTAGATAGCTGATAGGTCATTTGGGTATTTTGTTGATGTGTTCTTGAACGGTCAATGATTATATGGATAGAAGTCATGAAGTTATCTACTTGATAAGTTTGTGGTAAGTAATTTTGGTTAATTGTTTTCTTGTATTTTAGGGGACAAGCAGGCTTTGTGTGTTGCCAGGAACAAGACAACTTTGCTTTAGAAAGGGCCTTTTGGATGGTTTTATGAGGCTGTTATCAATACCGTATAAGACATTGCATTTAGCCACTAGTCGGTCCCTTAGAGTTGCCCAGTTTTGCAGTGTTTCCAACATGTCTTCATCATTGCAAATTGAACTGGTGAGTTGATCTCTTGTTTCAGAATGTATGCATAACAGTTGCTTCACGCTTTTTATTCCTGTTTTTATCAGTTTTGGTAATGTGGAATTCGTTTATCTTGATTTTCCAAGTATCCTTCACAACTTCTAATGACCCACTGTGTTTGAAGCATTAAAGTAAGGTAAGGTTTCAGTTTTTTACTAACTGTTTGCTCTGTTGTTTAGTTTGTGAAGGTTTAGGGTCACCATTTTTTTGGCCATGTTGGATCAGAATAGGAGCATTTTTTTAATTTATCTTGTACAGTACTTGAAATACCTTCATTTTAATTTACCGAAGGATCCTCTAAATAACCTGCTTGATTTAATGGAGGAATACTTAAGTTAACATGATGTAAGCACTCCATATTTGTATGAGATAAATGGTTTGGTCATAGCCAAATCTCATGATTGGTTTTCAATACCGAAACAACAACTAATATTGTCTTTTATGGTGCTCCTAAGCCCTTCTCTCTACCCTTCCTTGTACTCTCTTAGGTTGGTGTAGTAATAAGGGATTTCAGTTAACTAGATTATTGATAAGTAAAGTTACATAGGGATGAAACTTCTGGGACAAGGTCTATTTTGCATGTCCATATATTTTCTTATTTCTGCTACCTAATTACTTTCTTATTTTAGGTACCATGTCTCAGAGACAACTATGCATATCTTTTACATGACATGGACACAGGCACAGTTGGAGTGGTTGATCCTGCTGAAGCTGTACCTGTTATACATGCTTTGAGTCGGAAAAACTGGAATTTGACTTACATACTAAATACACATCATCACCATGATCACACTGGTGGTAATATGGAGCTGAAAGCAAGGTACGGTGCAAAGGTATGACCATGTTACCAGTCTCAATTTCTCCTTAATAAAACTTTAAATGAGTAATTGACTCTTGAATGAACATCAACTCCTAAAGCAATTGCAAAAGAATTGCTTTTAGATTAAGTCAGGGTTCAATCATATTACATCTTGTGGACAGTGTAAATCCTACTTTGAATTTTTGCTTTTATCCAATATTATAGGTTTGCACTTCATGTGAAAAATAGTGCTTGAGTCCATTTTGTTTCTTCTTTAGATATCCCTGATCTGTCTCTAAGATTGAATTCTCCATAAAGTTTGCAGATGATGATAGCATGTACCATGGCTACTTGATGAGGGGCATTTCTTATATGAGTCTGTTCTATGATGACTTAAGTTCTCTGAAATTTGTGCTTCCTCTGTTGTTTGTAGGTGATTGGCTCAGCAATAGACAGGGATAGGATTCCTGGCATTGATATAGTTTTAAATGATGGAGACAAGTGGATGTTTGCAGGTCATGAGGCACATGTGATTGGGACTCCTGGTCATACTCAAGGTCAAGTTTCATTACTCAATCACATTATGAAATTCTATGATAATTTTAGAAGCATTTTATTACTTTGAAAAATAGATGATAAAAAGATTGTTATATTTATTGTGCTGCTGCTATGCCCATTTTATAGTGTTACATTTTCTGACTTTAAAGATTATTGCACCTATGACATAAGTTTCTATTTTTTATTTAGTTTAGAATTCAATAATAGCGATATACTAAAAATGAACATCATATATACCCTGTGTCAATGTACATTAATTTGGTTCATGCAGTTCTTTTCTTTTCTTTATTCAAATAGATAAAAAGAGGATTTGATGGTAAAGTGTGATGCATTATGGCGCTATATTCTCTGTAGTGGACATGCACACCACTTATAGTATGGTGGGGACTGAAAGTTTGAAATTGGCATTATCAGAGTGCCTTGAATAATTGAATACTGCCTGACATAACAGTTTTTTTCAAAGTCAGCTCCTTATGAATGTGGTGTTACGTGTCTGTGTACCATGGACCTTGGTATAGAATATTTCACTTTTTTTTATTCACTTTATTGGTTCAATTACAAACAGGTCATATTAGCTTTTACTTTCCCCGATCAGGGACAATTTTTACTGGAGACACTTTGTTCAGCTTATCATGTGGCAAGCTTTTTGAAGGATCCCCTGAGCAGGTAACTTTTTGTTGCATCTTCATTTGGTGACCTGAAGCTTTTGTAATTATAATTTTTTATTGCATCTCTTTTTGGCGACTGCATGTTGACATGCAATTTCTTGATATATGAAGTAAGAAATTTGCGGGGCCCAAGCTATATAGATGATGTTATTGCTAAAAAAGGTAGATAGTTTGTGAATGATTTTGCATTCTTAGTGCAAGCAGAAAACTCATTGTTATTGACATTTTATAATAAATTTGTATATGACAATGGTGATTCTCTACGTGGCAGATGTTTTCCTCCCTCAAAAAGATCATGTCTCTGCCAGATGATACAAGTATATATTGTGGTCATGAATATACATTGGTTAATCTCTCTCTCTCAGCACTTTGCTGTGGTCTGTGCTTAAATGTTTCAAGCTAATTTTATAAGACCCTTAATCATGGTCTACATATTGTTACAGAGTAATTCAAACTTTGCATTGTCTATTGAACCCAACAATGAGGCCCTCCAATCTTATGCAACCTATGTAGCTCAACTTCGCAACAAGGGCTTACCCACAGTAATCTCTTGGACTTGCTTCCTTTAGTAATTAAGTTATAATCTTCTTAGCGCTTAAATTTTCACATTTGTGTCATTTTTTATTCTTGGAAAGAGGCATATTTGTTTTGAACAAGAGTACTTTATCAAGTCATGGATTTGTTGAGTCTAAATTTATAACAAGGTATAAGATTTATAAGGTTATTATTGTCACATTCCATGTTACTAATAGGGGTGGACTCAGGTCGAGCTGACTGAAGCTCAACTTGCTTAAGCTTGAAACAAGCAACCATGGGTCAAGCTTGAGACATAGGGGTGGTTGGCTCAATAGCTGTGTGAGCTACTCAATTGTAGGTAAAATGATGTATTGACTAATTCAAAATGATGTTATTTTGTATGAGTGTTACATTATGAAGCTGCTAAAATGATGTCTCTTTGCTCCAATTTTACCAAGCTCAGTTCGAGTTCCTGTCCTTCAAAACTCGTTGAGCTTCACTACCCTTATGCTAAATTGAGTTCAAGCTTGGTTTTAATCCACCTCTAGTTATTAGTTTTGCATTCTTGTAGTGGAACAAAATCCAACAGGATACTAATGTTTCTTCTTTAGCTCCATTTCTCCTGCCCATGAATGTTCTCTTTTTCTTACAACCGGGTTTGGTTTTGTTTCAGATTCCAACCACAGTAAAGACAGAGAAGTCTTGTAATCCATTTCTTCGCACTTCTAGTTCGGAAATCCGACAGTTGTTAGGTATTCCGAACACGGCAAATGATTCAGAAGCCTTAGGCGTCATCCGTCATGCAAAGGGTAACTTTTAGGACTTATTGAAAGGTTAGGATCAAGATTGATGGCGTTATCTCTTTTCTTTTTAACACAAATCATGACACATTGTTTTACACACTTTGAATGGATTAGATTAAATTTGATATGCATCTTTTTTTAATTATAGCATAAACAATGCGTATCAAATTTAATCTTAAACTTGTGTCATAATTTGTGTGAAAAAACATAAAAATGTTGTTGGTCTTATTATTGTTTGTAATATTTCTCTTTGTATAGAGGGGTCAGTTTGATACATATTACTTAAAGTTTCAAACTAAAATTATTTATTAACATTTTAACAAAATTTATTTGTTTTTTGTTTTTTATCTTCTTAAATAAATTTTAAGATAAAAACTTCATTTATTTTTTATAAAATTATTTTTTATTTATATTTTGAAGTCAATAAACCAAATTAGAATAAAACTTTTAGAAGAGGTGATCACTTTTCCATTCTTGCGTAGTGGGTTGATAAGTCATTGGATTTCACTTTTAATTGATTAGGGTTTACCCATAAATCAACGAAGTGGTGGATGTGCAACCACTCCTTTTTAGGGTGGTTGCATAGCATTACTCACCAAATTAATGATTTAGTAGTATTCTTTTAGGGTTTGATTCAATTTGGATTGAATTTGATATTGATTCAAATTTCAAAAACAGATTTAAGATTGATTTCAAATATATGAGTTGACCTTTGGATTTAATTTAAGTTAGTTTAAACTTGATTGGATTAGGAAAAAGAATCAAATTTTGGACTCAAACATACTCATTAGACTCTAACTGAAAGAATTTGGATGGAACACGGTGCTGACTCTAGCCTCAAGTTTATTTTTATTTTGTATTATTATTAGTTAATTAATTAATTAATTGTTATCACTTTCTGCTGTCCAAAGTAATTGATAGGGTAAATTCGGGTAAATAATAATGTCAGCGTAAGATTGAACTTGTAAACATGATATTTGTTATATAGATTTCATTAGCACCAATAAAATGGACAGCAGAGGGTCCATACATGATTCTGTAGATCCTCACCTATAGACGCTCCATAATCTACCAAGCAAAAGCGACTAAAAAATAAAACGTCCCCGTACACCAAACACAAATTCTTTTCCCCGCCAAATAGAAAAAGGCACACGCTCTCTCTCTCTCTCTCTCTCTTTCTATGAAACGACAAATAATGTCACTCTTCTGAAATGGAAAACATGTAGATAATGTTAGACAACATTCTATTAAATACGATATCGTTCACATGCATCATCATAACAATAAAGAATTCATAAAGATCATTGGTATCGTTTGTGTTAAGACTCAATAACTAGATCATCCGAGTTGTCTATTATGCTTACTTTTTCCAGCTTGACTCTTTCGAGTCTGACTAGCTACTTGTACAATCAATCGCTCACATTAATAACACTCTAATTATGATA
The DNA here is from genome assembly GCA_026122585.1 of Anacardium occidentale. NCBI lineage: Eukaryota > Viridiplantae > Streptophyta > Magnoliopsida > Sapindales > Anacardiaceae > Anacardium > Anacardium occidentale. The sequence continues at coordinate 492,017 of JAJEJH010000434.1, forward strand.
GTGCGTTTAATGATGTCAAACGGTATCACTCCTAATATAAGATAATTTGATAGATCTTAAATCAAAAACCATATGTATCTATCAAGTTATAATGATTAATCCATGGACACATATAGCATCATCTATCAACATCATTATCATTGAGTTTATCCAGTGAACATAACCACTAAATCATGCACCCATGAGTGGGACTAAGCTACAAGCAATAATCTTAGAGCACGCAAACCACCACCACCTTTCAATAGAAATGTGCATACTATAATAATCCCTACATCATCACTGGTGTCTCAATCTCATATTGATGTTAAAATTACAAATCAATTCTAGTATCGTCGCTATAGATGTATGGAAAGTATGATCAATCATCTAAATCTATTATCTCAATTTTATCATACTAAGGACACAATATATATTTAAATAAACAATATATCTAAAATACTTTATATTATTAATTATAATGATATACAATAATAATACATAAATGAATACAACCTATATACAACGAACACGAGGCTATAGAACACTAGCCATAACAATGGGTTCATCAATGCGTAAGAACGTGGTACATTAATTGAATTTGAATCATATGATGTCACATTTCTTATGAGGTCCACTACTATATATTACTATAGAATAGGATTTCTTGTTTCACAACTGGAATTATTTTTAATATATAGTAGTAGGTCCCCTTTGGTTGTTTATTTGAAAACACTGTATGCGGAAGCTTAAATGAAGTATATGATGGTAAGTTGAAACTCACTATACAGTATCCTGAATAAAACTAATATTATATAACTATATTTAATAATATTAGAAATATATATGATATTGTACATAATATACATGAGCAAAACAAAACATGCAAGCCACCAACATATTATCTACTAAAAACTAAATATATATGTGTACATACATTTATAAAACTGAAAGCATTAGGTGAAGACCCACTCAAGCCATATCCCACGCTTCAGCTATCTCGTGCTCCAAGCTTGGCTCCATAAAATACTGACCTATAAGAAAGAAAATTGAGGGAGATGAGTGACAAGTCATATAGTAAGCATCTCCTATATCTACCCTCGAGTAGGCTCCACGTGATCTATCATTGACTAGCTGTTAAGCTGAAGAACTTAACCAAGTTCTTGACTAGCCTAATAACTTCTTCTACTTTAGCTTAACTTAGTGTTGAAACTCACCCCTCACATTTTGCTTTATACTTTGTCATAATTATTTATATGTATATGACTCGGCATGAAAAAGGATCCAGCTATTATGGTTTACCACAACTAATTCTTTTTCTGATATTTATTATCTTGTTTTCTTTCTTTATTAGTTTCTAAGACCTAGTGTAGCATCCTAGATTCAGAAAAACCCTTAGGGGAAGAGTCTTGGGGTTAGAATCGGAATCCAGACATAGATTAGGAGTCTAGATGAGTTCAAGAGTGAGTTAGTAAGTTTCCAGAGCCCGTGTGGCTTTCGTATGAATCCTTTAAGAAGGATTTGATCAGGCGAGTTAGCGGGAAATGAGAAATGCTTATTTTCCCTTGTGCACGCCCGTGCACCTTTGATGCACGCCCGTGCATGGCTTAGTATATAAGTGAGAGTCGTGAGACTTGGCCATTTTTCTCACCTAGTTTTCATATTATAGCCAAAGTTTCTCTCTTCCATTTGCAGCTCCTATCATTAGAGAGGAGATTCAACCTCTCGTAGCTCCCAATCCGGCGAAAGAGCCAAGAGAATAGTTCGAAAGTGTAGCTTTCAGAGGCAATGGCGCGAGGTAAGTGTTCACTTGCCTTTTCCTTGAGTTTTCCCAGCTTGCCTTGATGAATGTGGTTGTTTGACATGTTAATGAGTTTATGAATGCTTATTTGGTGATATTTGTGATGAGAATTGATGAGATTGCCACCTTTAAACCTTGCATGCAAGTTTGATCTTGTTTAGTGAGAGAAATGGTTATGCTTTCATGGTGGATTGATGTATGGTTGATGCATGTCGAGTTTGATGCTTCAATTGTGTTATTTGAGGTGCTGGGAACATGTGTTTAAAGTGAATTGATGATTGAATGTGAAGTGGTTGATGAATTCATGCAATTTTCGGCTGGTGTTCTTGTTGAAGAACAAGACGCACGACCGTGTGCCTGCATGGCACGGCCGTGTGCCTTTGTTCTCCAGAACACACGCCCGTGTGCACGCTGTGTGCACGGCCAGAATTCCAGACGCACGCCCGTGTGTGCGCTTTCAGTAAAGTTTTGTCCAAAAATTCCAGTAGCTTGCACGGTCAGGCGCACGACCCCGTGTGTCCAGGCACACGCCCGTGTGTCCAGGACCTGCACGCCCGTGTGTTAGCCATGCATGCCCGTGTGCTTTGCCCACACGCCCGTGCACTTACAGATTTTCAGAAAATGATTATTAATTGATTAATTAAGTATGCGAATTCAGAATAAAGGTTAAATTGCTTCAGATAAGCATCAGATGAGCATGAATTCAGTTAATAAGCTGCATATGCATATCATGGCATTACATGTAGCTTCAGAGAAGATCAAGGGATATGAATTCAGTAGTATTCAGCATTCAAAACCCGATGTATGGGTAAGAGTATAGGGTGAATACGAGGGGGCATTTGTGGGATTCAGCTTTCTGACACCAGTCAAAATGTTCAGCAGCATTACAGTTTCAACCTTCTGATACTAGTCAGATCATCCAACAGTATACAGATTCAGCTTTCTAGCCAGTAGCTAGACTGTTCAGCCCACATGGCCAGGATGTCGAATCCCTGTGTTCACCAAGTCTGATCAGCACAGCAAGTACCTTTGGGTACAGAGAGGTATTCAGATGCATGCATCCACAGTATTTTCAGTAGCATGGCATGACATACGCATCATAACATGAATAAATAAGATATCAGTAAATGAATGTGATTCAGATACTCAGTAAATCAGTTTCCAGATTTCAGCAAGCGCATAGATATATAAATAGGGCCGAGACCCAGGTATGTTTGATTATTGTGATTGTCTGTGCTTGCTTGGGTTTTGAGGGAAGTAAGGAGCATTTACTGGGTGATCTTTATCACTCATCTCCCTCCTTCTTCCATCCTTTTCAAGTGGTTCGTACTATTTCCGAGGAGCGGTTGGATCGAGGCTGACGGAGAGGGCCCATACCGCGATCTCATTTTTGAGTATGTATATGTCAGTTTTGGGCCTGTGTGGTCATATGTATCTTTTGTATCTTTTCAGATGTATCCAGATGTACAAAAACAGTTTATGTATATATGAGATAAAGGCCATTGGGCCCATTGTACAGAAAGAAAATGTATATTTCAGTTGATGTGTATTCAGTTTCGCTTCCGCATGTACTGTACAGTAGTTTCAGAAGTTTATTTTCGTAGGATTCCTGTCGCGGGTACCCGAGTTTTTAGATTATTAATAAAAGCTCTCCAATCAGTATTATTCAGCAGCAGGGGTACTCGTGGCGGCGGGTCCTACACCTAGAATATTCTTGAGATCTCTTAAGCTTTAACTGAATTATTTATATTTCTGCTCAAATGATTTATATCATAAAATTATACATCTTTATATTCTTTTCTTAACTGTTTCTTGTCTTATTGTTTGTACACTGATTCATGCCATATTATGCTACATCACGATATAAAATATGTTGAAATCATGTTATTTGTCTTTGGGCCTATTTACTAAAAAAATTTACTGGAAATTGCTGCTAGGATCTAAAGATCCTAAAATATTAAAAAATTGAACAAAAACTATTTTTGAAATATATATATATATCCGAGGATATTGTAGACACCCCATTTTAGACCCAACAGGGTCACCCCCGATGATGAAAAATCTAGATGTTGACTTAGAGTTTTTGAGATGTTGAGCCGAGGATGGATGAGTTAAAAAAAAAGTGTTTATTTTATTTTATTTAAAAAAATCATAAAATCATGAAAACCCAAAAAGATGACCCAAGTAGCTAATCCAAAAGAGGATATAATAAGGAGGCCTAATGTGCAGTCCAGGATTTCAGCAGCAGCGTACTGGCCCGGCTGGAGGAGAAGGCCCAAGGATGGGCCTACAGCGAGCGCGTGCCTCACACGCGCGATGAAGTGAACAGGCTTGTGCTCATCGCGCGTGTCACGCACGCGCCCGCTAAGTCAGCCTTCATACCTGCATTCTGTTTTCCAGCGCATTTTTTTTCTCTCTCTCTCCTGCACCTGCCAGCCCACGTGTCGTGCGTTGTGTGGCTGGACAGCTGGCTGCCGTTTTCATCCAAATTGTTTATAAAAGAAGATGGGATCTTCCAGAAAAAGAGGGCTGGAGGAGAGAAACTTTCGGAAAGGAAAAGGAAAAAAAAAACTCTTTTAAAACAAACAAAAAAAAAAGAGAAAATTTTTTTTTTTGGGAAAATTTATCATATTCGAAAATCAATCTTTATGCTCTTCAGTCCTCGGTTTAGCATCGATAAATTTTGAATCAGTAGTTTTCAGGATTTATTATTTTTAGGTTTGTTTAGGATTAGAAGAAATGTATAGCGGTGTATGAAAAAATGATTGTAATTTTTAATTTTTAATTTATGTTGATTTGGTTTTATATTCTGTGACTAACCTAATTTGTTTTGCAGGATTTATTTATTGTTTTATAGGTTTGTTTAGGGTTAGAGGAAATGTATAGGGGTGTATGGAAAAGGGTGTAATTTTTAATTATTTTCTTTTCCATATTTTATTATTTTCGTGGATGCATGAAATTTATTATGTATGTGTGTTTAATATTACATCGTGTGATAATACGGAACTTAATTAAACTCGATAACATGTTTATCGAACGAACCACAATAGTGGAGGTCGGCTTTCATACCGGGCGGCGTGGGTGCCTAACACCTTCTCATTGTCGTACCTGACTCTCTAAACCCGACCCATTGGGCAGGTGAGGGGTAGTTGGGTCTTTTACAAGGGATCCATAAATCGCCCATCCTCACCGATGTGTATTTTTCTGGGGTTACTCCAGGGTGGCGACTCTATAGACTCCGTAGCGGATCGAAAACCCATTATGCACTCCTCTTGACCACGTTTAGGGTGGTTAAATAAGAGCGATAAGTTTGTCCTAGCATAGCGCGACAAAAACCGGCGCCACAGATATCTACTGTGCTAATCAGGCTAATGAACACAGAGATTCAACATTTTGGTCATATGGGTTGAACTATACCAGTAAGTGCTAGTAAGTTGAAACATCCTATCATATTAGTTTTTTGGACCAATAAGCTAAAATCTAATGAATCTAACTACAGTCAGAAAGTTGAAATTTCACATATGTCTCATTATATTCACCCTTAATAACTAACTAGGATATCAAGCTTAACACTAAAAAATTGATGCATATAGATCACTTGATCTCTTTTCTGAAAGCACTATTTTGGCATGTCATGTTATGAAATACATATCATGCATGTAATCTTATTATTTCTTTTTCTCTTTTGCTTACATTCTATATAACTGTACAGTTGTTACAGTTTTGTTCTGTGTATTCTTTACTGAAGTTTATAGTTATTTAACTTATTAAGCTTGTTAATAAGTTTTGCGCAAGTTGTTTTGTATTCTGTTATGTACCTGTTAGTTTACTGTTCTATAGGTTTCTACAACAGCTTCTATTACTATTTTTTGTTTCCATTTTATTTTTTGATCATAATCTAATGATTACCTATACTGTTTCTATGTTGTTGTTCTATAGGTTTCTATAACATCTAATGTTATGTGTCTTTTCTTTCTCTTTCTTTTCTATTTTCTACTTTTATTTACTGTTCTACCATTTTCTTTTAGTACACAGGTATACGTGTGATCATGTGTTAAGTCGTGCTAGCTTTTGAAATGTTTCTACTAATTTTTGGCTTACTACATAGGCTTGTGTTTCAGGACATACAATCGTGTACGTACCATACATGGTCATGTCCCTACATACACGAGTCTATAACAAAGCACCTAAATGGTGTGATTTTAGCAAGACATGACCAAGAAAAATTAGAAAAGCACATATAATCGTGACCCTTACTTGCATAGTTGTGTGTCCAAAGGCCCTGACACACTAGTCTCAGTAGTGCATGCTCTACACAACTGTGACCATACAAAGAAACAAAGATACATAGGCATGCGTATAGCACACAAGAGCTTGTATCGTACTCTTGCTTCTGTAATTTCTATCTCCAAAACTCGCAAAACCATGCCTAACTCAACCCAATCTCAATCTTTCTCTAAATAAACTGATTCTAGCACACATACAAGTAACCACAAGCTTCTATCATAACATTTAACACCTTATAGCTCTTAATCTCAACTAAACATGCTTTTAAATGCATAAAACACACATGTGCACATACAAATGCTTTAAACATGCTTCTAACTCAAAATTTTCCTCTATCTCAACATCATCTATCTGAAGATCAAGCTTACTAAGCTAGAAACATGGTTCTATCACTGACTAACATTATCTAGGAAGATACATGCTATGAAAATGAGGATGAGGTAAGGAAACACTTATTTAAAACTACTAAAAATCTTTATCTCTCTAAATCTGATTAAATCCTGAGTGAATTAACTACTAGAAGCTAGCTAAATCTCTCTGAGAAATTTGATTAAGGTTAGCTTAAGAGAAAAAGGGGGAAAGAACTGAGGAAATTGGTTGAAAATACAACCTCCTACTTTACATAGTTGTGGCACCCAAGGAAGACACATGGTCATGTGCCACTAGGGCACTCGATTGTGTTCTTCACATAAGGGGCACACAGGCTCGTGTCTAAAAGACACACGGCATGCATCAGCCACAAAGCATATAAAACCTTTCTACAAAGACTATTCTACCCCCAAGACTAACTAAGACTAATCTTTGACTATAAAATCTTTCTTCTAACCCCGATCCAAAGCTTACAAAGATCATTCTAACATCAGAATATTAAATTTCTGGAGAATAAATTTCCTAAAAAAGGTAAGATAGGTGAACACTTATCTCTTAATGAAACTCAAGATCAAAATGCTTCAACTGTTCAAAATCAAATAGATACACAAGCTTTAAGTAAGAGCAATATAAGAAATGATAATGAATTAGTTCGATTAATACTCAATTATAGTTAATTATGGATCCAACGATGATAACTGGTCCAAGTAAGAGTAACATAAACTTTGATCAAATCAACTCTCAATTTCAACATGACATTCAATTCATCAAAGAATCTCTTATCATCATTTTGAGATTGAACGGAAGGCTTTCATAATTACTCTTGAAGATAAAGATGAGCCTATGAATGTAAATGAAGCACTCAAATGCCCTACTAAGGAAAAACAGGTGAAAGCTATGGAAGAAGAGATAGAGTCTATGAGATCAAATCAAGTTTGGGATTTGGTTGATCTACCTTAAAACATAAAGCTATTATGAACAAATAGGTTCTCAAAATCAAACATAAAGTTGATGGAAGTATTAAAAGATACAAGACTCAATTAGTAGCTAAAGGGTATACACAACAAGAAGGAATTGATTATAAGAAAAGTTTTTCACTAGTTGTGAGATTTACCTTAATTTGATTAATTCTAGCTATAGTAGCAAGCATGGATCTTTGTAGTGACCCTCGTTATAGGTTATTGTTTACTACTGAATATAATATAAATTATAAATATAGTATACCTACAATAGAGATCTTTACAGTAAAAGCTACTACTAAATAAAATTTCTTTGCATGCGGAAGCTGTAACTTTAAAGCATAGCCATAAAAGTAAAGAAAACATTAATCATGCATTGAAAATCTCAGATTCTCTTTATTTATAAAACATATTATTCATACAATATGTATTTATAGTATAATACACACATATTTATGAGTACAACTAAATAAAAATATGCGAGCCATGAACATGTTATCTGCTGCCGAACTATATCCCCAAAATCTAATAGTTGTCTCACTCCTACTCAACCCTCTACAATCACTAAACTGTAAGAAGGAAACAAGAAATGAGAGGTGAGTAATAAAATCATTCAACAAGCGTTTCCTATCTCTAACACTAATAGGTTTCAAGCCCTAGCTAGTTTCGTGACTCGTCACGTTATTTTTTGTTTTGCTATTTTCTTATTTCTTTATTTTTGGAAATGCATCTATATCTATAGTATTTTTTTGTCTTTATCTGTTCTGTTTCTCATGAATGTTATACATGACATGATATACATATTCTAATATCATGTCAATGCTAAATAGTTATAGAACTTGCCATTGGGCATGACTTTATGAGAACTCTGTCTGAAATAAAAGATATGATATAAAGATCTTAAATATATACATATAGTACATTCTGAAAACTTAATTAGAAAATACTATATCTAAAAATATCTATTGTGTTGACTAGACTGATGAATATAAAGATTCGACACCTTGACCGTGTGAGCTCAATCTTACTGAAATCTACTGATGCACAACTAGTACTCTCTCTAACGAGTTTTGTCAATGATCATGTCCTCTCTAGTGGACGTTGATTTCCCTCTTTAATGGGTCTGAACTTATAAGCATTCCCTCGTATTCACCTCTAACTAATATCCAAAATATCGTATATTTATACTTTAAAAACATGTTATTAGATTTTTGGATCCATTTTTAAAAACGTTGATGACGTGTCATCATCTATATTGCTAATCTTGCATGATATGTTGTTTTTATCTTATTATTAATAAGTTCTATGCATTTAGAAATGGCTTAGAGTGGCTTAAGTATGCTTTGAAACTATTTCTGTGATTTTCTTAAAGTGCACGGGTGTGTACTACTTGACACACGGGCATGTAGGAAGATACACAAGATCGTGTATAAGTCGTGCTAGCTTTTAGAATCTTTTCATGAAATTTTGGCTAGCCATACAGGCGTGTGGTGTGAACATATGGGCATGCATTCAAGGCATAGGGTCATGTCCCACACTTGCATGAGTGTGTAGCTGTCATCCAACACTCATTTGTCTTGCTTACACAGGTGTGTAAAATTAAGAATAAGCACACGAGCTTGTATCTCGATCATACAAGCATGTGTCTTGGTTTTTCAAGCACATACAAATGTCATGCAAGGTCGTGCTTATGTAGAAACAAGACCATACAGGCGTGTACCTATGGTTGCATGGTCGTGTGCTCCATTTGATTTCTACAAATGACGTTTGGAGAAATCGAAACCAAAACACTCTCGCACTTAAATCAATCATTAATACACACTCAAGGCTTCTACTAGCATATTCATATTCATCAAAATTTCATCTCAATTATGTCATATCTCATAAATAAAGCATGAAACACATGTATACAAAGAGATACATAAATAATCATTAAATCAACCACTCAATCAACCATAAAATCATCATTTAATCACTTAACATGTCAAACAAAGCTCAATAGCATAGTAAGCATACTCAAAATCAGAAAACAAAGGAAAACATGATATGAAACAAGGTGAAAGAGGTAAGGGAACACTTACCTCTAGCCATGGAATCTTGTTTTCTCTCTCTCTATGAGTCTCTGGATCTCTAATCTGAAGCTAAGTTATTAGTTGATCTCTCTCAACTCTAGGGTTCACTAGAAAATAATGGAGAAGAAGAAAATGAAAGTTGTGAACTGCGTGATTGAAAAAAAAAAAAAAAAGGTAGATATAGCTGAATAACACGACACACAGTCATGTGTCCTAGACACACGAACATACAGTTGTGTGTCATGAAATATTCTTCCAAGAATACCCATGTATAAGCCACAAATGGCTTCTAAATTACTCTCCTACCTTTAAACCCTCTTAAATATATTTTCTATCAAGCAATCTCACTTTTACCCTTAATTTCAAAGCCTAAAAGGACAATTCTATCCTCGAGCTATTACAATCTTGAACGACATCAAATGAATATAAGGATTGCTTTTCTTAATGAGAATTAGAAGAAGAAATCTATATAGAACAACTAATAAGTTGTATAAAAGAAGGTTAAGGGCACAAAATGTGTAGACTTAAAAAGTTAATCTATGGTCTCAAGTAGTCTTCTAGACAATAGTATATATGTTTTTGTAATATAATCGTATCATATGATTTGTAATAATTAGGGAAGATCATTGTGTATATACTAAAAGATTCAAAAATAAGTTCATTATGTTATCGTTGTATATAGACGACATACTGATTACTAGAAATGATAAGGGGTATATCTACAAAATAAAAAAATGGTTGTAATTCAATTTTGAAATGAAAGATATGGGTGAGGCTACATATATCCTTGGAGTTAAGATATCCTAGAATCATTCAAAGAAATTATTATCTCTTTCATATGAACCTTATATTAATAAAGCAATTTCATATGCAAGTTTGCAAGCCCATAAACACCCTTGTTTCAAAACATGAAAGTTTAAGTCGAGTAATGTGCCCCAAGATTTAAGAAGAAAATGAATAAATGATGAGTAAAGTTAATTATACAAATGCAATTGGAAGTCTTATGTATGCTATAATGTGTACAAAACCAAATATTTGTTATATTATTAAGATAGTAAGCATATATTGATTTAAACTAGGTCAAACTTATTGGAAAGTAGTGAAAAGGGTACTGAGATATCAAAAAGGCATAATTGGTTGCTTATTGTGTTATCAAGGAGATAATATGTGTTTGATAGGCTATATTGATACTGATTGGGAAGGTGATTTAGATGACAAAAAATCTACCTCTAAATATGTTTTTTTTACTAAATAATGGTGTTATATCTTGGACTAATAAGAAACAAACCTGAATAGCATTATTCATAATGAAAGTCAAATTTGTGAAGTTCTTAGCTATAGTGCAAGAGGCAATTTGGTTATAATGATTTTTGGATCATTTAGGGATCACAAACAATGTATGTAAATCAAGTGTTAGTGAACTTTGATAGTTAAGCAGTAATAACATATACAAAAGATCCCAAGTTCCATGGTAAAACCAAACACATTGATGCCAAGTATGATTTTGTTAGAAACATGGTCACAAAAAAGGATGTGAATGTGAAGTACATACACACAGAAGAAATGGTGGCAAATTCATTCACAAAGCCTATCTCTACAAAATATTTCACTAAGCACATTAAATCATTAGGCTTGTGTAGGTGTTGAATGATTGTTTCCCAATGTTGTTCACTGATATTCAATTTGAAAATTTCTTTTTATAATGCCTAATTATATATACATTCATGAAACTTACATATGCATATATGTTCAGTACATATATTTTATTTAGTAAAAGGTATGTCGGGCATATATAAGATTAGCCTTCTCACACTGGCAATCACCTCTATTACTTAATAGGAGCAGAGATAAGACAATTTTAAGATTGTTATCTTTGTGATAATTAGACGAGCTTGGGCTTAAAATATTGAAATGTCTTATCAATATAAAATGAGAGGGATATAGTCATAAAAAGATATGACTATAAGTGGTTAATTCTAAATGATACTTTACTTGTCTTATAGCCAGAGTAGAGTTCTAATTAGATAAAAGTAGAATAGTATGTAAGTGAACTCAAGTTAAACATTGAGTATGTTTGAACTATAAATATGTATGGTATTATAAGAAATTAAAACATACACTTATTGGGAAAGAAGAAAACATTGTAGCATGTGATTCATACCATATATGCTAAATAAATTAAGTGACCAACAAGGGTAGTAAAGTAAAGATCTCAACTTTACCGTGTGAGACCCTAAAGGTTATGAAAAATCTTGCCTAGTACCCTTATGACTCTCAATAGAAAGGGAAAAAGTGGTTTTTTTTGAAAAAAAATCAATAGAATTTACTAATAAAAATGAATAATGGATGGGAAATTATATTTTTCAAACTTAAATAATAAATTATTATAAATATTTAATAGAATAAATTGTTATGAATATTTAATAGATGAGGACAATCGGCCAAAATCTAAATGAAATAATGAAAACACTCATGGAAATTGTTATGAATTTTTAATACAGTAAAGTATTTTTACCTCTCAAAGTTTGGCCTAAAAACACTCTTCACCCTCTATGAATAGAAATTATATTTGTTAAAGAAACTAACGAAGGGTTACATATGTAGGGAACTAATACTTGGCATGCTCATTAGTAAATATTAACTTGAGAGTTCATTCAGCTACATCTCTTAATATTACCCAAAAGATCATTGTTTTGTACACCCAATTAAGGGTTTCGCACATGACTTATCTCACGGATGAAATTTTATGCGCACAGGCTATAAAAATTGGATAGAGCCAGTTCAACTGGCACCTAATGACCAGTTTGGTTCAATTGAACAGTAATGATTTTAACCATTGCACTATTTTGAATTGGATCTAACTATGTCAACTATATGGTTTGTGATTAAACCATCGGTTTCACTTGAGTCCCAACATTTCTTAGGATAGTACAATATTATGAGACCACAAATGAATTTGTGGTAAATTATAAATACATATACCTAAATATTATTGATTTCCTTGTCTGACAGTCTATCCAACCAGTGGGACTGGAAAAATCCGAACTAATCCTTTGACTGGGTCAAGGCCCAATTCAATTATTAAAACATTGTTTATGCATCCCTCATGCCAAGGCTTACGGGGAAAAGATTGAAAGGAAACAAAAGTTGACAACTTTCATCTTGGAACCCTACAATGCGATGTCAACGGAGGAACTCTGAAACCAAATTTAAGATCAAGAAAAACATTTTTCCATTTCGAATGAAAACAAAAAATACATATTCAGAAGAAGATCATCAACTCTGTACTCTCCAAACTGCTCTCCATCATATAATTTCAGTAAGCAAATGCAAACTAGAGGGTGAAAAATGAAAATTTCCATGCACTTCACATCTTCAATGCCTTTTTCTTTTCACAATCAATATGACTACTTCATCTATACCTCAAACCCCAGAAGGATTTATGTACATATAAATTATATCACCGAGCTCCCAAAACCACTTGGTAGGTTCAAAGCACAGATGATACACATGGATCAATACCAAATATAATACGTTGAAAACAATGGATTTTAGGTGGGGAAACGAGAGTCACCTTTTTGATTTCATTTCAGCTGGTTGAAAGCAGGGAGATGATTGTGATCCGTTACCAAGTGCGACAGCAGCAGATTCAACATGTGTAAGGAGGTACTCATATATCTTCTTCCTTAGCCTGTCAATTGTCTCGGCTAAGACATGAGGTGCTTCTTCATCCTTGCATGTCCCGATTTTGTCTAACCAGTCATTCACACTTTTGAGCTGAGTCAACATCCCTGCAATTTGACCATTATCGGACAAAGATGATGTGTCAATATCAGCATCCAAGAACCTTTCCACAAATCCTAGGAACCAGTCCTGGGATTCAATTTGCAACATATCAGCCAAGTCCACTGCCTCTTCTAGACCATCTCCTCTATTCCAGTCTGGCAAGGGTTGGAACTGTGCCCTTTGACCACTGGCTGGACCATCTCCTGGTCTGCGAAGAGCTCCTGAGGCAACAAGTTTAGAGCCGACGGCTGGACGGGGTTTCCCTTGTGGTTTTGCTGAGGAATTCTTAGCGGAATTTTCTAGCACTAACATAAATTGATTGCCAGAGAGGATCTTTAGGCCAAGAGCAGAGGCCAAAGGAGGTACAAGAGTTGAAGAAGGATCTTTGCTAAAACAAGAAAATGATGATAAATTGGAGGCCAATGCAGCTTGGACCCAAGATGCTGCCTGTTTTCGTCTATCTGATGTGATTTTTAGTGCTTCTTCAGATGGAGTTTCTTCATGATCCCGGGATGAACCTGCTGGTATAATTTTTGACAGAGAATCGGCAGTCATGCGAGCATTATTCAAGCTTGAATGAAGTACCAAGAATTGCTCTACTGCAGGCTGTGGATTGTCTTCCTTGGCTGATGAAGTTAGCTCAGAATACAAGCTGCAAGAAGAAAAATAACAGAGAACAGTTGAGTCGGGTGGAAAAGAGGCATATTAAAGATGTAAGTAACTGCATATACAATTCTGAATAAATAACATTATAATCTGGCTGAAAAAGTAAAGGAGCAGCTCATGGTTACATACACACACAAAATATGGAACTTCTGCCATAACTTAGAAAACATTATACATCATACTGAAAATTTTGAATTTCAGACAATCACTTCAGGCAGAAAAAATCCAAAACTTCCCATTTGTAGTTCAATATTTCTCAGACATTGGTTCATATATAAACATTCATGAAAAGATTTTCTGAATGCCAAAACAATTCTATATTGTGTATCATTGAACCTTCATCTATTTACAAGCAAAAGCCTCTTTCATGCAAATAGTCTATGATTTTATCAAATCCATCTATCACAATCCCTGATGGATTCAGCACTCATAATTCCAACCATGCTCACACTGTTTTAGGTTTTCTTGTTGCATTAAGCTGCTTTAGACTTGCAGGTGTCTTGTCATAGGCCTGTAGACTTACATGAGTTCTTTAGAGTAATCAGCCAAATGATACCAATAAAGCCAACAAGAAGCGCCACAGGCAAAATTGTGAATGAAGCTCATAATATAGATAACAGAAATAAGGTGCCAGCAGTCTGTCACATGGCTAATATCAATGTCAAAACAGCCCCACCAGCACAAAAGAGTTGTGTCTAGAAGAGAAAGAGTATATGCTCTCAGCTAATCTTCTATTTCCCTCACAAGAGGTAAGGGAGATTTTAGCATGAGCTAGAAGCACAGAGAAGGGAATTTGAGAACCAAGAAAAAAATCAACTATGGATCATCAGCTGTTACACATGTTTTAATAAAAAATAAAAATAAAAATGTCAGCACCCACGGAAAATCTACATTCCTATTCTACAGCAGAAGCCAGTAATAGCTCATCCACATGAACTACCAACAGACAGACAAACATATTCAATATAAGTCAGACCAATTATTATTGACATTAATCTCAAGGTCAAAGCATTCATCAACAATTATTTTGATAAATATACCCATTTGATAAAAAAATCAACAGAACCTAATAGAAAATCAAGACATCTGGCCCATGTTTGTGCAACACTAGCCAAGTGAAAATTAACAAACAGTTGAAGCAGATGACATAAACAGCAAGATTGTTTTCAGTGCTAGGAAGCTCAAATTTACCGTATCGAGTTCATTTTAAAAAATTATGTGATATTCCTGTGTCATTATGATAAGGCAGCCTCTCAACATGTGAGGAGAAAGAAAAGTGTAAGTGACAAAGAATTGATGATAAAGCCTACTTCCTTGTTTATCAGAGGACATGAAATTATAACTCCAGCCATTGGATGTAAAAGCCGTGAGACAATTAGAGGTTCAGGTATTCATTCAGTGGCAAGAACTTCCAGAATTTTTAGAATTCTTGGGAAGGCTTCACGGTTATCCCCGAACAATTTTTGGATTTCCACCTTGAGGACCAGGTGAAACTAGTTGCTGAGATTATCCAGTTGTCAATTTCTGTTTCATTCCTTTCTTTCAGTTGTGGTAGTACTAGTAAGTGTGGATAGGGTATAATCATGTTGAGTGGGTAAATAAAAGGCCACAATCCTGCATGCATGGAATTGGTGTTCAGCTCAATTCAAGCGAAAGTTTCACTTTGACAGCTTGACTTGAGTTCGGCTTGAATCATCCTCCAATAACGTTGTTTATCACATTAGTGACACAAATCATCCTACTACCAACACAATTTATACCACTGGTAGCACTATTGATCCCACCGATGACCTTTTGATGACATCTCTGACCAGCTCAAATTCGGTTCAAGTTGACCATAATGGATTCAGATCGAAATTAAGCCAAACCGTGTTTAGGCTTGGCTCAAATCCAATCCTAGCCGAAATATACAAAATCAACTGTGCTCCATTGTGTGTGTGTGTTATGTTTGGTTGGGTCTTGTAGGTGGAAGCTCATCACATTGATTACCAACTAACTTTTCAAGCATCTGGAAACTAATATCATCAGCCTGGTATAATCTCTGAGACTTGTTTCCTGTCCAACCTAATGAAAGAGTGTTGCACAGATCATACACTATCTTCTAAAGGTCCAGGTGCAAATACAAGTAATGCACCATTGCTCTGCAGTCTAGACTTATAATTTGAGCATGCCAGAAATGTTGTTTGATTTTGACATATTAGAAGATATGATTATCAGAATTTGTAAGATAGTGAATAAATTAGCCAAAGCAATAAGATTCTTGTACTACTAGATTTCTTTAGATATGGCTGTGCTGTACCTTAAACATCGGAGTAAGCTCTCTGTAGCAGAAGCCTCCTGCATAGCCTCTATTGCAGCTGTCTGTGCAGCATCTCTGTGCTTCATCACTTCCTACAATAAGAAATGTGGAAACATAAATAAGAAATAAAGATGTGCAAATCAGAAGATAAAATATACACATCTATCACGTTTTCCAGAAATTGATAAGGTTCAAGCCCCTTCTAATCAGGAATCTTATACAATTTTTTTAATTAATTCATCCAATGTATCTCAACAAAGAACTTGAAACATCAAGATTAAGCGAATTAAGGCTGTCACATGATTTAACAAATCACTTAAAACAAAATTTGACAAAAAAACATGCATGCATGTGTACATTTGTTTTTGCAGGAAGCTCAAAGCAAATAACGTACAATCAGCTTAAGCAGCATAATAAACTAGCAGGCAGAAGCTTTAAAGAAACTCATTTGCCAAAGGCTAAGGAACTTATCAAGATTCAAGATCCAAGTCATCAGATGGTTTATACCTTTCCAAGCTTCACAAGTGAAGAAGGGAGTGCAGTCCATGAAACACTTCCATCCGTTATTCGTCTACTATTTATTTGAACCTTGACAAAATTTCCTGGTAGACCATTATTATTATTCAGCTCTCCTGATTTCCTCCCAATTGAAGTTCTCAGCTTATTTGATATATCTTGATCATCTGGATTTCCATTTGCAAGAACTTTCTTGGTTGAGACTTGAAATTTATTCTCCTCTTTAGATAACTTCGCAGATATAACCTTATTTTCCTCTTTTGATGGTAACCTCTCACTTGATGTACTTTTCCTAGGAGCCTGGAAAACAGTATTAAATTATATTCAAAACTTGTTTGACAATCATGGTAAAAACATAAAATAGAACAGAATAAAGAACCCAGCAAACATAAATTTAAGTACCAGAGCAGGAAAATGTAATTGTGCAAACATCCCAAAAATAATAAAAAATAATCAGAGAAGAATGATCATTTAGATCCTTGACACAATATTACCACCAGTACGAAATTTGACTTTTCTTTAATCTGAAATTCTAGAATATCCTTATCTTTCAGCAAATTGATAGACCTTATATCTACTCACAACAAGGAATAAAATCAAAAAGCTTTGCCATTTAATTTTAAGATAAATGATTAAACTCACCGAAGTACTTCGAGCTTCAGTCTTAGGATCATGTTTGGCAGCTCTCAACTTCGAATTCTCCCCAGTCTTCACCTCCATATTCCCTTCCCAGCTCTTCCTCAAAGCCTTTGTCCCAAGCTCAGATCCCTGCACCATATTCTTGATCGGCAGTACCTTCCTTGTGGTGGGGCTTGCTGCACGAAGAGAACTCACCTTTTCAACTGATCCCAGCTTTGGTGTACCCTTATCCAACCCCTTAATCTTTGATTGCTGCTTAACCCCATTTGCAAATTTCTCAAAAGAAGTAGGCAACGAATAACAACTTGTCGGCGAAGAAGGGATTGATCTAGAGCTCGAGGTCTTGAACTTCCCCAAACTTTCCTTCTTCAAATCTACAGTCAATGACTGTTTCAACAACAGAGACTTTGATCTACTCAAAGTGGCCACTGTCTTCTTCTCCGTCAAATCATCCTTAGTTCCATTCCCCAACTTCTCTTTCTCACAAACATAATTATGATTACTTCCTATCACTGCTTTTAAAGGCGATTGCACTCTCTCTCCAGGTTTAGACCCTGAAGAACTATTACTACTATTCTTAGTATTATTATTATCATCATTACTAAGGAATCCAAGAGAGTGAGTTGCCACAATATCTTCAGGGTTCCCAACACAAGGATGCCTACCGGGCACTGGCCTAACCCCGCGAAGAATGGGGACAGGAGAGGCAGATTCAAACCTCTCAACATGAATAAACTGCCCTAATTGAAGCTTATCACTAAGAATCAAATCATCATGTTCATCAGGTAAAGAAACATAAGTAGCATGGGATGAATCTGAAACCTTCAAATAAAATCCTTGGTTGGGGAAAAGCTCACCTCCTGCCAATGCAGGAACAATGCTCACAACTTGCAAGAGTGATGACCTGTGTTCACCAGCAACTTTCACATCTGTGTTCATATGCTGTAAAAGCTTGAGCAACACACCAGGCACAAGATTCGCCATTGTCAATTTGCATCACTTTTGGAAGTTGCCCAGAAGGAGAAACTCAAGATTTTAGGTGACTACAAAAGAGATCTTGAAGAAACGTTGAAATTATTGGAAATCTAATCACAACCGAGATTAGAATAAAGATGAAAAGTTTTATTCCCAGATAATATTTGTTTCCAAAAACACTCAAAGATTTAGCAAGAGTAATGAAACAAAGAAAAGGAAAGGGAAAGGAGATTTATTATCAAAAAAGGGAAAAATTAAATTAAACTACAAATCATCCAATATTTGGAAAGCAATTAAATCAACTACAACAATAATAGCGTACTGCTCGGAAAAACAAAGCAAGCAAAATGAATTCGCTAAAAACTTGCCAAACCATCACAGAAATATTGGATTAAAAGCAAAGGGGGAGTGGCGTTCTATGGCAAAAATACACAAAATAAAAAGAGAGGAAGCAAGTACAAGACCTGATGTTTTGGGTGGCCTCACAAGTTACAAGTTAAAAAATAATAATAATACTAAAAGAAATAATGACAGATGACAGATGAAAATGGGCCAACCCAGAAGTGAAAAAAGGCAACATCATAAGTGGAGATAAGAGAGAGAGAGAGAAAGGAAGGAAATTTAGGAAGAAATAAATGAAGTGTCACAGGGTGTGAATGAATGAGAAAGAAAATGAAAATGTTTGCCCTGGGAGGAAGAAAAAAACGAAGGAAGGTAAAAAGGAATAACTGAATGCCAGGCTGCTTACAGAAAGTGCATGATTGAATGAATAAATCCTATATATGATTGAACATGAACATGATAGACTGCACATTCACATATGAGATGTGTCAGATCTCAGAGATCTATATCAACTTACTACTGCATCATTCATACAGAGACCACTCTTGGCATGGTGTTTAAAGGTTGAGTTGATACTAGATTGCTTTATCCATTGAACAGATCCTGACCAAGTCAAAATTTAGCTTAGAGATGAAATTTTAATTTGATTTGATTTTTTTTTTGTGATTAGTTTTTTTTTTTTTTGTTTTTGTTAGTGATATCATTCATTTCATTGATGATAATATTTATGTTATCAATAACAAATTCAAATGAGTTCAAAATAGTTATAAGGGATTCAAATTAACTCATTTTTATATTTAATTTGACTTAAATTAACCTTATCATATATTATTGAGCCTTTTTATAATAATTTAAAAGTTTTTTATACTCTTTTGCATGTAAAGTATATATAAATATTTCTTATTAATTTATTCTTATAAATTAACTTAATAATATATAATTAAAGGATATAATTATTTATTTTATTCGTATTTCAAATTACTCAATTATATGTTACTATATTACTTTGAATAAAAAAACTATATTACTTTGAATAAAAAAGATAATAACCAATGTTGATACATATAATTTTCCTCAAATTAGAATCATTACCAAACCAAGAAATTATTGAGTAGACTTTGAATATCATTAACAGGTATTGAACCTATTTCTTGTTTTACCAAATGATATTTATAAATTCAGTTGAGAATTGATATTCTCCTATTTAATCTACCATTGTTCGATGAATTTAATTGAGAATGATTTTAGGATAAACTAAGAATGTTCATTTGATCTTATTTAATCTATCAATCGATATTAATTTTGTGGGTATTAAGTTAGGCATATAAATTTAACTCAGAAAAAGTTTTAACCACGTTATATAAATAATATTGTTAAATTTTTTTTTTATTTTAACATGTGTTAGAAAAGGAAAAAAAAATATTTACACATGCATGCAAATACAAATAAAAGAATATAAAAAAAGATGAACATGCCAAATTTTGATGAACCAATGTCTCATAGAACTCTCATAACTTGAATCCTGGCAGAGACCACACATTTGATTTTATTATAATATTATTTGTTCCCTCTGAATTTTAAGTTAATTTATATTGTTTTTTCTGCTATAAACTTTCCTTTGAATATAAAAAAAATCTAATAATTCTTGGAAAATGTTTAAATTAGCAAGGTAAATGCTGGAGTAGACAAACATTTTTATTAATTTATGCATTTAAACTAATTTTATAATTTGTGATTGAATTATTTGGTTATTTATTTTTCCTTTTAATTTAAAGAATCAAAATCCTTTGATATATGTTTATTAATACGAATAAGTTAGTAAGATACATGTATAAATAACACTCTTGCAAGCATGTGAAGTAAAATAGATTCGAACTTAATTGTCAACTTACCTTGATCAAGCTTGAAACTAACTCGCTTTAGGCAAGCTTGCCTAATGAGAATTCGTTTGAAACTTAAGTCTAAAGGGTATTGTACTATAAGTTTAAGTTCGAGTTTAAAAAATATGTTAGGTTTACGAGTTTGGGGGAACTCTATTTGAAATAATTAAAATGACAATGTTAATAATACATTAAAACAATGTTGTTTTAATTATTTAGAAAACCAAATTAAATTAAGCGTTTTGATTACCTATAATATCAATTGAATCGAACTTAAATTTGACTCCTCTCAAATTGAGTCAAACTTAAATTTAATTTAAAAGAAATTTGTTGAGCTTAAACCTATAATCAAATTCAACTTTTTAAAATCAAATCAAATTTAAATTGATTTAAATTTAAATTCAATTCAACTCAACTAAACTCAAATTCAATTCAAGAGTGTTAACTACCAAAAAATGATGTGGGTTACCTTGAAATTTTATCACATCCCCGAGACACTTGTATATTTTGTTTATTCGATTTTAATGTTTCACTTTCTTCGTTTTTATATTTAATATTGTCTGATAGCCAAATTATTTTAACGGGTATTTGGTTCTCATGCATAATGGCAAACATGTGGTAGGTGTTTGGGTGGTGGGTTCTCTCAGCAAACTTGAAAAAATAATAATAATAACAATAAAATCATAAATTATAGGAAAAGAAATCTCATGGCTTAGTTTAGATTAGGGTTAGATTCGAATCGAATATATTCAGATTTGTTTTTAAACTCAGTTTGAATAAGTTTGAAACGAACTGAATGAATCTGAGCATGAACATAAATCCGAACTATAATTTTAAAATTCAGTGAACACAACTATGTGAACCAAATATGAACACGAACCCGAACTTAAAATAAAAATTTTTAATTATATTTTATTAATTATTTGTATTAATTATAATTTTAATAAATATAAAAACGAATTATACAAACCAAATACAAATACGAACTTAGTTATATGAATCGAACACGAATACGAACTTTTTTATAAAATATTCAGCCAACATGAACACGAACCCGAACCCGAACAGTACAAAACGAGCCTGAACACGAATATGTACATGTTTGCGTTCGGTTTGACTCGAATCTAGCCTTAGTTTAGACTATGGGTGCAAGTGAGCCGAAACACTTGCAATTAGCTTGTATCGAATTTGGTTTAATTTGATTATTGTTGAGTAGAATTTGAGCTTCAACGATTTAAGTACTATATTTGAATCAAACTTAAACTTGAGTGACTTGAATATGATTTTTATGTTGAGCTTGAGCTTGAACGACTTTAATACTATTCTTATGGTGGGTTCAAATTTATTACCATTTGGTTTGGTAAATTCGAAAATTTGTGATTCAGATTAAGTATAATAATCATAAACTTTTAAAAGTTAAAAATGTTGTACTTATACCCATAACATTATATTTTGGATATTTGAATATAAGAGTATAATTACTAAATCTTTAAGTTACAAGGTTTGATTGTAATTTTTTTTAATCCAATTTGAGTCAACAACTCCTATCTTAAGCTAGAGCCACAAGCCCCTAAACTCAAGCCTTTTATATAAAATTATTAATATTTATATTTATGTTTACAATTATTATTAGTACATAAAATATTAATTAAAAAAAATCTCACCTGTAAATGAATCCAATCATGTTGGCTTTTCAAAAAATAAATATAATTTATTTCTTCATATTTAATTGAAAAATATTCATTAAGATTATTTTTTCAAATTATCAAATTTATTAACAAAATGAATATTTTTTAATTGAATTATTGTTTAACCTTAATATACTTAATAACTAATCTTAGAGTAGAGTGAATAGAATTTTCAAAAACTTATATAAACTTGAAAACTTTTCACTCAAAAATAAATTTATACATAAATCAATTTCAATACAAGAAATACTAATGAAACAATAAAAAAACCAAGCACAAGCAATAACAATAGAATCAAGTAAATAAAGCAAGTAAAACAATAAAAAAGGAGTAAAAGATATAAAGTGTTCATTTGATTTTTATAGTGGCTTGTAACTTCTTCACAAACCTCCTACACGTACTAATTCAAGTAATATTGTTTAAAGTTTTTCTTCTACTAGTTTTATTAAGATTTCGCCCAAATAGCTTTGCTAAGATTTCGCCCACATTAGTTTATTTGAGATTGCGTCTTTTACAATAGTTTTACTAGACATGCTAATTATATGAGATTTGTGCCCAAGTAATGTAAAACCCGCAGCCCCGAGTACCCCTGCTGCTGAAGAATACGGTTCTTTTTTCAATAAACTAGAAACCGGGTACCCGCGACGGGAATCCTACGAAAAAGAAACCTGCTGAACTAATTACATCACAAGCGGAAGCTGAACTGAAATTGAAATATACAATGAGCCCAACTGGCTTTTCATATACTTATAATTGTTCTGTACATCTGTTTTTACATCTGAAATATACAAAATACATACAAGACCTCACAGGTCCAATACTGAAAATAAAATACAACTGAAAGTGTGTGTGGGTCCCCTCTCGCAAGCCTCGGTCCACCCGCTCCTCGCCAGTAGCAACAAAACCTGAAAAGGAAGGAAGAAGGAAAGGGATAAGTGATAAAGATCACCCAATAAGCATTCCTTACTTCCCTCGACCCGAGCAAGCAACAACATATAAACACGCATACCTGGCCTTGACCCTAATCATGCATCTAGTCACTTGCTGGCGCTGAAACTGTTTACTGATTATCTGTTTGCTTTCTGATTACTGATTATCATTATTAATGCATGTCATGTCATGTTGAACTGAAAGTAACTGGTGATGATGCATGTATCTGGAAAGCTATATGTACCCGAAGGTACCTGTTGTGCTGATCAAGCTGATGAACACAGGGATTCGGCATCCTGACCAAGTGGGCTGAACATTCTAGCTACTAGCTAGAAAGTTGAAAACTGTGCTGAGCAGTCTAACTGGTGTCAGAAAGCTGGGTCCCACGGATGCCCCCTCGAGTTCACCCAAACTATAACCCATACATTGGGTTCTGAATGCTGAAACTACTGAATTCAGATCCTTGGATCCTCTTTCAGACTATATGCTATGCTATGTATGTATATGCATCTATTCTTAACTGAATTCTGACTTATCTGATGATTAATAGCCTTTGGATGGATTACCAAACCTTAAATAAGTCAAATTCTAAAATTCTGGGAAAATCTGGCTGACACACGACCGTGCAAGCAAGACACACGGTCGTGCATGCGCACACACGGTCGTGCTGGGCAAAGGCACACGGGAGTGTGCCCCATCACACGGGACCGTGCGCTGGCCGTGCGGCAGGGCGTGCAAGCTTCTGGAATTTCATGGTCATTTCACGTAAATGAAGGACACACGACCGTGTCCTTCAGGACACACGGTCGTGTCCTCAGCTTTTCAGACCGTGTGCACTTCGTGCACACGGTCGTGCCTTCGCAGAGA
The DNA here is from genome assembly GCA_026122585.1 of Anacardium occidentale. NCBI lineage: Eukaryota > Viridiplantae > Streptophyta > Magnoliopsida > Sapindales > Anacardiaceae > Anacardium > Anacardium occidentale. The sequence continues at coordinate 516,069 of JAJEJH010000434.1, forward strand.
CAAGGGCACACGACCATGCTCCTTGTCCTGCTCAGACATGGCTTGTCGGAAACTGCTGAAAACCAACCAATTTCTCATCCAAACTGAAATTAAATGAAATCAACCATCCAAAGCACTTCAATATATACATAGCATGCATCAATTTCATCATCCATCCATTTCTACTGAATCCACCATAGAAACTCAAGCTTTCTCACACCACACACACACAAATAAGTATGCATGATTTCTGGGTGGAAAATAAGCATCTCAATCATCATATTCATCACATATAAGCAACCAAACAAACTGGAAATAAAAACACACATTCCAAACATCATCAAACATGCATCAAGCAAGCTGGGAATACGCTGAAGAAGTAAGAAACACTTACCTCTTGACATAGCTGCTAGGAATCTCAACTCAAGCTATTCTCTCTGATCTCTAGCTGGATTGGGAGCAGCTGGAAGCTGAACTTCTCGCTTAGGGCTGGGAACTGCTGAAATGGAGAAGAAAACGCTGAAAACGGGTGAGAAAATACAATAACTCTCGCCTCTCTCTCCTTTTCTACCCATCTGCACGGGCGTGCAGGCATGATGCACGGGAGTGCACTAAGGGAAAATGGATGAAATCCATTTCCCGCGTTTCGCATGATTAAAACCTCCCTAAAGGCATCATACGAAGGCCACACAGCTCTGAAAAACTACCAACTCACCCCTGAACTCTTCTAGACTCCCAAACTATTCTTGAATTCTATTTCTATCCCCAAAACTCTACCCCTAAGGGCTTTCTAAAACCTGAGATGCTACAAGTAATTTGTAACCAAATACAAAGAAATACATGCCTCTATAATAGGCAAAAATACAAAGATAAGATATAAAAAATTTCTTTCAAGAATATATAATTTTTTTTAAAAATTTTTTAACACAGGTATATATCTTTATTACACGGTCATATGTATAAAACACAAGATTATATGTCTGTACAATTTTGCAAAATTAAGTTTTTGTCTCTTTTAGTTATAAATCAATTCATACTATAAACAAGTTAGATATATCAACATATTTGGCATCACATCAAAGAGTTCAACAATTATTTATTGACGACTTTTGTAGATTATATTAGACTTTGATCTCCATTTGCGCCAAGAAGCTCAATTAATTTCTTTATAATACTTGATTTTATCAGTAATTATAAATATATGGTTGCACAAATATAAATGTTAATAATACCAATATCTTATAAAAATAATTTTCTATTGCTTTTTTAGGCCACTTTGTATCCTGATAATCAGCCAATCTCAAATCATGCATTAATATTTCCATATTGCAAGCAAATGATTCGGGGCCATCAAAATTTGTCGTGTGCTCATAACTATATATATATATATATATATATGTATTTATTTGTCATTTTCTAGTTGAATAATTGACATCTTGTGATAATAGAGCTAGCTCAAAGCTAGTTGCTTATTTTATATATCTTGATTTAGGGTTAGGTTTGGGGTGGTTAGCCTTAGACCCACAAAGTTTAATTAATTAAGGTTTCCTTTGGCAATTATCAATCTAATTATACTCAAAGAAGATGATGGCACAATCTCATTTATTTTATTTTATTTTTTTTTTGTTTTTACTTTTCATTTATTCTATTTTCATAGGAAAGTTGAAAAAATTATGATATCCTAAACCTTTATTCGAGGTTAAATAGTTAAAAATGTTGAGTTGTTTGTCTTTACCAATTTAATATTAAAAGTAACTATATTTTAACCTTTTTCAAAGAGCAATATTATAGACTCATCTGATAAACATTAATGATACAATTGAATATTATTTAATTTATTATAAGTAAACACAATTTTATCATATTAAAATTATTGAATTGATATTTGAACCAGTTAACTAAAGTTTACATTTAAAAGAAATGTTATACAAAAGCACCAAGAAGGTGTATAATTTAAGGAAACATTACATTTTTATAGCATTCAACAGCACTGTTACAAATTTATTTTTGTTAGTTATAGTTAAAATAAACTTCAAATCAACTAACTTCCCTATAAAATCTTTAATCAATTTAAAGATGGTTAGGGTTTACATATCTTTAGGCTTTTAATATCAAATTCAATGTCTTGTGTTCAAATTAGACAGGATAATAAGTTATACTTGATTGACTTAAATATAATTTGTCATGTCACAACCCCCCAATTGGTGGGTCTAGTAGCCCTGATTGACTTGTTAACATGTTGAGGTTTGGGGTATAATCTAGAGTACTTTGTATTGTGTTTTCATAAACTCTTAACAAATTGATCCACATATTTTTACATACTAACTTATCATATATATATATATATATATTATCATACTACCCTATGGGTTTTGCCCCAAGGACCTTAATGTGACTTACATACCTTATAAACTTGATATGACTCGTAATTTTGCAAATTGTGTTTTTCACTAGTTGTGCCAAAATGTAAGGCTTAAATAGGATTATAGGCCGATTAGACTCCTTTGTCATGTCAAAATCAAACTTAATCAATTAATTCCTATAATATATATTTCTATATTCAAATGTTACATATTCACGATATTTACAAACAAAGTGCTTGTTTAGTCAAAAAAAAAAAACTAATTTTATTAGCCTTTGAGTTACGATTTAAATGATTTAAAAATTTGATTATAATTCACAATTAAATTACTCATTGTAAATTTGTCATTTTTAATACAATAATCCAATAACATGAATTAAATAAGTTATACTTAATATCCAGATAATATTTTATAATTTACTTTTATTTTTAACTTCAACTTTGAATCAAATATTTATTTAACATGACATCAAATCCAAACACTCCTACCCAAACTTACTTTAATTAAAACAATTTTTTTCATAACTAATATTAAATTTAAATCATTTTCATGGATAAAAAAAGCAACTCTAATGAATGACTCGCACAAATTTTCAAATAAAAAAGTTACTTCCCTTTGAAAATTAAGGTTAGCGTTTTTTTTTTTTTACCAAACATGAAAGAATAACCCTAATTATGTAACCTAAAAGTCATCAATATTGTTCATTATAAATTATGATAGGAAGAAGAATCACATGGTTGGAAAGATTTATGGTCCATTTTCACTCTTCCTATCCTCCATCTTTCTCATCAACAAGGTTAAAAAGGTTAAAAGGTTGTTTTAGTTATTGCCTTCAAGTAAAGATACCATAGATTCCTTTTATCTAATAGAATATTTTGCTATGTCAAGTCAATAATGTCATTGTCTAGAATGTGGTATCATTAAACTTCAACCTTTTGGCTTTCAAAAAATATAAATTAACTATGTTTACTCTTACCTTTAACTCTCTAGAAAAAATTTGATTATTCAAAATCCTAAATATTGGACATTTTAATAATTAAAATAGCTAATACATGTTATTTTTAAATTTAAAAGGTTTGCTTTATTTATCCCATGTCAGATTGGTGATTTGTTTCTTTGTTTTTTTTTTTTTTTTGGTAAATAAAAAATAAATAGAATAAAAGAGAGGGCACCACCCAAAATAGCCTAACCGCAATGGCTAGCCACCTAGATGAGACAAGTCGATAAACAAAAAATGCCTTCTTGAGAGCCTATCGGAGGCTAAGCCTAGAGAGAACTCAAGAAGGACCGAACCAAAGATGCCGAAAACTAGCCTTAAAAACTATGTACAAAGCATACAAGTCATCACCAAAATAAGGCCCACGAAAAAATAAAAGGCCCAAGTTGTGTAAAACCTAACCCCTGTATATAAATTACAACACCAGCCCAAGTATAAAAATAAGAATCCCAGCCCTTGCATTTATGTGAGATCTGGATTGTAAACCCAGCACTTCAAAATTAAAACTCATCCCTTCCAACCTATTAATAACACGAAAATCCTCTTTGTCGTCCTAGTTCCCAAATTTGCTTCCACTGTTAGCTAAATCCAAGCATAAGTAATCCACTAGCCAAAACTAATAGTCAACCCAACCTAGTTAATGACATTACCGCTCACTACCTCCTCATGACGCCTAAAGCCCATCAGCTCAATACTCCACCTTATTTGAAGTAGCCCATGACCTCTAGCATCCAGCCCACCATTAGCAACCACACTTCGCCCCACTTAAGCTCTAGGCTCCCTTGGAAATTGGCCCAAGTAAGTCAACCCAATTAAGATTTTTAATCTGCCTATGCCCATGGAATGACCCCCGCTCCCAACATTATTAAAGCCCAAGCCTAAGAAAATTAGCCTTCCCAACAACATCCTATATGCGCCTGCTTTAAGCCCACACTCCTTACTAAAATTAGGCCATTATGAATGCTTGTTATAAAGGCCAACCTGGATAAAGCAGAAGTCATATATAAAATGCACTTTTAATGCCTAACAATAGAAGCTTTCTCGATATATATAACATGCATGCATTTAGCATTGAGATTAAACGATCTGTGCCATAAAAGAAATCCAACCCTACCTTGGAGGACACATAACTTAGTCAACCTGTACATGCTGCCATGTATGCCATTACACACCACCATATAACTCATCCATGTCCACGCATGCATACTATTGCCAATTAAGCTAATCCATCATCCATAATTAATGGATTTCCACTTACTATAAATGTTATCCACCCAACTATTTGTCATCAACTAGACTTCACATGTGCAAGCCAACACCTTTAAAGTATGCTTTCTATTTTCTGGTGATTCTTATCTACAAACAGAAGAAGTCTTGAACCTTTACTACATACACAGTGCATTTATACAATATATATAGTAAGGTAACATAACAACTTAGTCCCCACTTTGAAGTCTTGATCCTAAGTAACAATCCAAGTAACTTACCATGCCAAGATGACTGAGACAGACACTTTTATTACATAATAAATATGAAATGTAGCCAAGCCATCTACTAAAGCTTCTTTGCAAATCTTTCCCTCTTATATTACCAAACCCTGTTTACTTTCACGTGCTACCCAAGCCCATGAATCCATAAATATGCAACCTATAAGGATTTATCTAAACTTGTCAAACATCCTATCAAGAGTAGAGTTTGTCTCTAACGTGTAAAAAAAGAAAAAAAAGCAACATTAGAAGAAATCACTTCTTTCATTCTTTTTCAACTCAAAATAGGACAAGGACTCCAAAGAATTAGTAGGTACCATAGACTTCCTTGAAGACTTTGTTCGGCAAAGACCACCTAATAACTATAGATACATTTTGATTTGACATAGGAAAATTAGGCAAATCCATCCCCTTATCCTTTATTAATCCATTAACAGTGACAAACACATGTTATTTGGTTTGAGACATTTTAGCAAATATTCTATTATTTCTATCCCTCCAATTGGTATAAACTATTGCCTCTAGACTTATCTTAGCCATGGTAAACCTAAGTGATTTTCCTTTTCATTCCTTAGCAATCTCTTGACTATACCTACCACAACCTAGACCTCTATAGCAAATGTTGCTCAAGTTTAAGACATTGCTCCAAATATGGTGACCACAGTTGCATTAAAAAAAAAATCAATATCCTTATCATGCACATCACACAACATATATTTAAAATTAGTATATAAGCCATACCTTTGTAATTTATCCTATGTGTTGAGATGCCTCTTCATGGTGAGCCAAAAGATGATAATATGTTAAGGTATGAATTTATTATGCCAAATGAGATAAGCCCAATTAACAATTCCTCTCATACTTTTGAATCATTTCAAGTAGAGTTAATGAAGAATTCATTATTTTTCTTAAGGTTCAAAATGATTCTATCTGTTGGACCCTTGTGGATTTTGAATTGATACAAAACATATGTTAAAATATATAACCGATCCATGCATATATCGAATATGACAAATAGGATCAAAGGGTTTATTTTTTGTAGAAATTATCTAATACATGATCGTGCGTAATCAGACCGCACAATCGTGTTGTCTTTTATTGCACTTCAAATTTGCTTAAAGAAGGCACATAACCATGTGCATGAGGCACACTACCATGTGTATAAGGCACATGACCATGCACATAAGGCACACGACCATGTGCATGAGACACACACCCGTGTGTTTTAAGGCACACACCTATGTGTATGGGGCACACGACCATGCACATGAGGCGCACTCCCATGTGTCATGAAGAAAATTTCTACACGTCCGCGTCATGCTGTCGTGCCAAATAAAGAAAAATTAAAAGCATTAATAACACACGACCGTGTATTAGAAACACACGCCCGTGTGCAAGGCAAAATTTCAGTCGTGTGTTTCCCGTGTATTGATCATGCATGCATCCCGTATGTGCTTCTGGAATTTAAAAGCAGATTGAAGAAAATTGGCACACGCCCGTGTGATGAAGAGACTCACGCCCGTGCAAACACAAAAATGACCTTTGGAAAGTGCAAATAAAAGGAAGCACGATCGTGTAAGAGAAAGACACACCCGTGTAACTTTTCAGAAAGGCTCTAACGGCTCTCAAATCATCCCAACGGCTCTATTCTTCCAATTCCTATAAATTGGAGATCGTTTGAAGATTGAAGGGTTAGAGATAATCAAGCAAAACACTCATAATCTGTTATTCTCTAATTCTTCTCCAAATATTTCTCACAAAACTTATTTGTAATTTCATTAGAGAGAAACCTTGAGAGCACATTGTAAATCAGTCTTGTGAGGTAAATTTTTGTAATATTCCATAAACCCTTGGGCGTAATCCCGTGAAACTAGTGTGGGGCGTAATCCCTGTTAAAACTAAGTTAAAGGCGCAATCTCTTGTATCAAAACTAGTGTTAAGGACGAAATCCCTTGGATCAAAACTATTGTAACTTCGGGGTTGAAGTTAGTAGAAGAAAAAATCTTCGAGCGGGGTTGCTTGGAGTAGTGGACGTAGGAGGCGTGAAGAAGCTCCGAACCACTCTAAAAATCGGTTGAGCATTTCTTTCCCTTACTCTCTTTTATACTTGCTTAGTCTTTTAATTAATTATGCTTAATTGTATTTATATATTTGGATGTTTGTGTTGCTAGAATAGGAAAAATGTTTTAAACTTGACAAAATTTTTATATAACCTATTGACCCCCCCTCTAGGTTATTTGCCATATTGCTTTTGGGGTTTAACACTATCCTCTCCACTCAAAGGCTTGCTGACATTGAACCTTTTAACCTTTATTATTTCTCTCGAGATAACAACCTAACATTTCCATATTTCATTATTAATAATCTCCATCAACCTAGCATATTTGCTAATTTTAGAGTTATAGATAATCCTTTCTCCAAACTTAACTGCCAACTGGCTAAGAGGATGCCAATTATCTTACCAAATATGGGTATGCTTGCTATTTCCCATAAGACAAGAGATCTTGCTATTAATATCATCCCTAATTCTGAGGAGATTTTTTCACCATTAAGGACTGTCACTGCTACTCTATATTTCTTATATATTTCATCTTTACTTCTATTTATTTTATCCATTCAATCCAGATCGACTAACTATTGGTCTAAAGGAGGTTCCATAGGTGTTTAGTAATAGCCATTTAATTCTAGTCCTTGCTTAATCTCAATCCAAGCTTGCTTTCATCACATGGATGACATATCTCTTTCCAAGCAATTTTAGCCTTCCTACCATTAGTCTTTACTTCTTTCCAAAAGAAGTTCCTAAGCTTCATATCAATCTTCTTAAGAATTTTACTAGGAAAAATGAAGTGCAAAGCCTAAAACACCTTGATATTGAATAGACAGGAGTTAATTAGTGTAAGCTTGCTTATATAAGAAAGGTGTTTACTTTTCCAAGATAAGATGCAAGCCAAGATTTTCCTCACACGTAGTTACAATCATCGTAAGAAAGCTTAAAAGACCTCAGTGAAACTCTAAGATACAAAAAAGAGGATTGAGCCAATTTAAACTTTAAGACTTTGACAAGCTTTTTCTTCTCATCCTTAGAAACACTAAAGAGTAATATATTACTTTTATTCTTATTAGATATTAAGCTAGACCAAGTCTAAAATCATCAAGAGTATTTTTGAAAGTCTTTAAAGATTTATGCTTAACTTATAAAAAAGAATGAAATCATCAATAAAACATAGGTGGGTTATTTTATTGTTCTTGCATTTCTAATAGTACTCAAATTCTTCTTTACCAATTTTCTTCTTAACAATTCTTGAGAAAAATTTCATGACAATGATAAAGAGGTAGGGGAAAATAGGATCATCTTGCCTAAGGCCTATTAAATTTTTAAAGAATCCTTTAATCTTTCCATTAATACAAATAGAGAAAGATAGAGTGGTAATATGATCATTTATCTAGTAGATAAAAGTGGGATGAATACTAAGATCTAAAAGCATTTGATAATGAACTCCCAACTCACTATATCATATGCTTTCATAAGATCAACCTTGATGGTATATCTCCTTTTGTTAGCGTAACTCTTATGAAATTTGTTAAAAAACTCAATACATGAAAGAATATTGTCCTTAATTCTTCTCCCTTCAATGAATGCAGTTGGGCTTTATTCACATAGTTAGGAAGAATTCATTTAAATTTGTTGGCTTTGAAGATACATCTGTAAATTATGTTACAATTGGTAGTGGATCTAAACTCTTTCGCAAATGATGAATTTTCACATTTAGGGACAAGGGCAAGAATAATACAATTAACCTCTTTAAGAGCCCACCTTAGTTGAAAAAATATTTAATGGTATCCACCAGATCCTTTTCCATAATTTTCTAAGCTTTTTTAAAGAAAAAGGTACCAAAGTTGTCAACCTCAAGAGCTTTGTTATGATTATTAAACAAGGCACATTTAATTTCTTCTCTCATTATATCCCTAGCAACATTGTTAGGAATATTGTTCTCAAAATAGTTCAGTTAGCTCTTAAAACAAATTCCCAACACATTCTTGGATATGATATTCTTAAAGTGGCTTACCAAAGTATCTCTAATTTGCTCTTTCTCATGCATCATAACACTGTTGTCATTGAAAATCTCTCTAATTGTATTTTTTATTTCTTCTACCCTTGATACTTTTGAAGAAATAGCTCGAGTTCTAGTCTTCCTCTTTAAACCATTAGATCTTTAACTTTTGCTTAAAAAATGATTCCTTTAATTGATATTATCTTCTGTAGGCTCATGACAACTCTTTCTTTTCTCTTATAAGACTGTCATTAAGAGGATTGTTTAACAATCACACCTATGAAGCCTTTAAACTAATTTTTGCCTAATTGACCCTCTTCAAAATGCACTAGAATTCCTTTTTATTATATTATTTTAGCTTATATTTGACCATCTTAAGTTTCCTCCTCAATTTATACATAAGGTTACCTTGAATATTCACCTTCCAACACTTTCTCACCAAAGGCAAGAATCAATCATCTTCAACCCAGAAAATAAAGAATTTGAAAGGGTATCTCTTGGTAGTAATCAAACTATCACATTTAACCACTAAAGGGTAGTTGTTTGAAAGGCTATTAGAAAGGACCAATCCAACCAAATTAGGGTACTTATCCAGCCAATTATCATCAAACAAAATCCTATCAAGCTTACATGCCACCTTTTAAGCACCATCATTCATATTACTCTATGTCATACTTGGCTTAATAGTTCGAATATCTTTTAAATGAGCTTGATAGTAACACTTATTAAAGTCCTTATCACAAGGGCTCTAGACACCATAAATCCTCATCTTCTTATTGTAATTCCTAATGGAATTGAAGTCTCTCAAAATAATCCAAGGCTCATTCCTAGTCCTTCCTAGTCTTTACATTAAGACTAGTTTTATCCTCTAAAAGTTTTCTCTTATCTATGTAACTATTAGCTCTACAAAGAAAGGTCACAAGTATCTTATCACCAAAGGGAATAATTTTAATCTCATAATGAATAAACTTATCTTTCTTTTCAACCATTCCCACTTTAAATGTATCATTATTCTAGGTGGCCATATCTTACCTTTATAGTTGACATTATAATTGTCAACCACAGTTTATTCCTTATATCCATTGTTCCTCATAGTCTCTTTATTCTCCTCTCTCACTTTAGTTTCCAAGATAGTAATAAGATCTAAAGTATTAATTCTAATGAACTTACCTATCTCTTTTTGTTTTAAAGGGGTATTTAATTCCTTTATGTTCTATGAAGAAATCTTAATCATTGATTTTTATAGCAGGGGATTGAATCCTATCTTTTTGCCTATTTTTGTTCTTACGCTTCTTCCATTCCTTTTTCCACCTTTATCTTTGATCTTTATTTTATCAATCATAATTCACTTTCCAAACAATCCAACTATAAACGAGTCCATGTATTTTTCATTTTCTGTTCTTGGTTTTGTGTTAGCACCAAACTCTTTACTAGCCATTGTTTTTTTATCTCCCTTATGAATATTGTCTACGATTCCTTCCATATTAGAATCTCCACCCCCTTATTAGGCTTTACTTCATTACTTGTATTAGATAGAGTATACTCTTCCATGAGATGGTTAAAATTTCTATCATTATCAATAATGTTACCATTGATAATAACCAAATCATTCCCAATTTCATCATTAGCTTTGCTTAAAATTTCAAATATATTAGTTTGCTTACTTGTAAAAGGATCATCACTCTTATTCTCTAAAGTTATCTTTTCTTTCCCTTTTACAATCAAATTACCACTATCTCTCTTTAACACACTAATATTCTGTTAATTTTCTTGTCTACCATATTTGTGTTTGCTCTTAGGAATCATTCTCTTAACTTTACTTTTTTAATATATAGCAGTAGGTCTTACGCTAACTGCTTACTGAAAATATACGGAAGTTGGATTAAAAATCTACGATGGGAAACTAAAATCTACTGTACAGTATCTTAAAATAAAAACTCAAGTTTCTTATATAGTAATAATATCTGAAAATCTAGAAGATACTGTACATTTCAAATGCATGAGCAATACAAAGCATGCGTGCCACAAACATACTATCTATTGAAACTAAACATATATACATACATACATATATAACTGAAAACTCGGGTGAAGTGTAGGACCTGTCTCCACGTATATCGCTGCTGCTGAATATTCTCTTTACTTTTATTAATAAATTGAAGATCTCGATATACATGACAAGAATCCTATGAAAAAGAAAACTATTGTTGCTATACAATTACATATACATATGCGAAAGCTGAAATTTAAATGTACAATGGTGGTCCCAAAAATACATTTCTCATATACATAACTGTTTTTGTACATATATACACTGAGTATATACAAAAATTTACAATAAACCCCAACAGACCAACTAAACACTGATATGGAGCCCTCTCCCGTCAGTCCTAGTCCACCCGCTTATCGCTAGCACCAAACACATCTGAAAAGGAAGGAAGAAGGAAATGAATGAGTGATGAAAATCACCCAGTAAGTAATCCATACTTCCCTCAACCCAAGCAAGCAAACAAAATAGAATTCATACCTGGCCTTGGCCCTAACATTCATACATTCGCTTACTCGTACTGATTATTGCTTAAACTGTTCTCTTGATTAAATTATTAATTCATGTCATGAAATGTATATCATGTCATACTAAATAAATACTGAATATGCATGCATTTGAATCTATACGTATCTAAAGATACTTGCTATGCTGATCAGACTGATGAACATAGGGATTCGACATCTTAGCCATGTGGGTTAAACAGTCTAGCGAGAAACTAGAAAGTTAAATATACTGAGCTGGATGATCTGACAGCAGTCAGAAGGTTGAAATCTCACAGATGTTTCCTCAAGTTCACCTAAAACTCTAACTCAAATATTAGGTTCTAAATACTGAATGACTAATGAATTCGGATCCCTTGATCCCTTTTCATGCTGATGCCTTAGCATGTCATGCTATGTAATGCTCATGTAACATTATTTTACTTTATTTATCATTTTATATTGCTTTTTGGCCTTTGAAATGGTTTTCCATGCTTAATTATTCATTTTACTCAATTTTCTAAAAAATTATGTTGATGCATGGGCGTGTGGGCAAGGCACACGGGCGAGTGCGGGAACGCATGGAGTCATGCACTAGTCGTGTAACCGATCATGTTCGCTTTTGGAATTTCTACGCATAATCACTGAAAGAACACCCATACGACCGTGTCCCCTAGGACACACAGATGTGTCCTCTACAATCAGGCCGTGCATACTTCGTGCACACGAGCATGTCCCTGCAAAAGCAAAAGCACACGGGCGTGCACCTGCGGGCACACGAAATTGCTATGCATTTTCTTAATAAGGTCTCATCAAAATCAATCCAAAAGACTCCATATGAGATATGGTTTGGGAAGTGTCCTAATTAAACTACATGAAATATGAAAATGTCTATCTTATGTTAAAAGAATTAAAATTGATAAGTTAGATACAAGGTCAGAGAAGGGTAATTTGTTGGATATCCTAAAGATAACTTAGGATATTATTTTTATTTCCCAACTAATCAAATAATTTCGATTAGTAGAAATGCACATTTTCTTGAGAATGGGTTATAAGAAAAAGTTAGCATAGGAATAAATGTTGAGCTCAAGCAAGAGTCCATTATGCCTCAAATTGAAATCATTGATATTGGACCATTTGTTCAGCAGTCCTCATTATTTGACATGTTTATTCTAGTAAGAAAATCCCTCTAGGAAGTTAGAAGGAAGTAATCTTGGATGTTGATTCAAAAAAATGGCTAGAAGGTGTGAATCTTGAAATAGAATCAATTCATGCCAATCAAATGTGGACACTTATGGATCCATTAGAAGGAATTGTTCCTATTGGTTGTAAATGGGCTTACAAAAGGAAGATTGACAACGATGGAAAGGTAGAGATTTTTAAAGCTTGGTTAGTAGTGAAGGGGTATACTTAGAAACAATGGTTAGATTATGAGGATGCTTTTTCACCCATGGCTATGATAAAATCTATTTAAATAATGCTAGCCACTACTACATACCATAATTATGAAATTTGGAAAATAGATGTTAAAATCACATTTCTTAACAAATACATAAATACGAACATTTATATGAAACAACTTATAGGTTTTGTGTCTGCATATGAAAGAAATAAGGTATGCAAGTTACATCGATCCATTTATGGATTAAAGTAAGCTTTTAAAAGTTGGAACATCCGATTTGAGAAAGTAGTAAATTGTTTAGCTTCATGAAGAATCCAGATGAGCCTTGTGTTTATAAATAGCTTAAATATCATGCTATCACATTTCTCATATTGTATGTAAATGGCATACTATTGATAGGTAATAAGGTTGACATGATGAATATGGTAAAGCTCTAGTTATCTAAAGTAGATACAATGAAAGACTTAGTAGAATTGACTTGTGTCTTTGGAATTCATGTATATATAGATAGAACAAATAGATTAGTTGGATTAATTCAAAAATTATACATAAAGAGGTTATTGAAAAGGTTTAACATAGAAAACTGTAAAAGAAGTCTATTGCCCTGCATATATAGTCTTCATCTCTTTAGAGATATAGGTGCAAAGATTGATGAAGAGTGATAACAAATATGTATTGTGCTCTATGCTTTGACAATAGGCAATCTAATGTTATGCTATCTAGAAGACCTTACATAGTTTTGGTTGTAAGTGTTACAAGTAAATATTAGGCCTACCTAAATGAGGAACATTAGTCAGTTGTTAAATTAATCTTTAAATACTTAAGAAGGACTAAAGATCCAGTTTTGAGTTATGGAGGTTTAGAGTTAAACATCCAAGGGTACTTAAATTCTAATTTTCAATTAGACATAGATGATAAAATGTCTACATCAAGGTTCATTTTTATATGTAATAGAGGCATTGTTAGTTATAAAAATTCCGAGTAGTTAGCGACAACATATTCCACTATGAAAGCTGAATACATTATTACTTTAGAACAATAAAAGAAGTTGTTCAGATTTCATGTTAGAACTTGGTGTGGATCCATGTATGGCTTTTTTGATAACCATATTTGTGACAACACTAGTGCTATTGCACAAGCTAAGGAATCAAAGGTGCATCAAAAGTTTCGATACATTCAATTTTAATATCAAATATTAAGGGCTTTGTTGGAAATAGAGAAATTTTGATTCAAAAGATGCCTTTAGAGGAGAACTAAACTGACCCATTAACTAAGACAATGACATAAAAGCAATTGGACCCTCATCTTGGAGAAAAGGTATAAGATACAATGAATGACTTTAATGTAAGTGGGAGTTTTGTTAGTGTATGCTTTAGAAACAATTCATGTTGTCGATTTCAAAAGTATTTCTTTTTGTATATAAACATGTAAATAAATCATATAATAACAAAAAAAGTGTTTTTATCTTCATATATATAAATTTCTTCCTTTGTATGTTTAATATAGCTGATTAAATCTTTTGATGGTCAAATGAGATTATTAAAATTTTCCTTACGTAAGCAATATTATCTAGATAATAATATTGCATAATAGGCATGTTGTATGCTTTTAAAAAGAGATATCAAGAGTTGATATAGGTTCGGATGGTAATGAAAGTCATGTCATTAGGGTATTAGTATAGATTAACAAATAATAGTATGTTTATAAAAAAATGACTGAGAGAAATAATGAATCACATAAGATTCTTTGTTGTCATTGATTTATCATTTGGTTATGTTAATATATGATATAATCCTTTGACTTAAGACATCGTGGTCGGATTTAGTTTAGACGTGTATGGTTCATATGGTGTACATGTATGAAGGGTCATGTCTTGCATGACAAAGCCTCATGTGTTGTTCATTCATGAACACAAATAATGGTCAAGATATTGGCTCAAACATATAAGATCGAAAGTATTTGTTGACTCCATTTGAATTTGAGTTTCTAATTGAATGTTGATAAATGCCAAAAATGAAAATCTCTAGCCAAAGTATATGAAAAGTTATATGAAGGTTGTTCATGATGAAAAATTCTGAACATATTGATCGATGATTAAAAGAAAAATCGAATTTAAGATTATGGTGTCTTCGTGAATTTGAATTTGATAAAGATATAACAACAAAAGGATATTGCCGACACAATAAATATGATTGGATATGGACTTGATGAAACTATTCATTTATAATGGTTTAAGGGTTATAACATATTGCTAGATATTTATCATAATCGTTGAGTCTTTGAATGACCCTCTAGATTGGTTTAAAACCAATTTTGAGCTAACAACGATGATCATAAATGGTTTCACCAATTACCTTGAGGGATTAAAGAAGGATGAGAGAGAAATTAGATTATTTAAAAAGGGTTATTCAAAGACTCAACAACTATTTAAACATCTAGTAATGCGTCATCAACCCTACATCATTACATAAATATGCTTTGGGTGTATTAACGGGTTAAAATGATCCAAAGTTAATTAAAATATTATAAAGTGTTAATATGAAAAATGGGCTAAAGAATAATCTTTAAGAATGAAGAAATTTAAAGTAAACTTTAAGGGGTGTACAAATATTAGTGTAGTTTGTTTGGAGCATTTAATAATTTTGATTATTCAATGGATTAGTTAAAAAGATGACTGCCATTATTTTAAAATAAAATTTTAAAGGGAAACCATGAAAAATAAGAAATTAAACAAATGCCTTGGCCTATATAAAAAAAAGTTTCACAACTTTTCATGTACAAATTCAAATTTTGGAAACAAAAATTCTCTCCCTCCCAAAACCCTTCACCTTCAAAGCTCTATCTCTTCTCCCCCTTAGATGTGCTAAAATGTAGAGGTCTTAGAAGATTTGAGACTTAAATTACATCATATCTAAAGCAAGGAAGTGAAGTAAATGTCTTATGTTATTATTATAATGTGTTATTTTGCTTATGTGTTCTTTGGCTTGCGTTGCATGTGCTATTTGTTCCATGTTTCTATATTTCCTCTGTGATTTTCATTGGTTTTTTGAGATTCAAACTCCAAACCCACTTCAAATGTTAACATTTTTATTTTTGACTAATTCTCTCAAATAAAAAACTAACAAGTGATTTCCTTTATAATGCAACTTAATCTTTCTCTCTCTTTGTCACATGACTTTATTTTTTTCAATAACTTTAATATTGTAATTCAATTATTAGTAATTGTGATAATGAAATTTAATAATAGTTAGAGTTTTAGGAACAGTTTTTAAAATTGTTAAAAAGTTAAACTACTATATTTAAAATGTTTGAATATGAAATAAAATGTTTTAATTTTTTTAAAATTTATGGACAATAAATATAATTTAATGTAATGAAAAGAATTATTTATACTGAGAGTAAATATAATTTGAAAATCTTTTACCATTTTTTTAATTTGATTTTACCGTAACCATTTTTTTTGTGAGGTACCAAAATCCCATCCCGCCTTTACTTAAAAAAGGAAAAATAAAAAAAAGGTCCCATCCCGGCTTTAGAACTTAAAAGTCGGACAGCCCGCGAAGAACCCCATTAACCCGCTCTCCTTCTCTCTCTACATATTTCTGGTTTTGTGAGGGCTAAGCGGTATACGAAATGGCATCTTCGAAATCCCTATCGGAATTTTTTCAACCTGCCAAGCGCCTCAAGCTTCTTTCCACTCCATCAGATTTTTCCAAACCCAATCAAAACGTTTCATTGCTCTCCAAATCACTCAACACCTCCATTCCTGACTCCGAACTCACCTCCGACCAAAAACGGCGCGTGGAGTTCAACAAATTTCTTGCAAAATCCAAAAGAAATCTCAAAGTTTGCTCCCTAAGAGTTTCCAAATCTAAGAGTCAGTTGATTCTTTAACTTATTTTGATTTTTCTGTCTTGCCTCTGTTGAAAATTGAAAGCTTACGCGAATCTTTTGTAGGAGAAGGTGTTAGCTATGTGAAATTGGAAGAGCTCTTGGTTGAGGAGACTTGGTTGAAGGCGCTTCCTGGAGAGTTACAGAAGCCTTATGCTAAAAGTTTATGTGAATTCGTTGGAAAGGAGATATGTACAGGGTCTGTGCCGATATACCCCCCTCACCACTTAATCTTTAATGCTCTTAACTCCACTCCTTTTGACAGAGTGAAAACTGTTATCATTGGACAGGTATTCGTCTTTTATTTCCACTCTATTTGCCCGGCACAAGGTTACATTTTTTTGTACTGTTTTCCGCATCTATATGAAAAGTCAATCTTTAGCTTCTCTTCCTTAAGTTTTTTTGTCAGGGTTCCGACAGTTTGAATTAATAACAAAATCCTTCGGTTTTTGAAATAACCAAAAGGGTCTCCATGCCGTTCTTGCCCGTCTGGTGTTAATGTGCTAAAGCTGTTTAAATGGTAGTTGGGGAAATCGAGAAATATTCATTAACTCATAATAGTATAAGTTTTAAAAGCTTACTAACACTAAGGAGATTGATATTGTTTTATAAGTCTGAGGGGTTTTTTGTTATTAAATTGAAACTTCAGGTTACATTGTTTAACTCTTTCCTTTTTTATCAAGCTAGGAGTGGGTTTTGTTAATGAAACGAGGATGAAGATATGAAAAGCTTTTGTTTGATTTCATTAAAAAGTGAATAACTGAATTTATACATAGTTTACAACAACAAATTAGGAAAACAATCAAGCTAAACTACTAAAAAAATCAAATTAGTCTAAACTAGGAAAAAGAAATATTCAGTGACTAAATTGAAAATTTAATCCCTAAAGTTTAAAGATTTACTCATGGTTTCATGCATTTTGTTGGAGAATAGATGTCTATCATTTTCAGCTTGCTTACAATGAATTCAAATCTAGATTTAGTCGAAGTCTTGGTAAGTAGATCAACTTCTTGTAACTTGGTTGAGACATACGATGCGTTGATAATCCCTTCTTTCACTCTCTCCTCAATAAAGTGCATATCAATCTCTATATGCTTGATATGATCATGGTGCACTAGATTGTGTATAATGTTGATTGTAAGTTTACCGTCTCTATATAGCTTTATAGAACCTGTCTATGTAATCCTCAAGTTTGCCATTAGTCGTTTCAGCCAGAGTAGCTTGCAAACTTTTTGTACTAAGCCTTTAAACTCATCTTCAACACTGCTACAGGATACAACCACTGCTTCTTACTCCTCAAAGTGATAAGATACCACTGCTGCTTACTCCTCAAAGTGATAAGATACCACTGCTGCTTACTCCTCAAAGTGATAAGATTTTCCCAAACCTTAATGCACTAATCTATTGTGGAGTGTGGGCCTCCTATCTTCAATAAACTTTGTCTAGTTCACATTTGCATAGTTTTCAATTCATCCCTGATCGGTCTTCTAGAATAATAACCCTTTTTGTGGAGTTTCTTTTAGATACCTTAGGATATGATTGACAACATCAAAATTTCTTTGTGACGATGCATGCATAAATTGATTCATAACACTTACTGTAAAGGCAATATTCAATTTAGTGAGTGATAAATAGATGAGTTTGCATACTAATTATTGGTATTTTCCCTTGTCTACTAGAGGATTTTCTTGAATACTCTTGCACTTTCAAAATTCTTAAAGTGTACCAGCTTGTTTGAACCTAATTTCCTAGTCTCTGTCAATATGTCAAAGGGGTATTTTGTTCGAGAGATATAAATCCTTGCTTTATGCCACCTCTACACCAAGAAAGTATTGAAGGTTTTTCAAAACTTTTGACTACATATTATGTCTTCAAGTATTTCTTTAGATTTCTATTCTCTTGAGCATCATCTTTAATTATGATAATATCATCCATATAAACAATCTAGCTAGATACTTTACTATCATGAGAATGTTTAGTAAATATTGTATGGTAAGATTACCCTTGATGGTACCCGAAGCTATTTATTGTGAAACTAAACCTTTTGAACCAAGCCTTAAGAGTTTGTTTTAATTTATGCAATGAATTTTTTAGTTTGTACACCTCACCTCCTTGTACTTTACTCTCAAAACAAAGTGAATCTTCATATAAATCTCTTCGTCGAGCTCTCTATTGCAAAAACATTTTAATACCCACTTGATGTAGTTCCTAGTCAAGATTGGTTGCTAATGCAAATGATATTCTAATTGAGTTTAGTTTTGTAACAGGAGCAAAAGTGATGTGGGACCCATTAAAGATTTTTGAATTAAAAAATTCATAATGTAATTATATTTCGGGTTATTTGGATTATTTCTTTATTTTATTTAGGAAGATTTTCATATTATTTTATTAAAATATTTTAATTAGATAAGTACTTTATTTTATTTAGATTATATTATTTAGAAATATTATCTTATTTAGGAATTTTAGTTAGATATTGGTTTCTTATAGGATAGTATTAAGTGGCTTAAAAAGTCATTGTATTTTAGACTATTTAAACAAAATTTTGAAATTATTCAAATACAATGGAGAATTGTTCTCTATAATCATTCGTCAATTATTCTTTTAGGTCGTTCATTGATCCTCAATCGTTTGTCAATTATTATTTCTAAATCGTTAGTCGATTATTTTTTTGGATCGTTCGTTGATCTTGATCGTTCGTTGATCTCCAATCTTTAGTCAGTTGTCTTTTTGGGTCGTGTCTCGATTTTAATCGTGTGTTGTTCAAATTCTTTTCTTCGTATTCTACGTCAATTTGGTATAAGAATCTGTCCTATATCAATTTGGTATCAGAGCCTCAATTCTATCTCTATTTTTGTTGTTCTTGTTGAATATTAAATGATAAATATATTGTATTGATGTATATAAGGAAGAGATCAAGATAAGGATCAAGATAGAGATATTGCATTGATGTATATCAGGAAGAGATCAAGATATGCTAGGAAAATAAGGATTCAATTCCTTTTAGGATTAGGATTGATCAACTATATATATTGTTGTAATTTGTATTACAAGATTCAAGAAATAGAAAAACCTTCTTTCCTTGGTTATTCTCGTCTTCAAAAAGGGTTGTATCTACTGATGTCACGTTCTTCGAAGACTCTCCTTACTTTTCTCCTTCCAAGTCAAACACGAGTCCACTCAATGAGTTTATTCCATTGTCACCTATTGAACTTCCCCTTGTGCCTTCCCATGTTCCTTCTCTTCCTACTACCAGTTCTGATGTCACTTCGTCGGATGTTGTCTCCTCAGATACTACTCTCATCCCTACAAACCATGACATTGCCCATGAGGTCCAGCCTGACAATGCGGCCCCGCTTGACTCACCTCCTACTCCAGCTTCTCCTCGTCTCGACGTCCTCTCTCCTACTGATCAATTTCCCATTGCCATTCGTAAAGGTATGCGCTCTACCCGTAACCCTCATCCTATTTATAATTTTCTGAGTTATCATCGATTATCTTCACCCTTTTATGCTTTTGTATCCACTTTGTCTTCTGTGTCTACTCCTTCCACCCTTCATGAGGCTTTGTCTCATCCTGGGTGGCGGCAAGCTATGGTTGAGGAAATGGAAGCTTTGCATGCAAATGGTACTTGGGAACTTGTTCTATTGCCACCGGGACACTCTACAGTTGGTTGTCGTTGGGTTTACACAGTTAAAGTTGGCCCTGATGGTCGTGTTGATCGTTTAAAGGCTCGTTTAGTGGCAAAAGGGTATACTCAAATCTATGGTCAGGATTATGGTGAAACATTTTCTCCTGTGGCCAAGATGTCTTCTGTTCGGCTATTCCTTTCTATGGCCGCTATCCGACGGTGGCCTCTTTATCAACTCGACATAAAAAATGCTTTTCTCCATGACACTCTTGACGAAGAAATTTATATTAAGAGAGCTCCAGGAAAAGGATTGTTATATGAGAATAAGGGTCATACACAGATCATTGGATACTCAGATGCTGATTGGGCAGGTTCTCCATCTGATAGACGCTCCACATCTGGTTATTGTGTTCTTGTTGGAGGAAACCTTATTTCATGGAAAAGTAAGAAGCAAGAGGTTGTTGCTAGGTCAAGTGCAGAGGCAAAATATCGTGCTATGGCCCTTGTAACGTGTGAACTTACATGGTTAAAGCAATTAATCCAAGAATTAAAGTTTGCAGATGTCCCACCAATGAAATTATTGTGTGATAATCAAGCAGCTCTCCACATTGCCTCTAATCCAGTGTTCCATGAGAGAACTAAACATATTGAAGTAGATTGTCATTTTATTCGAGAAAAGATCATCTCTGGTTGCATCTCTACTAGTCATGTTTGCTCTAATGAACAACTGGCTGACATCTTCACGAAATCTCTGAGGGAGTCTCGAATTGAGTTTATTTGTAACAAGCTTGGTACATATGATTTATATGCACCAGCTTGAGGGGGAGTGTTGAATATTGTGTATATCTTGTATTAATGTAGATCACAATACATTAGGAAGATATCAAAATATATTAGGAAAATTAGGATTTATTCCTTCTTAGGATTAGAGTGAGTTTGATATAAATATATGTGTAAATTGATCAATTCAATATATAGAAAAACCATTATTTCTAAACTTTCACATGGTATCAGAGCTGATCCACGTAGATTTATCAGCATGCACATCAATGATATTGGTAGTCAAATGATTTTCAAGGCCTTGACCTAAGAACCAAAGCTCAACTGAAGCGGCCCAAGAAGTATAGTTCACGCTGCCAATCAATTTTTCACTTGTAATAATGGTGTGCGGGCAGTTTCGACTAGATGCCTATTCTTTCGTTCAGCAACCCCGTTCTGTTGAGGGGTATAAGGACAAGAAGACTGATGTAGGATACCCTGACTTGTCATAAATGTAGTAAATGAGGCAGAAAAGTATTCACGTGCATTGTCACTTCGAAGCATTCAAATAGATGTATGAAATTGATTTTTAATTTCAGCACAAAAAGATTCGAAGATAGAAAACAATTCTGAATGACTTTTCATTAAATAAAGCCAAGTGCATCGTGAATAATCATCAACAAAAGTAACGAAATATTTAAAACCTAAAACAGAAGGAACACGACTAGGACCCCACACATCAGAATGTACGATTTCAAACGGGAACGCAGCCTGATTATTGACACGTTTGGGAAACGATGAACGAGAGTGTTTCCCTAACTGACACGACTCACAATTTATTGAAGACAATGAAGAAAGACCTGGGACCATTTTCTGTAACTTTAACAAGCTGGGATGACCAAGACGATTATGGAGAAGGGCAGGAGCATCACCAACAAGACAAGCTGTAGAAGCGGAAGGCAAAGTGAGATGATACAAACCCTGTGACTCACGCCCTGTGCCAATCATCTGTCCCGTCCGTCGGTCCTGTATATAAACAGAGTCATAAACAAAAGTTATGGAACAGTTCAAAGAACGGGTAAGTTTACTAACGGAAATAAGATTGAAAGGACAATGAGGTATATACAAAATAGATTCTAAGGGCAAAGATGGAAGAGGTTGAGCCCGTCCAATAGCTTTAGCAACCGTTTGAGATCCGTTTGCTAAAGTGACAGACGATAACATAGAAGAACGAGAGTAATGAGAGAGTAAGTTAAGATTACCAGATATGTGATCAGATGCACCTGAATCAAGAACCCATGGTCCAACAGAGGAAGACTTACTGAGGCATGCAAAAGAAGTACTCTGAGGTGAGACGGAAGCTGTGGTCGAGGAAACCTGTTTGGATGCTTGGTACCTAAGATAATCTTCAAAATCAGCACCAGTTAAAGTTATAGATGGCTGAGAGTGTTCTGTAGAAGATTCTGAACGAGTTTCAGGAGGATTTGCATGTACTACATTGACAGTACGAGGTGGTCGTCCATGTAATTTGTAACATTTATCTTTTGTGTGTCCCCACCTATTACAGTAAGTACATTTAGGTCTGCCTTTGGTACCTCGATCTTTAAATTCAGTTGTAGAGGATAGCTGAGATTGAGAAACCAAAATTGATGAGTCGGAAGCTGATGATCCGGCAACCATGGTTGGAGAAGAAACTCGAAGAAGACGAGAAAACACATCATTGAGCGATGGCACTGATGGACTTGCAAGAATTTGATCTCGTACAGGCACAAGATCAGACCCAATAGCAGCAAGAGTGAGAACCATAAAGAGTTTGTCTTGTTGTGCAAGATCTTCTTCAACAGTCTTACCGGCAGGGAACAAAGAATTGTATTCTGATTTGAGAGAGGCCATCCTTCCAATGAAATCAGACATACTTAACCCTTGTTGCTTTAAATTGACCAGATTGGAGACCACTGAATACAATCTCTGAATGTCGTTTGTATACAAAAGTTTAGCTTGATTCCATATCTCAACACAGGTACGATATGCTTTGAAAATAGGATGAAGGGTTGGATCAATAGTTTGCCATAACATGCTACATAAGAGGGCATCAGTTCTGATACCATGTGAAAGTTTAGAAATAATGGTTTTTCTATATATTGAATTGATCAATTTACACATATATTTATATCAAACTTCTTTAATCGTTAGGTGATTATTTTTCCTTAATCGTTAGTTGATCTTAATTTTTAGTCAATAACGGATTATTTGCAGTTTAACTCTTCAAAGCTGAGTTCCTTTCAACTAGGGGAGAATGATGCAAGACCCATTAACGATTTTTGAATCAAGAAAATCATAATGTAATTATATTTAGGGTTATTTCCTTATTTTATTTAAGAAGATTTTCATACTATTTTGTTAAGGTATTTTAATTAGATAAGTATCTTATTTTATTTAGATTATCTTATTTAGGGATATTACCTTATATAAGAATTTTGGTTAGATACTAATTCCTTGTGAGATAAGTATTGATGACCTACATAAATGGCTTAAAAAATTATTGTATTTTAGACAATTTTTGAAATTATTGAAATGCAATGGAGATTTTTTTTATGATCGTTCGTTGATTATTCCCTTGGGTCGTTCATTGATCCTTAATCGTTTATTGATTCTTATTCCTTAATCGTTAGTCGATTATTCACTTGGATAGTGTGTTAATCATGATTGTTCGTCGATTTCTAATCGTTGATCAATTGTTTTTTTGGATTGTGTGTCAATCGAATTCTATTCTTCGTGTTCTCCATCAGTTTGGGATTAGAATGTCTTGCATCAAAACGTCTTCTCATAATCATTTCCAATTGTATTAGTAAAACTCTGAGTAACTAACTAGGCCTTCTACCTTTCAATAGCTCGATTAGACCTATACTTGATAGTAAAAGCCCATTGTGGTCGACAACCTTCTTTTCTCTGGGTAAGCCACAATCGTCCATGTGTCATCACCCATCAATGCCTTTATTTCTTCTATAACTGTAGTCCTCCACTCTGGAACTTGTAAAACACTTGAATGTCTTTAGGAATTTCAACACTATCTATCCTTGAAGGAATTTCTTATATTGATCAAACAATTTTAAGTACGTAACATTGTTTGTAATAAGATGTTGTTTGCAATATCTCATTCCTTTTCAAAGAGAAATAGAAATATCAAGGTTGTTATGATGTTCATCACTTTTCTTTGAAGTTTTCACCACAAGACTAGTCTCCATATTTGATGGTCAGTAGGAAAGAAAGGCTTGTGACATCTTGGAATAAATAAGGACCTTTTCTGAATTTGGGTATCTATCTTGCCATCAGTTTCTCCCATTGAATGAGTTTCTCTCCCTAGATTAGGTTTTGTAGATGAAGAATTGTCATTAGTGTGGTCTAAAGGGAGAGGAATGGGAAGAGAAATAGAAGAATTCCAATTTGGAGTTTCACTTGATTTCTCCCCATGAAGAGGAGCATTGGGATAGAACAGTTGACTCTCAGTAATGAGACATCAATTGAAACAAAGAAACGATTGGAAAGAGGACAATATCATTTGCAACGTTTTTGTATGGAGGAATATTAAAAAAAAAAACACAACATAAGAATAAAGTCAAACTTGGAATAAATGGGAGAATGGTTGCAGACATAAACAATCCATTTGAGACAATCATGGGGAAAACATTGTTTTAACAAGCTGATTAGTGTTTGAAATTTTAGACTCCTAGAAGAAAGAAAATTTATGAGGTAGGATGAAGTTAATGTGGCCTCACCTTAAAATGAGTTAGGAATATTAAGCCAAACATGATTGACTTGACAACCTCTAGGAAATGCCTATCCTTTTTTTTAACTAAACCATTTTGTTGAAGAGTATATGCAGAAGATATTTGTTGCAATATTTCATGATTGGAGAGGTATTTTTGAAAGTCATGAGACATATATTTCTGATCATTATCAGTGCAGAGATTTTGAATAGATTTTTTTGAATAACTAAAATTATGAAATTGCCAATAGATAGAATTGACTTGAGATTTGTTTTTCATAACATATACCTAACAAATGTGTGCGTGATCATCTATAAAAGTAATAAACCAGTTAGTATGAGTTAAAATTGTAGAATGAGTAGGTCTCCAAATATCACTATGAATGAGATAAAATGGTTGTGATATTTGATATGAGTGCAAAGTATATGAATGTTTAAACTGTTTAGCATAAGTACAATCTTTGCATTGAGAACTTTCATGTCTTTATTAATAAAGAGATATGGATACAAATGTTTTAAATTGCTAAAACTAGGTTGTCCATGATGTTGATGCCGAAGAGATACCTTACTATTAGAAACAGTAGTAACAAAAATTGGAGTTGAAAATATTTGGAGCCTAAAAGAGATGGAGTAGCCTTGAGATAATATGGGCCATTGCACTCATTAGCATTCCTTGAGACCGGTTCTGAAATTTAAAATTAGAGTGGAAAATGATACTGCACAATTAAGATTCTTAGACATTGAAAAAATGTTATTGCACAATTAAGATTCTTAGACAATTTACTGATAGGTAGCAAATTACCGAAGAAATTGGGAATTTAAGAATTTAGTCCAACACCAAATTTGATACTTTGACAGTCCTACGGTTAGCTACATGGCCAATTGTACCATCAACCATTGAAACATTAAAATTAGTAGTATAGGGTGCAAAGGAGGTGAACATAGGGATAAAACTAGTCATATGATTGGAGGCGCCAATTTCAACAATCCATACATCTTGTGGCAGGGTATGAGCAACTGAGGCTATAGCAGTAGGAGGATCAGAAGATGCAACAAAAGGTGAAAGAGGAACAAAGGAACTAGTGGAGGTTGTCAAGCTTTGAGAACCATAGCCACGGTGAAAAGACTTTCAGGTATCTTTTAGAAGAGAATTGCCACGGGGGGTTTTAAAATTTTCCAAAAAGAGGGTGGCAACTGTTCAGTCAGCAAAAGATTGACAATTGATGTTTTTGGTAGGCAGTAGATCAGCAATTTGTGGCAACAGTTTTGAAACTTCCGACCACTTCTGGCAAACAAGAAACTTAGGGTAGGATGAAACTTCTGTTAGATTGTAAATTAACAAATTACAACCATTCTTGATAGTAGATCAACAACTTTTGGTGGTGTTTGGTTGTAGATTGACAATTTTTGTGATTGTTAAACAAATTTTTTCGATAGTAGATATGAAGATTTTCTAGCAAGATTTTAGGTTTTTGACAGTGTTTGTGCTTTTCTAGTGGTTGTTGTGGATGTAGCAACTTCTATGATGATTGAGAGGAACTTTGGTGGTGTTTGAGGTTTGAGGAAATTTCTATCAATATTTTAGTAGGGTTTCAATGATATTTTTATAGATTGCGTCCTTTTTTTTCTTCTAAGAGAGAAAAAAAATTCCTGAGAACCTGACTGTAATACCATGAAACAAGAATGAAGATTGAAAGAGTTCTTGTTTGATTTCATTTAATAGTGAGTAGATAAATTTATATTCATATTTTACAACAAACCAGGATAGCAGTCAGCCTAAACTAGGAAAAAGAATCAAATCAATTTAAACTAGGAAAAAGAAATATTGAGGACTAAATTAGGATTTTAATCCCTAAAGTTTAGGTGTTTATTGTTGGTTTCTTATAGTATGATTTTATGGTAAAAAATTAGTTCTAATTCAGGTATGTTCCATCATAAACAAGTGTTTCCTGACCATTTTTTTAATTTTGTTATTGCTCTGTTGGTAATCGGTATATAACTATATCATCATGTAGATTTCCCTCATTAATATAATTCCCTTAGGTGCTAATAGAAATGAGTAAAAACAAATTACTTGTACGATGAATTAATGTCCATAAAGAAATAAGGCATGTTCATTGTGGTCTAGCCATAAATTCATACAAGATGTACTCAAATAAGCCTAAACCAAAGCGAATAAGTAATATCTTGGGCTCCTTGGTAAGAAAAATTAATTCCTAGTCCGCAAGTGAATAATCTCTAAAAGATCTACCAAGTATGATGTCCAGCAGTCTTGTATTGGAGTTGAAGGAGGGGTTTATAGCCTATTAATATAAGCTCTGAAGATTAATAGTAATTCTACCAATTAAATGAATTCAAATTCCATGGTGAAGTCCATAATGTATCGTAGGTTCCATTACCAAATATACCTTAATATATTTGTTATCTTATTGCTCCTTTCCTTGTTTGACACAATCAGAACCCTAGTGATAAAAAGAAATTGTAGTGGTATCACCTAAACTTTTTTTTTTTCTATTAATGATATGCTTGCCATTGATATTCATTTGTATTTTGTTCTTTTAACAGGACCCTTATCATGGACCTGGTCAAGCAATGGGTCTATCATTTTCCGTGCCAGAAGGAGTGAAAGTCCCTTCAAGTTTGGTAAATATATTCAAGGAACTTCATCAAGATCTTGGCTATTCAATTCCATCTCATGGAAACCTAACAAAATGGGCTGTTCAGGTAAAATTATTCGAGTATATATTGGACCATTACCTATCAATTTCAATTTCGGTTGAATGGTAGTTCTGCATGTTTTAAAAACTAGATTGACCAAGATATCTTTTGTTCAAATTCCCATATTGTAATGATTAAACTCTGATAATTTGTGTTGTTATGTGTGTGGCTGTGATTGTGCTTGATCCATGTGAGATGGCACTTAAAGAGTTTAATTTTTGAGTATGGCGGGGGAGAGAATTGCAAAATAACAATTTAATGAGATAAAATTTCATTTATGGCATCTCTATATTTACAAATTAAATTATAAACGATGTAAATGATAATCCTTACTTTCCTTATTTTAATAATTAGGAGTAGTTATTGAACCAAAACAATTTTTCGCTTCTGAGAAATTTTCATTTTAAGTCTTTTCTAGAGTGGATTGCTTCACTCGAATTATTGTAACTTGTCCATATTTATTAGTATGTTCAATTGTTTGCTTTCTCTAAGTAAAAGGTTTATATTTGTTTTGTGAAAATTGTATTATGTTTGTCCAATGAAATTATCCTTGCATATTCATCTTTGATACGAATCTTGAGAAAATCACAACCCAAAAGCTAACTTTTGAGACTTTGGAGGGCCTAAGGCCATATAAACACCATGACAGAAACCTGTACTTTTGGATGTGGATTCTAAGTCTCATATCTTGCATTTGGGATCTTAACATGCCATTATGCTACATAGTCTTAACACTTATGTAGACTGGTTGTGTGCTAGTTCCTTACTAGCCTTGAGTGAATATTGTAATGCTGACATCACTACCTATACTGCACGATTATAATTGAGAGACGAAATGGTGACTTTGATACCAAATGATACAAACCTTGAAAAACTATACTAAAAAGTTAGTTATTGAGATTAGGGTGTTAAAACTGTATAAATCCCATACTAAAAGGTCGTATTTTTTAATATGGAATCCAAATCTCATATTATGCACTTGAGATTTTAACAAGCTACCATCTGAAATTGTTTTCTTACACTTAGCTCCTTAGCCGAATGAAGAATCCATGCAGTGTCCTACTTTCACTTCCTTTTGTTTACACTTTTGAATTATTGAAAGGCTATTAGAATCTAGAGGAACATTATTTTCTTGGTATTTGATTCAAATACTTTTGTGTGGTTTTTTCCTGGACTGATATAACTTGGCATTTGATTTAACCATCATGTAGGGCGTTCTGCTGCTCAACACTGTTCTTACAGGTAACATCCTCATCATACTTGGACTTCCATGAATTCATTGTCATCTTAAAGATGGATTGACTTTCCTATTTATGAATCATTATTTTGTCATGGAGACATTAATTCTAGATGATTTCCTGGAGGCATTAGTTCTAGATTGATCTCCATTCAGATGTGATGATTACACTATTCTTTGAACAATATCTCACTTTGTAGGGCAATCGACTCCTATCAGTTTTAGTGAAAAACAAGTTAGGGCATTGTGATACCCTATTTACTAATGTAGGTCTCAAAAATTGGGCTAATTTCATTTGAATGTCCTTGCAGTTTTAAAACTTGTCAAGTGAATTCTAAAGTTCGGACATGTTAATTGGACACCCCGAAATTGTTTATTGAAATCAATGCCTTCCATTTTTGCACATAAATTCTAACCCTCCTTCTGTAATTATTCTCTTCCATGATTCTTGAATTCTGTCTTTATATTGATGAGGATTTAACGACATATTTTCAAATTTGAAGGGGACTGGTCAACCCACATACCACTTCAAAATCTAGTACAAAGGACACTTATTTCTTCTTTATTCTGTAAAACTGAGAATTATTTTTTGTTCAAATCATACTTCTTGTTTTGTCTTTTTTAATATGTAAGGTCTTGCTTTGTTACGCTAGACTTCTAGTTTACCTATACCTTTATTTCATTTTTATTAGTATATTATTTGTTCCCTGTCAAAAAGCAAACTAAGTGCGAGATTGAATCCTTGCATTGCTTTGAATTTCTGTGCTGTTTCTTTTCATTTTTGTATTAAATTTTCCTGAGATTCTTTAGAAAAAAAAAGTTTTAGTTCTTTTTTTCAAAGTTGTTCTTGTTAATACTAAAAATTTGATAACATACAAATATAATTTCTGAGTTTTACTATTTTTCAGTTTAACTTTCCATGGTTGGTTGTTTAGTTAGGAATCATCAAGCTAATTCTCATGCCAACAAAGGATGGGAGCAATTTACTGATGCTGTTATTCAAACAATTTCAGAAAAGAAGAAAGGAGTTGTTTTTCTCCTCTGGGGAAACTCAGCTCAAGCAAAATCCAGGTATTTCCCATTCTTTATGATTCATTTTGTGGAAATAAGCCTTTTTAATGGTAAAATGTGCGGTATTTACCAGTCTTTTCAGAAAAATGAAAATGGCCTAACCAAAAAGGCAAAAGACTTGCTCCCTCCTTGGTTCTGTTCGTGTCCTGCCAATCCCTGGGCAGTCCAGTCTCATTATTATATCCAATGCTTTCTATTTTTGCTTGCATGTTTCGAGACAAGAAATACTTTAAAAAAAAAAAAACCTATGCACCAATGGAGTACCAATTTTCGATCCATTCTGACTCTTGTTTTGGATACAAATTCAAGAATAAGTGTAAGAGTAATCTAAAATTTGGTTCTCAAATCTGGGATATTATTATGAAATTAAAGAACTAAATTGTAAATTATTGGTTTAATTATTCATTTAGCTTGGACAAAAGGGTTGAGAAGGGTTTAAGGTTTCTGTTTAAAAAAAATGATATATTTAACTTATCAGGATAATGTTAAGCAGGTTAATTAATGAGACAAAACATCACATTCTCAAAGCAGCACATCCTTCTGGTTTGTCTGCAAATAGAGGCTTCTTTGGCTGCAGGTTAGTTTTCTTACATGATCATAGTAGCTGCTTTGCAATTTTTTTGCATATAAAATTTGATTTCACCCTTTCTATGCTTGCTTTCTTTGATTATCAGGATAATAGTGTTAGATTTTTTGTTTTCTTGAATTATTTCATGGCATCAAAGAGACTTCTGCAATCCTAGTTTTCTTCTAGGGCTTTGCCGTATAAAAACTGTATTATCATTATTTCCATTATGGGAAACGTGGGACGTAATTTTAAAAGAAATTTCAGGTGTAGAAAAAATATGCAAAGGTGGACTAGGTGTCTATAATTTGAAAGTTAGATCTTTACACAAATATCAATCATCTTGTGTATATGAACACTAGAAAGATAAAATATGACATCCCAAAACTACAAAGACATAACACATTAACTTAAATTTATGTATTACAATGGTAGATGTGAGTTCTATGTATTATTCCTTGTTTTAATGTTGAAGAATGTACAAAATTGTTTAAAATTACATCAATTTTAGATAAGGAAATAAAATCAAAACTTTCCTATTCTAAGGCTTCTAATCCTAATAGGATTATACAATTCACCTTAATTCTAATAGGAATATACAATTCAACATGTATAGTCCAACATTCATCCTGAAGTTGGAGCATATAAATTATATGCATTAAGCTTGTTACAAATGAACTCAATTCGTGGGCCCTTGAGAGACTTAGTAAGGAAATAAACTCAATTCGTGGGCCCTTGAGAGACTTATCAATTTTAGATAAGGAAATAAAATCAAAACTTTCCTATTCTAAGGCTTCTAATCCTAATAGGATTATACAATTCACCTGAATTCTAATAGGAATATACAATTCAACATGTATAGTCCAACATTCATCCTGAAATTGGAGCATATAAATTATATGCATTAAGCTTATTACAAATGAACTCAATTCGTGGGCCCTTGAGAGACTTAGTAAGAATATCTACTAATTGATCTTTTGAATTGATGTATCCAATGGTGATGCATCCAGACAAAATTTTTTCTTCAACAAAGTGACAATCGATCTCTATATACTTCATCTTTTCATGAAAGACTAGATTAAAAGAAATGTGAAGAGCAACGGTAGAATAACTTTATTTGTGGAATATTAGAGAACCTCAATTCTTAGATCAATTGTTTCAACCATATAAGTTCGCAAGTTACAAGGGCGATAACATGATATTCAACTTCCACACTCAATTTAACAGTAACATCTTTAACATCTTGCTTCTTATTTTTTCAAGATACAAGGTTCCCTCTAACCAGAACACAATAACTTGAGGTAGAATGCCTATCTGGTGGGGAACCTGACCAATTTGCATTGAAATACCCAACAATTTGTGTATGACTTTGGTTTTCATTTAGTAGACCTTTGTTGAGAGCTCCTTTTATATACCTTGGAGTTCAAACCATTACATCCCAATGATTGTCACTTGGATTCTGTAGGAATTGACTAATAACGCTAACAGAGAATGAGATATCTTGTCATGTGATAGTAAGACAATTTAGTTTTCCCATCTTTTTATAGTTTTGATGAATAATTTTTCATATTAATTATTGCTTTAAAAGGTACAAAATAAATACAGTACTTTTCCTTAATTTTAGCCTAGAATCCAAAAAAAACTAGGGACAAATTTTTTACAGGAAAAGAAACAATCAATCTCTTTAATTCTATTCCTAAAGTAGAATATTCTATTCCTAATATGTATCGATACAAAAGGAATTATCTAATGCTTCCCCTCAACCTTAGGAACAGATGGTTTTCATTCCAAGCTTGTTGAGAATGTCTTCATGGTAAGGTTTAGGTAGACTTCTGGTGAGAATATCTGCCTCTTGTGATTGTGTGGGAATGTAACATAAGTTGATGCCACCATTTTCAATCTCACTTTTAATAAAGCTTCGATCGATTATGACATGTTTCATCCTATCATGTTGAATAGAATTATTCACTACGCTTGTGGTTGGCTTGATATTGTTATATAACTTTGTCGGTGATATATTTGGAATTTATAGATCTTCCATTAGCCTTTCTAACCATATTACTTCACAAATTCCTTGTGCAATTGTTTTGAATTCAGCCTCAACACTACTCCTAGTTGTCATTGTTTGTTTTTTCCTTCTCCAAGTCACTAAGTTCCCCCATAACTTTGTATAGTAACCTGAAGTTGATTTGCAATCTTCGCTTCCAACCTAATCTGCATTTGCATACCCAATTATGTCTTTGTTATCATATATTTTAAGCATATGACTTTTTCTAGGAGAATCATTGAGATATCTCAGTATATAATTTATCGCCTCCATTTGTCTTTGTGAGTAAGAGAATGCATATATTGACTGACAATTTGACAACGTAAGCTATATCTAGTCGGGTAAGGAACAAATAGATTAGTCTTCCAACTAAGTGTTGGTATCTCCCTTGATCCATTGGAGGCTTATTATCACTCACTCTCCTTTTCCATTTTCTTTCAAGGGGAGTGTAACTTGTTTGCAACCTAGCTTTCCAGTTTCCTTTAACAAGTCGATATACTTCCATTGTGAAACAAAGATCTCTTCCCTACTCTTAGCGATCTCCATTCCTAGGAAGTGTTTTCAGGTTCTTAAGTCTTTAACCTCAAATTCTCCTCTCAACTTGCATTTAAGATCTTGGATTTCAATGCCACTATCACTTGTGAGTATGATATCATCAACATATACAATTAAAATTGATATCCTTCCAAGCTTCCCCTTTTTTATGAAGATAGCATGATCAGCCTTTCCTTGGGTGTATTGTAATTTGTGTAAGGTTGTGTTGAATCTCGTGAATTATGCACATGAAGATTGTTTTAATCCATGTAAGGATCTCTTCAATTTACACACTTTGCCTAGTTATTCTAAGTCAAATCTTGGAGCAATCTTCATATACACTTCTTCCTCAAAATCTCCATTTAGGAAGTCATTCTTAATACCAAGTTGGTGCAATTCCCAGTCAAGATTAGCTGTAAGAGACAAGAGGACCCTTATTGAGTTTAGTTTGGCAATTGGAGCAAACGTCTCTTCATAGTTGATCCTATAGGTTTGTGTGAATCCTTGAGCCACTAATTGGGCCTTGTATCATTCTATGTTTCCATTTGCCTTGTATTTTACTATAAACACCAATTTACTCCTAACAATCTTCTTATCTTTTGGTGGGTCAACGATTTCCCAAGTACCATTCTCAATTAGTGCTCTCATCTCCTCTAAAACTGCTTCTTTTGACTTAGGCTCCTCTAATGCCTCATGGATATATTTAGGAATTTGAACACAATCAATTTTTGCAATGAATGATCTAAATCCTGGAGACACCTTAGAACAAGCCAAGTGATTTGAAATCTTAGCACACGATCTTTTTCCTTTTCTGACAGGAATAGGTATATCCAAGTCACATGTTCCTTCACCATCCTTTAGGACATCTTCCATAACGACTTCTTCCAGAACAGGCTTTGGATTGGTTTCTTGGCAGTTTTGAGAAGTTTTAGGTCTTCTTGTGTAAACCAAAAATTTTGGTTGCTCAATTACTAGTTCTTCCCTTGGAACAGTGTTCATATGATTATTAATCAATGGAGAATTATTTGTAGTTCAACTCTTTGGAGTTGAGTTCTTTTCAACCAGAGGAGAATAATTTGGG
This sequence comes from Anacardium occidentale, assembly GCA_026122585.1. Lineage (NCBI taxonomy): Eukaryota > Viridiplantae > Streptophyta > Magnoliopsida > Sapindales > Anacardiaceae > Anacardium > Anacardium occidentale. Next base: position 550,178 of record JAJEJH010000434.1, read on the forward strand.
TCCCATCAAAGATTTTAGGATCCCTTATTATAAGAGATGTTGAATATTGTGTGATTGTGTATTAGTGTGATGTATATTGTGTATTAATGTAGAATATACTAGCTAGAATGCTTTAGAAAAGTTAGATTGCATTTCCTTGTTAGGATCAACCATCCATTCTATGTATATTGTTATAATTATATTTGATGAAATATGAAAAATACATATACACTTTATAAATTATATAGTATCAAAGCCTAATTTTTCCTAAAAACCCTAATTCCTTTCCGTTAGAAACCCTAGCTTTTTTCTACGACATTAGTGTGCTTCTCTAGGTGTTCGATCAGAGAGCTGCTTGTATCAATTGGTTCTCCTCTCACTCACTGGCAAAACCCTTAAAATTCTGTCGTCATCACGCATTGATCATTTCTCTGGCTATGCTTCACTCCAATCTCTCTCCCAAGCACGTGAAATCACACCACTACCACCTTCACCTTAGATTGTGCCAATTTGCCCTTTCCCAGCAAGTTCATCCATTTCTGAACCCATGCGACTTTTTTCAGTCGTCGAAAAATTCAAGGACAGTTCTTGGTTGTCTTTGGTTGCTTCTTGTGTGTTTGTGACTCGTGTTTGAGAGTGTTAATTGTTGTTGATTGTGTTTTAATCCAGTCATATCAATCGAAAGGACAAAATCAGGTTTAATCTTTAACTTTAATTCTACACTAGTCATTACTAATGAAAAATTAATAGGCAGTGCAAATTATACATCATGGGTTTATTCAATTGAGTTGTGGTTTTTAGGATAAGGCCTTGAAAATCACTTGACTACCAATGCTGATTCTATACAGTTTGATAAATCTGCATGCGTTCGAATTGATGATTCTTGTGTAATGGCAAACCATTGTCTAGGCTCTTCACCCTATTTTAAAGCTTATCACACCTATGCTGAGATATGAAACCAGATCAAACTTTTATATACTAATGACATTCAAAGGCTATGCTTGGTGGTATCTAGTCTGATAAACCTAAAACAACAAGGATTGAGTATGTCTGACTTCATCGGTAGAATAGCCTTTCTCAAGTCAGAATATAGTTCTTTGTTCCTTGTTAGTAAGACTGTAGCTGAAGACTTAACACAATAGGACAAATTCTTTATGGTGCTCACTCTTGCTGCCATTGGACTTGAACTTGAACTGATAATAGATCAGATCCTTGCAAGCCCATCAATGCCTTTTCTCAATGATGTGTTCTGTTGACTTCTTCGAGTTTCTTCTCCAAGCCCGATTTAAGGATCATCTGCTCTTGACTCATCAGTTTTAATCTCTCAATTTCAACAAACATCTTTTATCGATGAAAATCTAAATGCAGTTATTGCAACAAGTGGGGGCACACAAAAGATAAGTGTTGCAAATTACATGGACGACTATCTTGAGCAGTTAATGTGGTTCATGCTAATCTTCTCAAGACTTGTTCAGAATCTTTTACAGAGTACCATTAGCTTTCAATTACTCTAACCGGTACTGATTTTAAGGACTATCTCAAGTACCAAGTTGCCAAGCAAGTTTCCTTAGCTACAACTTTTGTTGTATATTCGGATAATTCTATTGCTTGTCTTAGCTAGTCTTTCTCTATTGGACTATAGGTACTTGATTCTGGTGCTTTTGACCACATCTCTAGTAATCTTAACTTGTTCTCTCACTATTCTAATTCTTCTATATTGCCATCTGTCACTTTTTAGCAAAATAATCTTAAATGATTGCTAAAGCTGTTGGACGAGTTTAACCTCTTTCATGTTTGCCCTTAGAAAATTGTTTTGTATGTACCTTATTATCCTTTTAATCTTGTTTCAGTTAGTAAACTTACCCGATCTTTAAATTATTCCATAACTTTTGTTCACGACTCTGTTTATATACAGGATCGATGAATGGGACAAATGATTAGCGTAGGATGTGAGTCACAAGGGTTGTATCATGTCAATATACCTCTTACTTTCACAACTTGCATCGATGGTGATACTCCTGCACTCTTTTATAGTTGTCTTGGTCATCCCAGCTTATCAAAGTTACAAAAGATGGTTTTAAGTTTTTCTTCATTGACCTCAATGAATTGTGAGTCATGTCAGTTGAGAAAAACTTGTTCATTGTTTCCCAAACGTGTCAATAATAGGTTGCGTCCCTATTTGAGCTAGTGCATTCTAATGTCTAGGGTCTTAGTTGTGTCATTTCTATTTTAGGTTTTAAATGTTTTGTTATCTTTGTTGATGATTATTCGTGTTGCACTTGACTTTACTTAATGAAAAACCGTTCAGAGTTATTTTCCATTTTTGAATCATTCTATGTTGAAATTAAAATCAATTTCATACATCTATTAAAATGTTTAGAATTGGCAATACACGTGAGTATTTCTCTGTGTCCTTTAATACCTTTATGATAGGTCGGGGTATCCTTCATCGATCTTCTTGTCCTTATACCCCTCAATAGAATGGGATTGCAAAACGGAAGAATAGACATTTGATTGAAACTATCCAAACACTTTGTTACATCATCATGTTCTATTGCATTTTTGGGTCGATGCAATTCTCACTACTTGTTATTTAATCAATCTTTGTTCTTCAACATCAGGTACCTCACTCTATTTTGTTTTCTACTCAGACTTTGTATAATCTACCTCCAAGTTTTTTTGGATGTACTTGCTTTGTTCACAATCTATCACCCGACCGTGACAAATTCTTTGCTCGATCTACCAAATGCATCTTTCTTGTTTATTTTCGTCTTAAAAAAGGATACAAATATTATTCTCCAGATACACATCAATACTTTGTATCTATAGGTGTCATTTTTTTGAGGACTCTTCTTACTATTCTCTAATCAAGTCAGATGCTTCTTAACTACATGAGATTCTTCCACTGTCTTATATTGACCTTCCATCTGTGAATTCCCCTGTACTTATCACTTCAAGTATTGGTTCTGATGTCTCTTCTTCAAATAATGTCATCTCAAATGATGTCACTCTCCTTCTTACAACTAATGACAATAACAATGAGGTTCAGTCTGACTTACTATCTACTCCAACTTCTTCTCGTTCCAACATCCTGCCTCCTATTGATCAATTCCCAATTGTCATTCGTAAAGGTATGCGAATTACTCGTAATCCATATCCTATTTACAATTTTTTAAGTTATCATCGATTATCTTCACATTTTTATGCTTTATTTCTACATTGTCATTTGTCTATCCATTACACCCTTCATGGGGCACTGGCTTATTCTGAGTGGCGACAAACTATGATTGAGGAAATGGAAACTTTACATGTCAATGGTACTTGGGAATTTGTTCCTTTGCCATCAGGGCACTTCACAGTTGGTTGTCGCTGAGTTTACACAGTTAAGTTGGCCCTGATGGTTGTGTTGATCGATTAAAAGCCTACTTGGTTACAAAAGTGTATACTTAGATCTATGGCTAGGATTATAGTGAAACATTCGCTCTCGTGGTATGTTCGATTGTTTTTGTCTATGGCGATTATTCGGTGGTGGCTTCTCTATTAGTTGGATATTAAAAATGCTTTTCTCCATGACAATCTTGATGAAAAAATTTATATGGAGCAACTGCCTAGCTTTGCTGCTTAGCAGGAGTCTCGATTAGTGTGCAAGCTTCGTTGCTTATTATACGGATTGAAACAATCTCCTCGGGCTTGTTTTGGTCGTTTTAGCACTGTCATTAAGGACTTTGGAATGGTTCAAAGTGAATTCGATCACTCAGTATTTTATAGATATACTTCGTAAGAGAAGTGCATGTATTTAGTGGTTTATGTTGATGATATTGTCATTACAAAGAGTGACCAAGGTGGTATTAAACAACTTAAGAAACACTTGTTTAAGCATTTTTAGACTAAAGATTTAGCATTATTTCAATACTTTTTGGGGATAGAAGTGGCTCAATGTAGCAATGGTATTGTTATTTTTCAGAGAAAATATATTTTAGATATCCTTGAAGAGACGGGAATGATAGGCTGCAAACTTGTGAATTCACCTGTGGATCCTAATACCAAGTTACTACTTAGACAGGGGGAGCCTCTTGTTGATCTTGGAAGATATCGAAGACTGGTCGGTAAACTCAATTATCTTACAATCACTCGGCTTGATATTTCCTTCTCAGTAAGTATGGTTAGTCAGTTTTTATAGTCTCCATGTGATAGTCATTGGGATGCAGTTTTATGGGTTCTGAGGTATATCGAGAGAGCTCCAAGAAAAGGATTATTATATAAAGATAAGGGTCACAAATAGATTATTGGATACTCAAGTACTTATTGGGTAGGTTTCCATTTTGATAGATGCTCTACATCGGGTTATTGTGTCCTTGTTAGAGGAAATCTCATTTCATGGAAAAGTAAAAAGCAAGAGGTCGTTGCCAGATCAAGTGTAGAGGCAAAATGTCGTGCTATGGTTCTTACAACCTTTGAACTTATATGGTTAAAACAATTAATTTAAGAATTAAAGTTTGCAGAAGTCTCACAAATGAAGTTACCATGTGAAAATTAAGCAACTCTATACATTGCCTTAAATCCAGTGTTTCATGAAAAAACTAAATACATTGAAGTAAACTGTCACTTTATTCGAGAAAAAATTATCTTCGGGTGTATTACTACTAGTTATGTTTTTTTAAATGAATAACTGGTTTACATCTTTGCAAAATCCCTTAGGGAGTTTCGGATTGAGTTTATTTGTAACAAACTTAGTACATATGATTTATATGCACCAGCTTGAGGGGGGAGCATTGAATATTGTGTGATTCTGCATTAATGTGATGTATATTGTGTATTAATGTGTAATATACAAGTTAGAATACTTTAGGAATGTTAGATTGCATTTCCTTGTTAAGATCAAACATCCATTCTATATATATTGTTGTAATTATATTTGATGAAATATGAAAAATACATGTATACTTTATAAATTACAGGAGAAAATTCATATTATAATTGTATTCATTAATATCTTATTTTGTTTAGAAATTTTATTTAGATAATTATTAAGTTTCCTAGTGAGTTAAGGATTGTTGGCTTGTATAAGTGATTGAAAACTTTATTGTATGATTATTTAGATTATTCAAACATTTTATTGAGTTTATTCAATACAGTTTGAAAATAGTTCTCTCATCAATTGTTAGTCGATTATCTTTTTTAGATCGTTTGTCAATCCTAATTATGTGTTGATCGAATTTTATTATTTTTTTGTTCTTTGTGTTCTACATCAACCACTCTCACTTTTCACTCAAGCTTTTCCAAGGTTTGGACATTTAAATTTACTCCCACTAAAACCTTTGGAAGCACAGTCTTTGTAGATGTGTTTTAACATAAATAAGGAAAGTTAGACTGTAGAGAAATTAAGTGTTTTTGTAGGATACTATCTTGCATAAAAGGGTTACAAGTGTTTTTGTCCACATACATTAAAGCTTTTTGTCTCTAAAGATGTCACATTTTTTTAATCACAACCATATTTTCCAAACACTCCCCTTCAGGGAAGATATTAGGTAAAGAAAAAAGTGTTTGGGTAGGGAAATTAAGTGTGTTTTTGGAAGATACTATCTTGCAAAAAAAAAGGTTACAAGTGTTTTTGTCCACATACATAAAAGTTTTTTGTTTATGAAGATGTCACATTTTTTGAATCAAAATCATATTTTCCAAACACTCCTCTTCACGGGGGAGATATTAGGTGAAAAAAAAAAAGTGTTTGGGAAACTCCTATGCTTAACAAGACCTGAACGTTTGAAACCAAGGGGAGGATTGACAAGATTAAAACAACTGGACTCAAAGATATATTTTTGGAGACATGAAACTCAAAGTAGTGTACCTACTAATGACACTTACGGTCAATCAGTGTACCTACTAATGACACTAATGGCCAATCACCTCAGCCCGGGACAAAACCTGAATCACAACAGGAAATAATGCATGCATCAAAAGCTCTTGGGAAAGGGGTTAATCTTGTGCTTTACACCCTATTTCCAAGTTTGTATCCTATGATAAGCTTTGTTTTCGATTTCGTGCATTTTCTCTTAATGTATCAACTGTAGAATTGTTAAAGCCAATACAAGAGGCTTTAGGTCATCCTAAGTCTAAGGAGGCTATAATGGAGGAAATGAAAGTCTTGAAGAAGAATAAGACTTGTGAGTTAGTGAGTTTGCTTAGGGGGAAGGAAATTATTAACTGCAAATGGGTGTTTACTGTGAAACATAGAGTTGATGGTTCTATTGAGAGGCATAAGTTCTAATTAGTTGCTGAAGGGTTTACTCAAATATATGGATTACACCTGTAGCCAAGCTAAATACCATTAGAGTGTTGTTGTTCCTAGTTGCAAACCTGGACTGACCTTTCTAATAACTGAATATTCAGAATACTTTTTTAAATGATGATTTAGCAAAGTAGGTGTACGGCTTACCATCAGGATTTGAGGGAAATAACCTTGGTAGTCAGGTGTGTAGATTGAAGAAATCTTTATATGTTTTAAAGCAATATGTGGATGATATAATTCTAACAGGAGAGAATCTAGAGGAAATGGAGCAGGTGAAGAAGGTGCTTGCCATGGATTTTGATAGAAAGGACCTTGAGCATCTAAAATACTTCCTAGGGATGAAAGTTGCTGGAAGTAAAAAGGGGCATTGTAGTTTAACAAAGGAAATTTATCTTAGATTTGCTGCAAGAGACTGGGATTGTTGTGGTGCAAACCTAGTGAAACTCGTATGGATTCTAGTTTACGATTTGACTTTGACAGTGGAGATACACTAGTCGACAAGGAACGATATTATAGATTGGTTGGCAGACTAATTTATTTGTCTTATAGAAGGCCAGATATTGCCTTTGCTGTGAGTTAGGTGAGCCAACACATGCATAATCGATAAGAGAAGCATTTAAAGGCTTTGAATCATATCTTGCAATATTTTAAAAAAACCAAAGGCAAAGTTTTGATAATCTAATGTCCACAGTTGGGAATGGTGGATATTTTTGTACCAACATGAGAGCGAGTGTAGGAATTTTGAGTTGTTAGGTTTGATTTTTCATAGATAATATCTATTATCTATTTAAAATCTATCTTATTGGATAAAATTTATCTTATCTTTTATTTTTTTTTTTTGATATTGACTTATCCTAGTTGGTAATTATCTATCTAGTAGTACTCTATATATTATCCAGCATTGTAGCAATACAAATATGAAATAAAAGGAAAAAGCCAGTAAACTTTGATTGCTTTTAGTATTATTAATCATTAGATATATGCTTTAACATAAAAATAAACATAGCTTGATGACACATTCTTTAAATTGATGGATGTGGTTTTGGGTTAAAGTCCTAGCAATGAATTTAAAAAAAAAAAAATAAATGAATTTTTTTTGGTGATGTCAACAAATGATTTGACCTGGGTTTTTACCTAATCAAACTGCAAAACGGGGCTTTTCAAGCAGTTGGATCTTGGTCCAATCTGGTCTAACCGTTAAAATTGTAACCGTTTTGTTTTTGCTTGGTGGGTGGCAATTCAATCGATTGGACCAACCGGTTAGGTCCGAATTTTAAAACCATGCTTTGGGTGTAGAGACAATTTTCAGTGTCATGGTGGTTGCAAGAGGCCATTTCTAGCCTCATGAGACCGTGCCTATCCTAGAAGCAATAGTTGGAAAGGAGAAACAACCTTGTGCTAGCTGTTTTGGTCGTTTTCAGCTTTTTGCTGTCTCATGGAGGCTCCTTTGGGCCTTCATGTTTCCACCTCTTGTACCCTGAAGGGGATAATTTGGCCTCTTTGCAACCCTGTTAGGCCAAAAACAGCTTTGTTAGAACTATGGGATGTTGGAATTGGAAAGAAAATGGTGTGGGAGAAGAAAAGCGGAAATGTGAGGCTAGGATCAGCAGCTGTAGGAGGCCGAAACTAAGAATGTTAATGGTTGGGGGAAGAAAAGAAGTGGTGAAAGGAAGAAAATGAAAGAAAGAAATTATTATTATTAAAAGTCAAAATGTATACATATTTTCTATATTGGCCTCAACCCCATATTGTTTTTGTTTCTTTCAGAATACTGTGTTATCCATATTAGTAAACCCTTAAAGCTGACTCTGGTCCATAAGTTTATCAATGCTTAGTAGCAAAAATAATTATGAACTGTCACGTAGTTTAGGTGATTGATGGTAAATTCCATATCTATTTCAAAAGTAATTTCAATGTTTTCCACGTAGATTTCCTTTTAGAGTTCCTTTCATTGGCAAATATGATTTTTGTTATTCAACCTCTGGTATAGTTATATTTATTAGGATTTTAAATTTCTTTGTTGTATAAAGTTCTACATGCCAAGTAGAAAGAATAATTTGTTACCAGGGCAAAACAGAATGACAGTTAATAACCATTTACTTGCGTATAATGTGAACAGACATTTTTCTCGCACAAACCAGCTTTTGGATAAAATGGGAATCCCTACCATAGATTGGCAACTTTAATTGGAAGTAACACCGGCTTCTAATATTTGCTTTTGTGAAGGAGCGAATGAACATCCCACCTGATTTTGCGCTCGTAATTTTCCAATGGACATTTTTGTGCATGGCTTACTGTTCCTTGGAGTTAGAGGTATATGGAATACTAATATTTTGTATTATAATCTGGTTTCAGTTGTCCATTTTAAGCCAATTACATGCAGGTTTGAAACTGCTTTGGGCTTGTTTGTAATACTATATGAATGGAATTAAACCTTAGAAGAATTATTGATATAAAACCAAGTTAATATTGGCTTTTCCTTTTCTTTTCCTTTTGTTTTCATGCCTCAAAATAAATTGGAAAATAGAAATGATTTTTTCTTGTATAAAGCTATAAAACTAATATTTGTTCATGCAAATTCAAATGTCAGCTATAAATCTTTGAAATGTTTTATAGTAAGCTCTAGTATGTATGAATACCACTCATCACATGCATTCAACCAATTAACTTACTAAGGCTTTGGTTGGAATTGTTATAGTTTGTCTTATAATCAAAAGTGTCAGTTTTTAAAATGGCTTGTCATTATTAGCAGCCAGTGGTTGCACACCTTAACACCATCAGGACTGTTGGTTGTTGATCTACATAATAATGTTGGTGGCTTGAGTCAACGTTTTCGACTTTCTATGCCTTAGCATTATTGTATTTCAACAAACTTTAGTAACCCAATACATCGTTGGTTGACCATCCTTCTTGTGCTAGTAGTGTTATCTCACCCATTAAAAAATGGCCAACAAACTTATCAGTTTGTGATATCTTTGCACTTGCAACCAAGGGTAAAGGTCACTCAAGTGAGGGAGAAAGGCAAGCTAAGTGAGACTAACTTTAACAACCCATGCCTTAGTTCATCCAATTGCTCACTCCAAGTTCCTCAAGAAATCTTCAACATGACCAAGCTCACCTTAGGAGCCATTTGGACCCTTATGATGTCATTCAACATCCAAAAAGTACAAGCACACAAGGTTTGAGTCATCTATGCTTGGAAAAGGCCAAGAAAGGAAGGTTTTAGCCAACCTACATGGCGTTGTGACGTCTAGCTTTTGTCCAATGTTTTGCTCGGATTTTTGTTGCTCTCGCCGCAATGCCAGGCTTCTAATCTCCATGCTTCTCCAAGCTTCCATGCATGCCAACCAAGGTCCAAGCTTCTCCAAGTTAGGTGCAATGAAGCCCCTCAAGTCCTAATTGCCCATTAACATTATTTGGGTATATCAAACTTCAATTCATGGATAATTAATCAAATTGAAGATCAAGTTTAAAGTTGTCCAAGATCATGGAAAGTTATGGTGAAGAACAAGGAGAATACATGCCAGTTAATCTCATTTTGTACTTATTTAATTTTAATTATGTAATATAATTAATTTTAAGTGGATTAAGTTCTTAGACATTTTTGACATTTCATTTTGTTTTATTCAAATAAGTTGTAATCTAGTTTTAAGTAACGAGATTTAGTGATTTTAATTATGGTTTGTAATATCTATATAAAAATAACATTCTCGTTTTAAAATATTAGATCTTGATATTTTGAAATTAAAAAAGTTTTGCTTTTCTTAGAACTTATAACTTAGAGGTTCTTGTGTTCAGTCTTATCTTCTATCCATTTTTTTTTTGCAATAGAGAATTGGTGATAGAAAATCAAGTTGGTGGAGCATTCTTTAGGCTTGTGTCAAGGATTCCTTTAAGTTTGATTCAACCTCAAGTTGATGAAAATTATACTTTAGACTTGAGTGAATTTTCTTGCATTCTTATCAAGTTGGTTGTTACAAATTGTGTTGTAAATTTGAATTTCATTATCCTACATTTTTTTTTGTGTTGTTTGTGTGAAGAATGGATATGGATATTGGAGTATTGAATGTGTCCTGAAGTCGTATTGAACATTGGAGCTTGATTTGGAAATGTTTTAGAGTGAATGTTGGCTTCGCATTAAAAACCTGAAACATATTTTGGACTTGATATTGTTCTTGATTGGTGAACCAAGTGATTAGGGCTGCCAATTCTTGATAAGCTAGTTTACGTATTTTGTGTCTTTAATATTTTTCTTTTGGTAAGTAATTATTTATCTGAAAAACAAAAGGGGCCCAAACTCTAGTACAACTTAATCACGACAAGTATAAAGGTTCACTCGAAAGAATTGTTTAAGTGTAAAGCCTTCAGATACAAGAAATTCACTCCAAAAGCACTATTCTTGAGGACTTATTTAAATTCTTGTAAAGATAAAGCTCAAGGGCAAAATCACAAACAACTTTAAACAGACACGAAAATCTAGGAGAACTATTGCAATAAAAAATCCAAAGGATAACCCTGTACAAAAAATATACAAACAAATGTAAATTTACATATCAAAAATCTATTATTTAACAAGGGGAAAGTCCAATATGCAAGGCTTGCATGCTTCAAAATTATCCTTGCATGGCTTGCATGGGGAAGAGCAAGAATAATCATCCACAAAACAGAAATGGATATGGCAAGAATTATGGCTCATTTTCTGCTCATGCAAATGTACCAAATTCACTTTACACTCTCATAGTATCTCGCATGGCAGTTTTAAGGCTCGGCCAAGAGGAGAAAATGAGAGAATTAGACACATCTGGCGTTTCAACCCTCTTGTTCTTTTTCCAGCCTTCAATCGGTTGTAAATTAAGCCCATAATGAGGTGAAAAAGCTGAAGAAAATCGTATAAAAACATAGAACAATCTGCACTAAAAACCCAGAAATTACTGTTGACGGCACAGTAGCCGTAAACGGTAATTTCAGGTTCACAACAACTTAATCTCTTAAAACACCTTCTCCAGTCAGTCCCCTTCACAGCATAGGCATTCCAACATCTGTATAAATCAAGCCTGGACAGCTGGAACATGAGAAATTGGAGCAGCATAGCACTTGAAAAGTTTTGGTGATAGTAGGCTGGCTCTCAAGGAATGCAGTGAACAACCAATTCAGCCACCAGGGTAAAAGCCACAGCTTGGAGTCCAAGTAAGCCTAATCTAGATGGGGAATTTCCACAATCAAAGAGCAATATCTAGCACCCGGTGTAGTTAGAGGAAGCATCTATAAGATTATTTTATGGGTTAATATTAATTATTATTTGTTTTATTTTAAAAAAATATGAGTGAATTATGGTTTAATAAATATTTTGAACGAGTTTAATATGATCAAATTTGTGTATAGTTTAATACATTTCATATTGTAACAATTTGAATGATAAAATTAGTGTGAACTCATAAATTATTTATTGAACTTTTAATGAAAGTGTCCAATAAATCTATTATAAATTCAGAGTTACGTTTATTGTTTCAGTACAATTTTGTAATATTATTTCTATTCCAAAATTATTATTCTCTGGATACTTAGAAATAAAAAGACAGTATCAAAGATTGACAATCAATCATTTATCAAATGATTTCAAATCAACAACAATCATGACTTAAAAAAGTATGTTTAATCTCATTTTGAAAAAGTTTTACAGTATTTTGTGATTAAATGTAAAACTTAATTTCTATTAGTTGATAAAAAATTCTATAATTGAATGAATTTATTCCTACACGTGGTATCAAAGCATACACATGCCATCATAGAATCTATATTTTGAATTGATAAATTGATTCATTATATGGATAACTGATATTGTTTAATTTATCCTGAGCTTGAAAATTTATTTCCTGTATTTGAGACTTTGAAAATCCGTGTGGTATGCTGTTCTTGCTTTTGTCCACGCTTGGAAATTATTAAAATTTATATTTGTGAAATTGTGAAAAATTTCTCTATTTTAGCGTGCTCTGCCTGGTAATGGCTATGTTGAAATGTTAAAAGATGCATTAATGTGTTGAAAGGATGACTTAAATTGTAAAAGGATGCGTTGTTTTATTAAATGATGCATTAGGATTCATATGGCCGTTTAGAATTAATTGTGTTGAGTCCAATTTTGCAAAAGGTTAGGCCCATCTTCAATATAGAATTCAACTCTTGAATTAAGCCCATGCATTTCCGACTTCAACTCAGTCCAAATAGGAAATGATTTTGGCCTGTGTATAATAGTCATTCGATCTAAATTATCCAATCTGAATTGTAGCCCAAATCTATTCCCTAGTCAACGATCACTTGATTGGTGGGTCAAATTTAACATGGCAGTTTGACCAATCAACGATCAACATTTGATCGATCAATGGTCAACGATCAACAGTCAACGTTGACTGATGAGTATTTTTCCCCATATGTGGTAGTGCGTCTTGACGCGTGTGAGCGAGTACCACGTGCATGAAAGCACATGTAACACTTTTTCCAATCCATGACAACATGTGTACCATTTTTTTGGTGCATGGATGCACGTGCACAACTATTTTTGGCCTATGGTGGTGGATATGAGCCTTTTTAGGTGTGTGACAACACATGTTATTTATTTTCTATGTGTGAGAAGGTTTTGGCAGCACGTGAGGCCCATATGCTTAATCCATTTGATCCTTAGGTGTGTTTTTGGCCTTCTTAACTTTATTTCAAGTTTACCTATTATAAATTCATATTGTTTGTGGCTATGCATTTTATATGAATGGTTGTTCACTAAATTTTGATGTAACTTTTAGTGAATAAAGATTGTTAGAAGTTTTATATTTCATAAAATCTTCATTTGGACAATGTTGCTATATCATAGGATAATTTTGTGAATTGTTAGAATGTTTTATCTCCAAAGAGGTGCATTCATTGAAACTTGTAGAATTCTATTCGGTTATGATTTGTGATATCATTTTTAAAATTGATAATAGCATAACGATAATTAAGAAATACTTCGATTTTGAGTAGATTCATTGCACCCGAAGGTGGTTGTTTTTATTCAATTACATGTATTTTCTTGTTTTATGAGAAAAGAATAGTGATTTGGAATGTATATAACTACCTAAAGGGGATGTTTCTTCTAAATCATTTAGCTATATTAGTTCCCATATAGTTACTTGTGCTGATAGGATTTTAATAGCGTATCATTTTCTTTGCCTAAAAGGGAGACAATGGTGATGCGCCTAGAATCCAAATAATTTATTTAGTTTAAAGCTACTAATTATTTTATTGTCTATAAAGCTAATTTGTTTTGTTGGTCATCTTTCAAATAGTTAATATTACAATGAACCATATCAATGTCATTATAGAAATCCTCACTAGAAGCAACTTCAATAGATGAGTCTAATATAAAATTTTAATTTAGGTGTATAACTGTTATTGACATGTCCTTTTGTGCTGATGAATTACTTAAGCCTATAAAAGAGAGTACTATGGTAAAAAAGGAGTAATAGGTTTAGTCTCTGTAAGACCTCGTTACCGTATGTACTACTGTTACTATATTATATATGTATATTATCAAAATAATAATAACTTACTATATTTTCTGAAAAAAGAAGCCTTTGTTAGTAGATATAGTAGGAGTCCTACACAAGCTGCTTATTAAAAATATATGCTATGCAGAAGTTATAAATAAAATGTGATGGAATGCTAAACCTCATTGTACAATATCCTTGCAAAACTACATAGACATAAATTGATAATAATAGTTGAAAACATTGATGATACTGTACACCACTATACATGAGTAATATAAGCATATGAGCTAACATACTATCTGCTGAAAACTTAATACATATATACATATATATATGAAACTGAAAACATCGGGTAAGAACCCGTTCAAGCTGTATCCTAATCTCCAGTCATCTCACACTTCAAGCTTAACTCCTTAAGTTGACCTGCAAGAAAAAAGAAATTATAGGGGATGAGTGACAAATCACTCAATAAACATCTCCTATCTCTACCCTTGGGTAGACTCTAAACTGAATTATCACTAGCTAGCTACTAAACTGATGAATTTAACTAAGTTATTTGATAGCTTAATAGCTTCTTCTGTTTTAGCTTCAGGCTTTTTTCTATTCTAATTTCTTATCTTTCTTACATGCCTAGTTAAAGACTAGCCTCACTACTTAGCTGGTAGACTTGACTAAATCCTTAATTGATTTCGTAAGCTTTCTTTTTTGTTCTCGTTTATCTTACTGTTTCTATTCTGCTTCATGCTTCATCATAATTACGTATATGAGTATACGTATACGACTTAGCATGAAAAAGGTTCTAATTAGAAGAAGCTTACTTAATTCTCTTTTCTTTCTAATATTTATTATTATTTTTTTATTTGATTTCTGAGATCTATAATACTCTTGAGCTTTCTAAAGAGCTTAACTAAATTCTTTTAGGTTTCTGCTTGTGACGTATATCGTGCAGCTAGTTTATATTATTCTCTGTTTATCATTCATGATTTACTTCCTTCTTATCTTACTCTGTGCATTCTGATTCATACTTGTTCTGTTTCTTATTTGCTGTTCTATTATGACTTGTTCTTTATACATAAAGTATTCTATATGTATTTATAATTGTGGTTGTATATGTTCTGACTGTATTTGCTAATTACTAGTCTGTTTGATAATTTCTTTGTCATCTTATTGATATATATATATATATGTATGTATGTATGTATGTATGTATGTATATATGTATGTATGTATGTCTGTATGTATGTATGTATGTATGTATGTATGTATATGTATTACAGTTTCTTTGTTTTACTTGCTCTTATACTATGTATGACATGATATGAAGTATGTTGAAATCATGTCTAAAGATGCTGAAAATCATAGTTAAGCCCTTAAGCTTGTTTATTGAAATTATCTGTCTGAAAATTATTTTACTGAAAGTACTATTGAGATCCAAAGATTCTAAATATATTGAAAAGTTGAATAAAACTGTATATGAAAATTTTATGTATCTGAAGATACCTACTGTACTACGTAGACTGATGAATACAGGAATTTAACACCTTGACTATATAAGTCTTTAACCTTCTGACACTCGGTCAGTTAGCTGAAATCTGAAACTGAAACTAAAACTGAATTATAAATTGATAATTGATAATAAGATGCACACCAACGCATATTGATGTTGGCTTCTTCTCTAGCAGGTGTGCAACTTACAGGTGTCCCTTTGTGCCGATCCCTAAAATGATGTTCAGATCATCGTATTTTCTAGCTTTAAAAACATATGCATGTGGATCACTTGATTCCTTTATGAAAGCATTGAGTTGACATGCCATGTCATGTAATGCACATCATGCATGATAATTTATCATTTCTTTCCTTTTGATTACATCTATTTATATGCATGTCTATTATAGTCTTGTTCTGTATATTTCTTACTGAAGCTACTGTTTACATAACTTATTAAATATATTAATAAGTTCTACGTGAACTATCTTATATGTTGTATTATGTTACTATATCTATAAGTTTCCTGTGTTATATATTTCATAGATGTTTCTATTTCGACTTTTGTAAATTTATACTACTTCTATTATTGTTTCTCTATCTGTTTTCCTATTTTCATTTGCCTTCTAATCGTATTTTGTTAGTTACTTAAGCTATTTCTGAACTATTATTAAGTTTCTCTTTACTTGCATGAGTTTGGGCCTACTGATTCTATAAAGATATCTTATCTTATTATTCTTTACTATTTGATTTAGAGGGTTCTCTATTATAATTTTCTATGTCTCTTTTTTTATTTCTGCTTATTCTTATTCTTAATTTGCTGTTTGTGTAACAGCCCGAGGTTAGAATGGTCTTTTTTAGGCCTTGAGTCGGGGTTAGAAGAGAGATTTCTCAGTTAGAAATCGGTTCTAGTGAGATTGAAGGGTAGAATTGTCTTTTGATTGGCTTTATATGCAACTTGTGGAAGGTGCACGCCCGTGCGTCCTTGTGTGCACGCCCGTGCGTCCTTTTCTCGCCATGCACAACAGGGCTTGATATGATAACATGCATGAATAACATCATTCAGCATAACATGTTAAACAATATTTTCAGAAAAGGGATCAAATGATTCATTTGCATCAGTGTTTAGTATTCAGGGCTTGATATCCAAGTCATTTATTCAGGGTGAATTCGAGGGGGCATCTGTGGGATTTCAGCTTTCTGACTTCGATCAAATTGGTTATATTTCAGCTTATTGGTCCGAGGACTGGTCTGGTAGGACATTTCAGCTTACTGGCACTTCGCTGGTATGATTTAGCCCACTTGGCCAGGATACCGAATCCCTGTTTTCATCAGTCTGATCAGCATAGTAGGTATCTCTGGATACAAAGATTTCAGAAATAGATTTCGAAAACAGTTTTCAGAAACATGTTTTTAGTAAATAGGCCCAAGGGTAAATAACATGATTTCAGCATACCATAATACATAGTACATGGCATGACAGAGCATACAAACAGTAAGAACAAAATTATGTCAGATAAGAAATAAAAAGAAAGAATAAGCTGCACGGTATACGTCAGAAATAAAGAAATAAAAGAATTCAGCTAATCCTATCAGAATGCAGAATTAATAAGAAACAAAAAGAGGATTAGAATAAGCTATTAGGCTATCAGAAGCTTAGTTAAGTTCGCCTAGATAGCAGTTAGTCAACAGCAGTAGCGTAGTCTAGAGCCTACTCGAGGGTAGAGGGAAGAGATGCTTATTGAGTGACTTGTCACTCATTCCCCATGGTTTTCCTTTTTGCAGGTTAGTGTTTCGGGGAGCTGAACTTAGAGCACGAGATGGTTGGTGTGTGGGATATGGCTTGAGCGGGTTTTCACCCGAGTTTTCAATTATATATATGTATGTATATATGTTCAGTTTTCAGCAGATAACATGTTTGTGGCTCGCATGCTTTAAACTGCTCATGCATTCAGATGTATAGTATCTTTATGTTTTCAGATACTATTATTATTATTTTATAAACATGAGTTTTGTTCAGGATACTGTACAGTGGGTTTCAATTTTCCGCCACAGATTTATTTTATTTGCTTCCGCATTATTTTCAGTAAGTAGTAAGAGTAATATCCACTGCTATATATTAGAGATATATATTTATTTAAAGAAAAAAAATGGTCTACAGTAATATATAGCAGGCGGGGTGTTACAGTTTATTCTTTTATTTCACTTAGAATACAAGATATGTTATCTTAGTACTAATATTATGCTAAATGAGAAGGAAATCTCAAATTTTCACTAAGTGCATGGGTGTGCATGAAGGTGCACGGGCCGTGTGCCAGTCGTGCAACCCAACCATCCTAGGTTCTGGAATTTTTGCTTATTTTTTTTCTACTAATGCATGGTCGTGACTGATAAGTGTCAATTGCATGTATAATTCGGTGGTAAATTTATAGAGTTTTAGGGGTGATTTGACCATTTTACCCTTATTATGTGCATATTTTGGGATCATGGGTTTTCATGTTTTGTTTTGTAGGAAATGTTGATTTTGATATGATTTCAATGAAAATCAAGCAAACAAGACACTTATGAAGGACTATCCGAAGGTTCAACTTTAGTCTAAAGAAGAATGAGTAACTAGAGTAAAAAGGGGAAAAGAGAGTATTACGCGCCATAGGAGAAAAAGAAGGATTTTTAATATTTTTAAGTTCTTTAATGAAAATGTAGTCTTCACTAAAGTTGTAGTGGACATCTCAAGCTTTTCAAAAAACTATTATGGGGAAAAATCTAAGTTCGTTTGGGCCCTCAACCGTTGCCGCAAATTAAGGTCTTCTTAGTGAAATTCTGAGTTTCACCACTGAGTACTAAAATGGTCATAACTTGAGATTCTGAAGTCCAAATGAGGTGATTCAGAATTCAAATGAAACTAGACATCCAATGCTAAAATTTGATGAAGACCAAAGTTTTGGATTCTAGAAGCTACATGCCACGACATCATGCTACAGCATAGGGTAGTGCAGTAGGCGCATAAAAATTCCAGAATCTTCACGCCGCGGCTCCAGGCCACAGCATGATCAGCAACATGCAATCCAGAACCTCCAGGCCATAGCATGATGCTGTGACATGACCCAACAGTAGCAAACAGAACCTCCAGGCCACATCATGATGTCGCAGCATGGGCACTTTTCAACAGAATTTCACTTTGACTGAAATTCTTCCCTAACCCTAATTATATATATATCTTTGCAATTTTAGAGAGAGGGAGAGCCGTCCTAGGAGAGCTTTTGAGAGATTCTTCACGTACTTTTCAGATATTGAATATTTTATTTTGGAGATTTAATCAAAAGCTTTTCGGATTACAATTGTGAGGATATTTTTCATCAACTTCAATAGGAGATTCAACACTTCATCTGGTTTTGTTGTTATTTCTCCATTATGGTTATGATTTGTTTGAATCTTATTGCTTATTTGTGTTTAATGATGAACTAAGCAATTCTTGCTAAGATTAGGGCTAGCTAATTCATGAATGTGTAGTGTTTTTCAAATTTAATTTACGAACATGTTATTTCATGTGAGTTTGCATTCTGAACTTAATGCCTATTAAAAACTTGGCTAATTTTAATAGGATTTTTGTTGTGTGATTGAGACCAAGAGGTGATATTATGTAAAAGCAATGAGAATACGAACCGTGGATTAATTAAATATAGAGATATATTTGATAATACATGTAATAGTCATAGGCACAATAGGCTTATGCTGAAAGCTAGTGAATTCCGTAGAACTTAATACATTTTCATCTAATTTAACCTAGATAGAGATATTTAGGTTAATAGATTATTAAATAGGATTAATATTATTTGAGAAAGAATGTTGATCAATTTAGGGAATTCCGTTGTCACATGAATAACATAAGATATACGCATATGAAAAACCTACATTGTAGTGAATTAGTGAACCTGAAATCTTAGCATCATCTCACATATTGTTATTCGATTTACGTAGGCGTGCTTCTTAATTGCTTGATTTTATTTTGGTTTTAGTTTTCACGTTATTTTAGACTCGTATTCGATAGTTTAGATAAAATTAGAAGTGTTATCGTCTTGGTACTTGCTTACGCGATCCCGTGAATATGACACCCTGAATACTTTCCGTATTACTTTTAACTATTACACTTGCTAGGAAGTTAGAGTTTAAACTTTTAACGCATCAGTGACTCTTAGGTGCATAGTCGTGACCCCTCTATAATCTAGTCATACACGCCTAGTATACATAACCCTGACCCTGCTAAAATAAGACTACACGGGCATGTATCCTCGGGTGTATGGGTTTACATCCTCAGGTGTACGAGCATATGTCCTCGGGCGTACTGGCGTGCTCTTGCACTGTTTCAACACTTATGATTGAAACACACAGAATCACATCTAATCTCAACCCAAATCTTTATCAAGCTTCAACTAAACTTATTCTAGCATGTATTCATGCTAAATACATTTCTATAAACACATTTTCCCCATCAATAACAATTAAATCAAACCCTAATATCTTTCTAAACCCTTAGATACACATACATATGCATCAAGGGAAATAAACATGCTTTTATCTCTAAATCTCTCATCTATTTCATCATCATCATCATATAAACATGCTATTAAACTGAAAACATACTTCTATGTCTAAATAAACTTATCCAAGGAAATATAAACTACGAAAATAGGGAAAGATGAAAGGAGATACTTACTTGGAGCTGCTAATGGCTTCAATCTCTCTATCTTTGGCTGAATCATGGCTGGATTGGTTACTAAAAGCTGATTAATTTCTCTTTTAATTTGGTTAGGGTTAGTTAGAGAGAAAGGAAAGAGAAAATAGATAAGAAGCTAGCTAAAACTAATAGAGGAAAAATCTGACTTTATATATTAGTAGGCATGCATGGGCGTGTATAGCTAGATGTATGGGTGTGCATGAAGAAAAAGGGGCACAAGGGTGTGTGTCTAAAATGCATGGTCGTGCTCCTTCCATAAGCTGCATTTAAAGCCTCCAAAAAGACTATTCCACTCTTATAACTCACTGAAGTTGATTTCTGACTGAAAAATCTCTTTTTAAAACTTGATTCAAGGTCTAGAAAAACCATTTTAACTTTAGGATATTACAATCTCTTAGCCATGAAGATGACTGTTGTTGAATATCTATTGAGTAGTCTACTAGAATCCAATAATGCAAAAGAATTCCTTAATGCTATTGGACAAAGGTATCAGATGTCTAATCATGCTGAAAATGCACAATTAATGAGTGAATTATTTAGAGCTAGATATGATAGTACAAAACGAGTTTGAGAATTTATTTTAAGGGTTGTTGGTATACATTTTAGGCTAAAAATCATTAATGTCAAATTTGTTTTCTGTCACACTCTCAACTCTTTACCATAAAAGTTTAGCCAAATCAAGATTGTTTATAATGCTTAAAGTGAGAATTGGAGCATTAATGATCTTATTACCAAGTGTGTGACTGAGGAAGAAAAGTTAAGATTAGAAAATGCTGAGATTATAAATTTTCAAAAGGTCATAACAAAGAGAAGTGATAGAGTAAGAAAAAAGCTATTTAGGGTCGTAAGAGTGAAAGCTATTTTTGTAAAAAACAAGATCACCCGAAAGTCAACTGTATAAAGTTCAAATGTTGTTTTAAAAAGAAGAAGAATGATCAAGGTACTGCTTTAGTTTGTTTTGAATCTAACCTTATTGATGCCCCTAAAAATAGTAATGCTTCTGTTCATATGACAACTTTTTAATAGAACAAGTAAACAGGAAAAATCGAATTGAGAGGGTGGCAAGACTCAAAGTTAGAAATGATGCAGATGTGAAAGTTGATTATATTAGATCAGTTAAACCTGTTTTAGACATAGGATATAAGTTATTTTTAGAAAATATATTTTATGTTCCTTCCTTTAGGAAGAACTTAATTCCAATTTCTTTGTTAGATAAACTTAAATATGAAATTATTTTTTGAAATGATAAGGTTGATTTATTATTTGATTCCTAGCTTATTGGTAGTTGTGTGTTGTTTGATAGTATTTATAAGCCATGTTTGGGTGCTATAATGTTAACTATTCACTGACTATTGAGAATATTGCTGTCAAAATGCCTCTAATCAAAGAAAAATCTTCATTGTTATGACATAGAAGATTGAGTCACATTTCCCAAGAAAGAGTTGATAAACTGATTAAAGAGGAGATCCTACGACATTTAGATTTTCAAGATCTAGGAACTTGTGTAAATTGCATTAGGGGTAAATCGACTAAAACTAAGAAACATGGTTCAACTCAGAGTTAAGATCTTCTAGAGATTATCTATACAGACATAAGTGAAGCCTACTTGACTACCTTATGTGACAACAAATATTTTCTCATTTTTATTGATGATTATTCTCGATGTGACTATATTTACCTAATTAAAGAAAAATCTAATGCATTTGAAAAATTCAAAGTCTTCAAGATTAAAGTAGAAAGACAGAAAAAGAGACTTATTAAGGTTGTGAAGTTTGATCGAGGTGGAGAGTATTATAGAGAGTATTATAGCAAGTATGATATTTAAGGTAACAAATGGGTTCTTTTGCAAAATTTTTACAAGTATATGAGATTGTTCCTCAATATATTATGCTTGGTACACCTAAACAAAATGAAGTTGTTAAGTGGCGTAATCATTCTCTTAAAGATATGTTGATAAGTATGATATGTAGGTCTAATTTACTAGAGTTTTTGTAGGGTGAAGCCATCAAGACTGTATTATACATTCTTAATAGGGTTCTTTTTAAATCTGTATCGAAGACTCATTTTGAGCTTTGAACATGGAGAAAATCTAGTCTCAGACATGTTTGAGCCTAGAACTATCCAGCTAAAGTTATAGTTTATACTCCTAATGAAAAGAAACTTGATGACAAGACTATTTGTAGGTATTTCATTGGTTATCCCAAACATTCTAAAGGACATAGGTTTTATTGTCCTTCTCACAATACCATAGTGGTTGAATCAATGACTGTTAAGTTTCTTGAATTAGATATAATAGATAATGTCAATATTCAACCTTTGATAAATCATGAAGCAATATCATCTATTACTATTCTGTTGATTGTTGGATATGGTAGTATTTTGTCTAATCTTATTATAGAGACTAGACAACAAGTTTCAAAAAATACTACAGTACCAGAAAGTATACTTGATGAAGTCATGGCTGAAGAACCTATTGTTAAACAGATTCTAGATCACCCATCTTCTTCTGATGTTAAATTAAATGAACCAATTGTTGAAATTCTAGTCATAAGATCAATTAGAGAAAGATGTCCAACAATTTCTCATGATTATTATGTGTATCTTGAAGAATTTGATTATGATATTGGTGAGTTTGTAGATCTTATGACCTTTAATGAAACTATGTCTAGTTCACAGTTAGATAAATGGTTTGCAGTAATGAAATGTAGATCTTGTGACCTTTAACGAAGCTATGTCTAGTTCATAGTTAGATAAATGGTTTGCAACAATGAAAGAAAAAATGTAATCTATGAGTGATATTAAAGTATGAGATCTTGTAGAGCTACCTAATAACTTTAAACCCATAGGCTGTAAATAGGTTTACAAGACTAAGAAAGATTCTAAAGGTAGAATTGATATATTTAAGGCAAGGTTGGTTGCCAAAGGCTTTATTTAAAGAGAAGGCATAAACTTTAATGAAACTTTCTCTTTTGTTTCTTCTAAAGACTCATTCAAAATCATTATGGCTTTGGTGGCTCATTTTGACTTCGAGCTTCACCAAATGGATGTGAAGACAACTTCTTTGAATGGGAATTTATCAGAAGAAGTTTATATGAGAAAACCAAAAGCTTTTGTTATTGATGGCTCAGAATATTTGGTTTGCAAGTTCAAAAACTCTATATACAATTTGAAACAAGCTTTTCGTCAGTGATATCTGAAATTTGATGAAGTAGTAACTTCATATGGTTTTATTGAGAACAAGTTCGATCAATGTGTTTATATAGAGATTAGTAGGAGTAGTTTTATTTTCTTAGTTCTCTACATTGATAATATTCTGTTGGCAAGTAGTGATGTTGGTTTGCTTCGTGAGACCAAGATATTTCTATTTAAGGCTTTTGATATGAAAGATCTTAAAGAAACATTATTTGTCCTTGGTATTGAGATTCATCACCATCGAGTTCATAAGTTACTTGGCTTATCCTAGAGTGCATACATTAATCGTGTGCTTCAAAGATTTAATATGCAGAATTGTAAAGCTGGAGAAAAACCTATGGTTAAGGGTG
Source organism: Anacardium occidentale (assembly GCA_026122585.1). Taxonomy (NCBI): domain Eukaryota; kingdom Viridiplantae; phylum Streptophyta; class Magnoliopsida; order Sapindales; family Anacardiaceae; genus Anacardium; species Anacardium occidentale. Next base: position 573,725 of record JAJEJH010000434.1, read on the forward strand.
ATAAGTTTAACATCTAACAGTGTCCTTAGTTTGATTTAGAGAAGGTGTTAATGCAACATGTTCCTTATACTCATGCCATTGGAAGCTTGATGTATGCTTAAGTTTGTACTAGGCCTGACATAGCTTTTACTGTGAATGTTCTTGGTCGTTATCTCTCTAATCTTGGGATTGATCACCGAATTGTAGCCAAGAAAGTCATACGGTTCTGTAAAGGACAAAATATTACAAGCTTGTATACAAAGGAGTGGAAAATCCTGAAGTAGTGGCTTACTCAAATTCATATTTTGGTGGTTGTATGGATAACTATAATTCTATTTTAGGATATATTTTTTGCTCACAAGAGGGGCAATATCATAGAAAAGTGTCAAACAAACTTTGATAGCTTCTTCAATCATGTATGTAGAGTTTATTGCTATTATGAAGCATCAACTTAGGTAATATGGCTAAATAATTTTATCTCTAAGCTTCAAGTGGTTGATTCCATCTCTAGACCACTAATGATCTACTGTGATAATAGTATAGTAATGCTTTTCACCAAAAACAATAAAATTAGTAGCATATCGAAGCATATGAAAATCAAGTATCTCACAGTTAGGGACATAGTGAAAAATGTTGACATTGTTGTGGAATATATTAATACAAACTATATGTTAACTGGTCGTCTAACCAAAAGACTTAGACCAATTGCTTTTAAACGATATATTTTTAATATGGATGTTTTAGAGTCATTTGATGTCCTGGGTTAGTGCGAGTATTGATGTATCTATTATTGCTTATCAATGATATTTAATTTGATCTATATATTATTAAACATGTTCATATTGATATTTTGATGTGTATATGCACATGTTGATGATTATAACACAACATGTGTCTCAAAACTTTTGTTTATTTGGAGCATGACCGTTGTATGTATGATAAGTAATACAACATATGTCTCTAGATTTTATTTCATCTTAAGTATGATAGTTGTATGTTATGTTTCTTTAGTATCTCGAGATTTTGGTGAAACATACATGTTTCACTAGAAGTTGTAGGATTTTTCTAGCTTCTTTTAGAGCATAAAATTATAGAAAAATCATGAAGAGAACCAATAGGTAATAATATATTTTGATCACATTTGAATGTTATTCCTGCCACACTCCTAAATTATTGAATCCATGTGATATGGTTATAAATAATTGTAATAATTGATGTCTTATATCGATTTAAGACATATAAATTGCCTAGGTTCATTATTTAATAATCACATTGATTGAGTTGTTGAATAAAGTGTTATTTTTGAATCAAGTGTTTTCACAAGATAGTAATCACTTTAAAATAAAATTCAGTTTGCCGTAAAAATAAAATTGTTTTTATATTCTTGAAATAAAAATAAAAATAATTAATATTGCCTAAGTGGAGGAATGTAAATTATTTTATGGGTTTATATTAATTATTATTTGTTTTGTTTTTGAAAAATATGGGTGAATTGTAGTCTAGTAAATATTTTGAACGGGCTTAATGTGATTAATTTTGTGTATAACTCAATACATTTCATATTGTAATAATTTGGATAGTAAAATTAGTGTAGACTCATAAATAGTTTATTGGACTTTTAATGAAAGGGCGCAATAAATTTATTATAAATTTGAGGCTTACAATTTTACAATATTATTCCATTTCAAAACTATTGCTCTTTGGATACTCAAAAACAGTAAGACATAGCACCAAAGATTGAAAATCAATCATTTATCAAGTGATTTCAAATCAGCAACAATCATGATTTAAGTAGGTATATTTAATATCATTCTGAAAAAGTTTTACAGCATTCTATGATTAGATATGAAACTTAATTTCTACTAGTTAATAAAAAATTCTGTTCTTGAATGAATTTATTCCTACAGTATCACGACAGTCCACACCAATGTAGAGCACAAAGAAGGCAGCCTTAAAATGGAAATATTATTTATCACAAACACTAAAATTTCAGGATAGTTACCAAAAAACCAGCCCCAATGTTACTTTCCTCTAGCTGAATAACAAAGATGTAGATCCACCACTTGCAAAAATCATCCATGATAATCGAGGCTTGTAGAAAAGGAGCAGAGGACCAAGAAGACACACCAACTTTTTCGGAAGAAGCTGGCATATCAAGGAGACTGCAGCCCACAAGCTGAGCAACCAAGAAGCAAGGCGAACCATGCTACCCTAGGCCTGGGATAAATGAGCTGGAATAGAAAAAATTAAAAAATCTATGCGAAGCCAGTCCTTCATTGCCTTCAAGTGCACACTCAAATCCTTAATTATTTTCAGCCTCCAACTAAAATATAAGAGTGGTTTGAGGCTCCCCTTCTACCATCCTTGTCCAACCACCAACAGTGAAAAAGAGGACTCCAAAGGTAAAGCCAAATCAAACTGGAAACACAGATTAATATGGCCCAACCGCAACTTAATTTAATGCATATTCCTATCTTCCTTAACCAGCAAACTAGAGGAATGCTTATTAACCATAACAGTCAGTAGCCTTCCTTCCCGTAGATTACTGTGCAAACTAATTAATCTGTCCAAAAACTGCCCAGATTATTGATCAAAATCCTTTGCTAACCATGGTTGGAAAAGGGTATGTTAGAAGTTTTCAAGACACGTAAATAGTGTAAGAGCATGTGTCCAGCATCCTTGTGACTGAAACCATTATCCTATTCTTGATCAGTTAGTAACATTTATGCAATAACAAAATTCCATAAGTACCAAATTTCAGATCCAAAATCCCAGAAAAACTGCCACAATTGGCATCATAGATTTGGTGTGGTGGAAGATTACTATTTATGGTTCATCTAAGAGCTACACCAATAACACAATACTATTTAAGGACAAGATACATATTTACACGAGGTTTGTCCTTTCTATGCTTTATAGGACTAAATATTAGGTTGATTCTAGTCAACTCATGAGATAAGATTCCTTGACATCAGTGAAAAGAGTCAATAACCCCTAATAGGCATTTGGGTCAAGCAATTGTAGTGTATACATACTTTAATACATTGAGACTTTGGCATTATAGTATAATATAGACTTTAGGGACCATCCAACTGAGACATTTAGATGAAGCCTAGCCATATTGTTGTTTTGAGGCTTTATTGATTTATTTTCATATTATTTAGTTTCACCATATCTATATTATTGAACCTTTAGTTTTTTTTTATGATAATAAATATGTGTTAAAAGAACTAATTTACCCTTGGCATGACTTGTTTCATGACTAAACAATACATAATCTTTATTTTTGCAAGTTTTTAGCAACACACGATTGTATGCCTATTGAACATGATCATACATAGTTATAACTTAATATGTGCATAAAAAATACAAGGTCATGCTGATTACCCGTCCTAAGGCCTATGATTTTCTAGAAAAATTTTTAGATCTAACCCAACTATGCTGAGCTATAGCATGACCATGTGTGCATATTTTAGGACTAAGACAATAAACTCTTTTCATATAACTAGCTCATGTTTAAGTCAAAAGGCTAATGTCAAATGCATTATCGTGTCTTAATTATCAATATGATTGTATAAGAGCTTTTATAAACAAACATAACCTTTTAGATCGTGTACTCCAGTTGTGTGCTATAGTTAAGGTTCCAAGTCAATGCATAACCATACATATATTTCTAACATGATAAAAAATATGAACAAATGAAAAGGTGTACCACCAAGTTGATCATACAGGAGTTATCATGCAACACCACTTGCCAGAAGATACAAGTTACAACGATGCATTACCATACAATGAAATTAAACACGACTACGCAATATGAAGATGAATGAACACCATCATCCTTGTCATGCAAAGCTATTTATGTACAGGCAATATAGACAACTTTCACAAAGCACAACCTTCACAAAGCAGAACCTTATAGCTTTGGCACATCTCCATGCATAAGCTTATTAATCATCATGTGTGTCTCATATGCTAATAGTGTTGGGATCCCATATGAGGTTCTAGAATTTGAAGAAATACTCATGAAATAATGAAACACAATTATGTGTAGGGAATACATAATTATGCATGGTTAGTGGGTGTTATGAATTCGATTATTAAGAGTATGATCATGACAATAAATAAATCAAGTACAATTGTGCACCTAGAAAGTTTATTGTAACAATGTTCTTTCACCTACCCAATGGATATAAATTGATTGTAATGACTCTTTTTAGTTTTTTACCAGATATCTAGTATAAAAGAAAGCCAATTTGAAGTGAGAAAAATTTGATAACATATTGTTTATCAAGTTTTCTTTTCTTATTGCTCATTATCACTTTCTTTCTCTCACTAAACTTAGTTTTGGTATATTCTCAAGATAAGTCTACACTTATATTTGTGTATCAACCTAGCTAGAGGTTTTTCACACCATATTTCTTGTATTCAAACACCAAGGGCAAAATCCTAGTAAACTAGTGTAAAGGGAAAAATTCTCTTGAATCAAAACTTTTGTATCTTTGGTTTAAAGATAGTGGAAGCTTTAATCAGGTTTGATTGAGAAAAAGGACATAAGGGGCATGTGTTCAAAGCTCCGTACCTCTATAAACTGGCTAAGCAAATTTGTCTACTCTTATCGCTTATATTTAATTTAATTGCTTATTTGTTTGATTGCTTGTGTTGAGTGACTTTCTTATTAGCATCTTTTATATACTATGTTGGCATTCATATAGATTGTGTTATTGGAATTAACCCTTATATTGTAAAATTTTTATAAATCCTATTCACCCCCTTCTAGGATTACTTTTATAGCCAAAAAGTTTTACATACATCATCATTATTCACTTTATTAATTGTATTTTAGTGTACTTATGTTATTACATGTGTTTATTACTATCATTATATTTCATCATTAATTGTTTTTTACTTATACATAATCATTTTACATAACAATGACAAAAGATAACCACATTTTAACTTTTGACATAAATTTCATTACATTTAATTAATCATCAAATTTGATAAAGCAATTGACTAACATATAACATTATAAAAAAATAAATTATGAACTAAGAACAACTTCGAGTGTATATGTACATTGTCAACGTAAAAAGTTGGGAATGCATACATGTACTATGAACAAAAAAATAAATACATGAAAAATCAATAATAAGTACATGAAAAAAAAATAGGGAATACATACATTTAAAGTGACATATTAATTGTGTTATGATAGAGGCTTAGGCAATGAGATGAATGTGGGATGCATTCTCGAGCTATTGTAATTTAATCTTGTGTAACCAAGTTACCCAAAACAATTATACCTTCATGGAATAATGTCTTCCCCTTGTGATAAAATCTTGTCTCTGTTAGATGAACATCCAACTCATCTACAATTAGTGTGATAGGGAAAGACAATAATAGATGGCTCAATATGTATCCACTTAGACTAGTCCCAAATGGGTTGACATCTTTGACATACATATTTTTGTAAAATATAGTGCTACAATATGGATAGACTCATTGGATGCACATTGACATTTTCATAAATCTACTGATAGTTATGGCCTGCTTACATATGTGATAGCTAGACTTCTTGCTAATCAAGAATCACAATCTTAGTCCTATATTTTTTGTCATAAGGAATGCATAAATGACTCCTTAAAACTCTAGCCATGAACCAAGCTCATTCACTAAGCATTTCCATGCAAAATTCACCCTAAATTCTACTAAGTTCATGCTTGAACATCAACCAACGTAGTCACAAGTTCAAATCCACCATATACATACTTCATATATTCCTACAACAATCAACACACAATCACCAAAGAAATATAGGAAATAAAGCTCAACAGACTTGAAGTAATTTGTAAGAAAATTGATTCAAATCGAAAGGACTAACCACCAATTTAAATCAATCTACTTACTTGATAAAGTTATAAGATTTGAAAACCTCAAACCTAAAAGATTTTTCTACCAATTTGAGAGTGAATCAAGGATAAAGGATGAATTTCACCACCAAGGTTCTTCTACCACTAAGCTTATCTTGCAAGTGCTTGGATAAAGGAACGATAGACTTCACAAGAATCACCAAAGTATCTTGAAAAGCAAAGAAAGCACAATGCTTTTCAAATTGTCATATTCAACAAAAACTAAGTACAAAAGAAATTAAGGTTTCCTTTATACGCTTTACAAACCATAGTTAATACTAATTAACCCTAGTTAACATAATATATATTACAAGTTACATGTAATAAATATAATAAAGGCTAAAGGACAAAATAAGTAACTTACCTACTAACTAATTACAATATGATTAAACTAAAGATTTACAAATAAAAAAATATGACATGAATTCTTCTTGTCTTCATCTTAGTCTCCTTGACTTGTGGCACCCTTGAATTGGATCTTGCAAATTAATTAATTGCTCCTTACATTAGAGTATTATTGCATTTAACCACGTATTAGGACCCTAGGCACTCACACAATTTTTTACACTTTAATAGAGAAAGCTAAGAATGGAGTATGTATGCTTAAGAGGCTTGGAAGACTTGAAGAACTCGGGTGAGCAATACCTAGGCACTATGACATAGTGTTGTAGTGCTAGTTGCTTTTAAAACTTAGAATTTTGGTGTTTGACATATGTTACAACACTAGACATGATTCTACATGATAATAGTTACACGTCGTGGTGCTAAGTAAGAAAGATATATATATATATATATATTGCCTTTATCTTTACTTCTTTTTAGCTTGGTAGCTTGGTTGGGCTTTCACCTTCGGTTTTGAACTTGTTATGAAACTATTTAATGAATTAGAGCTTCTTGAAATGCCATGCATTAGGGATGAAAAGCTTTGGCAACATTTGCTTGTATGGCTTGGATTTATTCTTACTACTTTTACTTGTGTCATTAACATGGAAATCATTCATGGTAGGATTGCTTGTGTGGACAAATCTTCCTTAAAAGATTAGATTGGGTTATGCTTTGATTAGTTTAAATGACTTGAAAGCATTTTGAAGGGTTTGAAATATGACTTGAAGGTACCAACATATGGAATGTTGATGATGCCTTTAACACATAACTAGCTTAGAAATTGAAATTTTTTCACCTGTACGTGTATTCCCATAATTTGATATCCATAACTATAATGTGCTGGCTATTCTCTATGACTTTAAACCATAGTTGTTGATAGATCATACACTAAAATTTGTTGATTTTTAACATGTTTTGCTAGCTTGTCTTTAGCTCAAGATGTGATGAGGCTATTACAAGCACCTACAAAGTGAAACAAATGTTAGAATAATAAAGATATAAATGTGTAAACAATGAGAAACAAACCTACATGGTTTCTTTTCACAAAAAACTTATGTTATAATATGCCTTTGATAAACTTGACAAGCATGGTGATAGAGAAAGCTTGTGCATGTCCTACAAGAGCATTAAAAGACTTAATAATATTTATTATTATTATATTATATCATATCCTTAGGAAATATACCCTGGACCATTTATCGTACTTGATGCCAAATAGAAAATGTGTAGTTCCTAGTTGAAGGTTCCGTACAGCTGTGATTGCCTTCTCAAACTCATGTATTATATATGCCTTGGTCGTCTTCCAATATAACACTACAATTTTTGAAAAACCCTTAGTACTTAGAGAAATAATACTAGAGGGGGGGTGAATAGGATTATTAATAAATTCTTAGTAAATGAACATATCAAAAACAATAATAAGCTTAATGCACAATAAACACAATAAAGAGAAAGAGTTCAGAGATTGCTCAATCAGGTTTATAGAGGTTCGAAGCTTTGAACACAAGCCTCCTATGTCTTCTTCTTCAATCAAACCCGATTGAAGTTTCCATTATCTGCAACACCTAAAGATACAATAATTTTGCCACAAGAGAATTTCGCCCTTTTTACAAAGAGTATTTTAAACAAGAAGTTGATTGTTTTTGCCTCTGAATAGGCTGAAAAATCAAATGTTAAGAACGGATCTCTCAAGTATATGAGTGTATGAGCTTAGAGAGAGAAACAGAGCAATCAAATAATGAAGTAGATAGCTTGATTTTTGCAATGCGTTTTCAGTAACCTTCTCCACTTCAATTGAATCTCCTTTTATACCTTATTCATTGCCTATAATAGCAAGGAGCTGTTTTGCTAGCTTTGTATCCGTTGAGGTGGTTGAAAAAGTATGCTCTGCAATAAATTTTCCAGGCACACGGTCATGCTCCTCGAGTGTACGGTCGTGCTTGCTGCATTTATTACCTCGTTCAGAATCCCAACGGTCGAATTAAAAGCTTAGTGCCAATGATGCACGGTCGTGTGTCCTTGACGCACGATTGTGCTTCGATCCTTCATGGTCGTGCTTCGATCTTTCATGATTTTTGCCCAAAATTCCAGAGCTTTGCACGACTTGGCTGCACGATGAACGCACTGGCAACACACAAGCAAGTCTTTGCTAGCACACAGTCGTGTACCATGTCTGTACGGTCGTGTGTTGATTATATGTCTTTAAGCTCTTGCACGACCAGCTTTGCACGATCTCCTGGTAGTGCTCTTGGTAGTGTTCTTCACTTGTCATCACGCACGGTCGTGCTATTCAATGTGCACGGTCGTGCATTGACTTCCTTTCTTTGACTTGTTGCACGACTTCATTCATAAATTTTGCACACGGTCGTCCTTCAAATACGCACGGTCATGTTCTTGACTTTTGATATATTTGACTTTGCACGGTTAAACTACACGGTTAAACTACACGGTTGAGTTGATAGTGCGTTACCCGTGTTGTGCATGCACACGGTTGTGCATCATGCACGCACGCCCTTGTTGGTTCTGAAAATTTTATTCAGATTTTCACAGAACCTTGCACGGTCAGGCGCACAGTCCCGTGTTTTAGCACACGAGGACCCTTTTGGTCAAGCACGGTCGTGCGAGACCTATATCTTGCAAAAATAAACTTTTTCTCTCTTCTTTGTCATGAATTACTTCATGCAAGGGATTGATTAGCAACTCAATCACATTATTGTGCATCAACTTGCTTTGTCAATTCGATTAACACTTGAAGCTTGGATGCAGATTGAACTTCAAGACCAACTTCAGGGCGAGCTCGTCTTCTTCGATGAGCACTAGTTTCAGCAACCGAAGGCACAATCGAAGGTCTAGTAGATGGCTCATTGTCTCCGACAACCGCAAGCAATCTCTACCCGTTATCACCATCTTTCTCAATCACCCGCATACGATATAGAGCATCGACATTTAACATATGTGATTTTTCAAAGGCAATCCGAAACTCTCCATATCTTTCAACCGAAATGCCCAATTTCTCAGCGATAAAGGTAATAAGCATACCAAAATCAATAAGAACCTTTTCCTTATCGCTGTGTGACTGGATATCACTTAATTTGCTGATAAGCCAACGAGCTGAATCCAGTTGACGACCATTCATGGCATCTTCCATTACTGTCATGTCACGAACACTTATATTACCATTCGTGTTCGTGCGGGCATTCAATGTGTAGGTGATCATCCAATGAAAAATTCACATGGTCGGATTATCCAAAGAGGAAGCCTTCGCCTTCTGAGCCTCATAGAATCTAGAACTACTGAGTGATCACCACACTGCCTGAGTACTTAGCTCATGGGAAAAATCTAAAATACCCTCACTACTAGATTGCAGCCACTCACCCAATTGTTCGGCAGACACTGTCCAATCAGAATTTGTCAACCGAAATCTCATAGTATAATCTGTGATATTTCCCCGCGCGTCCTTCGTAAGCGATAGGGAGCTATAGAATTCATAAACCAAATTTTCGTATGCATCATTTCTCATTAAAAATATGCCATTCAACCTAGAGGTATTAACTAATCCCATGATCTCATCCAAAACTCCAATTTCCCTCAAAAATTGTCTATCTAAACATTAGCCAACGTATATAGCCTTTTTCAGAAGCTTTGAAAGGAGTACCTTTTGTTGGCGATTTGAAGACACAATTCCAAATAGATTGTCTGCCCTTGAAGAACTCTTGAAAGGCCCGGAACGAGTTGGCAATTTCATTCTTAGAGGCATTGTGGATTTAGGTTATCAATGAAGTGAAATGGAGATTTTTTAATGGTTTTTAATGTAAAATGATTTCAAACTTTAAGAAAACTTGAGAGAAACTTGTAAAAACAAGTTTGAAAGCAAATGACAGCAAAAAGAATTAGAGATTTTGATGAAAAATTGAGGAAAAAAAAAGAGAAATCGCGGCTAGGTTTATAATTTTTGTGAGAAATGAAGAAAATGAAACGATTTACTTATATAGACGCGAGCGCATGACCGTGTTTCTCTACGCACGATCATGTTTTCCCAAATTCGCATGATCGTGCACATGATAGTTGCACGGTCGTGTTTTCGCAAAAATTTTGAAAACAAATTAATGTTTAAAATGCATGCCCGTGTATGTTTTCGTGCGTACGCGTGCAGGTTAAGAGCAGATTTTAAACAAAAACACACGGTCGTGTATATTGGAACACACGGTCGTGTGTTCATGTAGAAGCATGCCCGTGCATGCTTGGAAGACACGATCGTGTGTGGCCAAAATCACACAGACCTACAATTTTCCAGAAACCTGCAGAATTTGAAGAAACATGCTCAAAACACCTTAAGTCATAAAAACTTAGATATTTTGATTCAATGAGGTTTTTATTGTTTGAATTCAGGTGTCGATTGATGTCAACTATAGAGTTGCATTGATTCGACTCGAATTCACATGCAAAGCAAACTCATACAAGCATATATATCTAAATATTTGCATACATCAAAGTGCATTCAACCAATCAATGACATCTTCATTAGCATTAATGCATATACAAATATCCAGTCAAAACATCAAGCAATTATCATGTAAGCAAACAAAAGCATTGAATTCTTAGACACTTACTTGATTTGCATCAATCATTCCAAGCTCCCTCCTTATGTAGGCAAATTTCTCCTTGTCTAGAGGCTTGGTAAAAATATCAGCTAGCTGGTGGTTAGTGTCAATAAATTCAAGCACAATATCACCTTTGCTAACATGATCACGCAAGAAATGATGTCTAACATCTATGTGTTTTATCTTACAATGCAAAATAGGATTTTTCGAAAGTTGAATAGCACTAGTATTATCACAAAATATGAGAGTTTTTACTATTTTGAAACCAAAATCGGAAAGTTTTTGTTTCATTCAAAGAATTTGGGCACAACAACTAGCTGCGGAAACATATTCAGCTTCCGTAGTAGAAGTTGCAACCGAATTTTACTTTTTCAAAAACCATGAAACTAACATGTTTCCTAAGAATTGACATGTTCCACTAGTGCTTTTCCTATCAATTTTGTAGCGTCTGAAATCAGCATATGAAAAGGCACGTAATTTGAATGTTGAGTTCTTAGGGTACCATAAACCAACATTCGGTGTCCCCTTAAGATATCTCAAGATTCGTTTCACTGCATTCAAATGCGATTCCTTAGGATTTGCTTGAAAACGTGCACACATGCATACACTAAATAATATGTTCAGCCTAGATGTAGTTAAATATAATAATGCACCTATCATGCTTCTATATGACTTTGTATCAATACTTTTACCTCCCTCATCTTTATCGATCTTTGTTGAAGTGCTCATTGGTGTTGGTTGCTCTTTGGCCTTATGCATGTTGAACCTTTTGATGAGGTCTTGAGTGTACTTCGATTGAGTGAGCAATGTTCCTTCCTTCATTTGTTTGATTTGCAGCCCAAGGAAGTAGTTTAATTCTCCTATCATGCTCATCTCAAATTCCCCCTGCATCATCTTAGAAAACTCTCTATATAGAGATTCATTAGTAGCACCGAAGATGATATCATATACATAGATTTGAGCAATTAAGATATCATGCTTATGTTTCCTTAAAAAAAAAAAATGGTGGTATCCACCTTTCCTTTTGAAAAACCATTTTCAATTAAAAAGGAACTTAGTCTTTCATACCAAGCTCTAGGAGTTTGTTTCAAACCATAAAGAGCTTTTCTTAATTTAAAAACATGGTTTGAAAAACTTAGATTTTCAAAACTGGGAGGTTGTTCTATATACACCTCCTCTTGAATAAAACCATTTAGAAAAGCACTTTTAACATTCATTTGAAAAAAGTTTAAAGTTTAAATGGCATGCATAAGCAATCAATATCCTAGTTGCCTCTAATCTAGCTACGAGGGCATAAGTTTCATCGAAATCAATACCTTCCTCTTGAGAGTAGCCTTGGGTAACTAGTCTTACCTTGTTTCTTATAACAATTCTGGATTCATCCACCTTGTTTTGGTATACCCATTTTGTGTCGATGGTGGGATGATTCGTTGGCCTAGGAACTAGCTCCCATACTTGGTTTCTCTCAAATTGGTTCAACTCTTCTTGCATGGCCAACACCCAACTCTCATCATTCAAGGCTTCATCTACCTTCTTAGGCTCCATTTGTGATAAGAATGCCACAAATTCACAAGTGTTCTTGATTGAAGCTCTTGTCCTTACCCCTTGGGTTGGGTCACCAATGATCCTTCCTTTTTTAACTTCATCTTTTACTCTTGGGAAGGAAATCTCCTTTTGCACTTCTTGTGGTTGCACAAGCATATCATCTTGGGGTGCTTCCACAATTTGATTCTCTTCTTATTTAGGAGTGGGGCCATCATTTAGCTTGAGATCTTCTATGAGCTCCACCACTTCATAATCATTTGACCTATCTACACACTTAGAAGAAGATTCATCAAATAACACATGTATAGATTCTTCAACAACAAGTGTCCTTTTGTTGAAGATTCTATACGCTTTAGAGGTGGAAGAATATTCTAGGAAAATTGCTTCATCCGACTTAACATCAAATTTTCCTAAGTTATCCTTTCTATTGTTGAGTACAAAGCATTTGCAACCAAATGGATGAAAATACGAAATGTTAGGATTTTTCCCTTTAAATAACTCATAAGGTGTTTTCTTAAGAATTGGCCTAATCATAGCTCTATTAATTATGCAACATGAAGTATTTATGGCTTCATCCCAAACAGATTTTAGCAAATCATGTTCACACAACATAGTCCTAGCCATTTCCACTAAGGTTTTATTTCTTCTCTCAACAACTCTATTTTGTTGAGGTGTCCTAGGGGCTAAAAAATTATGTTTAATGCCATGCTCATTACAATATGCTTCAAAATCTGAATTTTCAAATTCTTTTCCATGATCACTTCTAATGCAAGTAATTACATAACCTACTTGGTTTTGCAATTTCCTAATGAATGACACAAACATTTTAAAAGCCTCATATTTATGAGCAAGTAACAAAACCCATGTAAATCTTGAAAAATCATCAACTATTACAAAGCAATAACGTTTTTCTCCTAAGCTCATAGTTCTAGAAGATCCACATAAGTCCATATGCAATAGTTGAAGAGGTCTAGATGTAGAAACAACATTTTTACTTTTAAAAGATGTTCTTGTTTGCTTTCCTAAAGCACATGCATCACAAATTCCATCCTTTTTTAAAACAAGTTTTGGCAAACCTTTAACTAAATCCTTTTTAGATAATTTTTCTAAAACATCAATGCTTGCATGTCTTAATCTTCTATGCCACAACCACATGTCTTCCTCATTGGTTGACATGAGGCATAAATCATTTGATGCAATGTTTTGTAAATCAATGGCATACACATTTGAATGCCTATGTCCTATGAATACAATGTTATTAGTGCTCTTATCAATAATTTCACAACACAAGACATGAAAGCAAACTTTGAAACCCTTATCACATAATTGACTAATACTTAGTAAATTATGTTTAAGGCCTTCAACATACAAAACATCATTAATAGTAAGTGAAGAGTTACCTATGGAGCCAATTCCAACAACTTTTCCCTTTGAATTGTCTCCAAAGTTGACATTGCCTCCATTCTTTTCTTTCAATGACGTGAAGAGATCCTTGTTTCCAGTCATGTGTCTTGAACATCCACTGTCCAAGTACCACTTGCTTGACTTCTGTCTCTTCACCTCCAAGCACACCTACACAAGACATATATTTAAGTTTTTTTTGGTACCCAAATGGTTTTGGGTCCAGAAAGGTTAGTCTTAATTATCCCTTTAGGAACCAAACCTTATTTATTCTATAAGGTTTGTCATTTCTAATTGGACATTTTCTAATAGTATGTCTATAAAAAGAGCAATATTTACATTTTAGTTCAATTGATTTAGGTCTTTTTAGGAGTTTATGGTTGTTTATAAAGAGATTACTTCCATTAT
>JAJEJH010000435.1:0-208607 GCA_026122585.1 Anacardium occidentale
GTGCTGTGAGGAGGGTCTGGACGATGGCTGCGATGAGAGAAAACAGGCACCACACACACATACAACTCAAATATCTACTAAAATGGCACAGAGAAACGCTCTGATACCAACTTGTAGGACCCGCCGCCCCGAGTACCCCTGCTACAGAAGAAAACACTGTTCTTTTATTAATAAACGGGGAATCGGGTACCCGAGACGGGAATCCTACGGAAAAGAAAAGAACCTGCTGCTATACACTGCAAACGGAAGCTGAAACTAATCTGAAACATACAATGAGCCCAACTGGCCATTCATATAGCTATATACTGTTCTGTACATCATTCTTTATCTTTGAGAATGTACAAAAATACATACAAGACCTCACAGGTCCAAACTGAAAGAAAATACATATACATGCTATAAGGGGGTGTGTGGGTCCTCTCTCGCGAACCTCAGTCCACCCGCTCCTCGCCAGCAGCAAATTGACCTGCAAAGAAAGGAAGAGGAAAAGGATGAGTGATGAAAATCACCCAGTAAGCATTTCCTACTTCCCTCAACCCAAGCAAGCACAAACAAGGGCACATAAAACTAATCTCGGCCCTATCATACATCTACGCGCTTGCGGGTGCTGAATCTGATCACTGGTTTACTGTTTCTCATTATTAATCATTTTCTGAAATGAATGTCATGACATGATAGCTGAAATCTGAATGTGCATGCATGCGAATATCTATCTGTACCTAAAGGTACCTGCTGTACTGATCAGACTGGGTGGAACGCAGGGATTCGACATCCTGGCCAAGTGGGCTGAATATTCTAGCTACTGGCTAGAATCTGCTGAAACTGAAACTGATCTGCTGCTGAGCTAACTGACTGGTGTCAGAAAGCTGGGTCCCACAGATGCCCCCCTCGAGTTCACCCTAAACTGAAACCCATACATTGGGTTCTAGATGCTGGAACTACTGAATTCGGATCCCTGGATCCTCTTTCAGACGATATGCTGTGCTATGAATGCATATGCTGCATTTATCATCTGTTATCTGGATAATCTGATGATTCAAAGCCTTTGGATGGGTTACCAAACCTTTAATAAGTCATTTCTGCCTCTTCTGGGAAATTAATGCTGGAGCACGGGCGTGCAAAGCAAACGTACGGGCGTGCAAGAGACACACACGGCCGTGCTAGACACGGGCACACGGGCGTGTGCCCAGGCACACGGGACCGTGCGTCGGTCGTGCGCCTGGTCGTGCTCTCTTCTGGAATTATCTGGCTATTACACGCAAAAGGAGGACACACGACCGTGTCCCTCAGGACACACGGTCGTGTCCTTCGCTTTCCAGACCGTGTGCTCTCAGAGCACACGGCCGTGCCTTCGCAAAGACAAGGGCACACGGGCGTGCTCTCGCGGGCACACGACCGTGCTCCTTGTTTTGCTCAGACATGGCTCGTCTGAATCAGCTGGAAACCATGCCAAAACTCAACCAAACTGCAATAAATCAAATACACACATCCAAGGCACTTCAATATACGTATATACATCATCAATTTCAACATCCATCCCACACTACGAATTTCACCATGGCAATTCAAGCTTTCTCTCACAACATACACACACAAACAAAGCATGCATGTTACTGGATGGGAAATAATCATATTTGGCATCATATTCAGCATATAACATCCATCAAACCAGCTGAAAACACAAGCATACATTTCCAGGCATCATCAAGCAATCATCCAACAAGCTGGGAAAACACTGAAGAGGTAGGAAACACTTACCTCTTGACATGGCTGCTGGAATTCTAATCCAAACTAATCTCTCTGATCTCTAGCTGGATTGGGAGCTGCTGGGAACTGGATTTCTCGCCTAGGGCTGAGAGCTGCTGAAACAAGAAGAGAGAAGCTAAAACAGGATGAGAAATGAAATAACTCTCGTCTCTCTCTCTTTTCTACCCACCTGCACGGGCGTGCAGGGAAAAGTGCACGGGAGTGCACCAAGGGAAAATGAAGAAACTCATTTCCCGCGCTTCGCATGATTGAAACCTCCCTAAAGGCATCATACGAAGGCCACACAGCTCTGGAAAACTACTATCTCACCCCTGAACTCTTCTAGACCCCCAATCTATCTCTGAATTCTATTTCTAACCCCGAAACTCTACCCCTAAGGGCTTTCTAAAAACCTGGGATGCTACAGAGGATCAGATGAGTATAGCGCGAGGCGCTCAGTTCAGATATGTTTCCAGGCCCAGGCCTGATGGCATCACGTGGGCCATACAGTTTGTGGCACGTGTTTGCAGAGGAAACTCACATGGCCAAGGTGCCGAATCCCTGTATTCATCAGTCTGCGCAGCACAGTTTTCAGCATATCAGGTACCCCAGGGTACACAGTTTTCTGCATAGCTTTCAGATAAAGCTTTTGCATGATTTTCAGTTATGGGATCCCAGGATCCAACAGCTTAGTTTTCATGAACAGTTTTCAGAAAACTATTTTCAGCATGCAGGCCCAGGCCTAGCTATGTTTTCAGCTTATTGCATAGCATGTCATTGTTATATGACACATCAGCATATTATTCCGAGAATGATAAGACAGTAAACGACAGTAACTGAACAGAATACGATAAGCCACGTAGTGACACGTAAGTTTCAGTTCAGATCAGTATTCAGATCAGTATCAGTACCAGTTCAGTATCAGTATCAGTTTCAGATCGGTATCAGTTCAGTTTCAGTTCAGTATCAGTTCAGATCAGTGCAGTTATGAGTATCCGTATTAGAGTTTGGAGAGTTGAGTGTCCGGTTCGGATTACTCTTCACTCTCGGTTGTTTACGTATACTCATATACGTATTTTACGACTGGGTATGAGGTAGTATCCGGTCAGCGAAGGTGTGTTTGTCAGAATTGTTGCCAGTTGGAGTTTGTTCTGTGTGGGGTGTTGTGGAATCCTTCGAGAAGGGTTGGTTTAGGGTCAGTGGATATGAAGTGCTTACTGGGTGATTTTATCACTCACTCCCTACTTTCCTTTCTTTTTGCAGGTGAGTTGTAGGGAGCTGGGAGGAGGAGATGGCTGCCGTTTGGGATCCAGTTTACTTCAGTTTTGTTGTATGCACATGTATATGTTTTCCGCGAATATTTTAATATATGCAAGTTTTATTTGGGTATGTATATATGTATGTATACAATGTACCACAGGTATTTCCGCTGCGATATTTTAGTTCAGTTAAGCATTTCGGTCGGGTATTATTGACCATATTTTCTTTATTTATTTATTATTATTTTATTAAACAGTGAACAGTAATACCCTTCTGAGGTGTCTTACATGTATGAACTACCATTAGAATACATATCAATAAAAAATCATCATCATAACGATTTAGTGATCAATTTTGCATTAAATGCAAAATGAAAACACCCTTTCTAACAAATTTTGAGAGCATATGTATCATTCATGTTTGCAAAAATTCAAATCTCTTATGTCTCAACAATTATGCTCATGTTTTTCTTTATTATCTAAATGGGGTTGCACAGTGAATAAGGGTTAGTCAAATTATACTCTAAAAAGACAAAAGAAAGAGGGGGTTTAGGGTTGATTGATTGTACCTCACAGAGAAAAGTTCACCATTTTACTTTGAGAACATATTATAAGAGAGAATAATAATAAAGTAATAAACATAAGTTTTGTTCAAATAGTCGAATTACTCTAAAAATCTTTGTATTACTATTTTGTTATTTAATATTTTTTGTATACTTTTATTTCTATTGTATTTACATATAATATCTTTGAATTATTACATTGTCGCATTAGTGCAATTTTTTACCTCAACAAAGAACATGAATCTTTATGACTTGTTTAATGATAAAATGAACTGTTGCTAACTTATAAATTTAGATGTTCTAAATACATACACTTAATTTGTGTATGTTGGTTGTGACTGATTGTATATTTTTTTTTTATTGAAAAGAAAATTGTAGGCTTTCTAAATGGTCAATAATAAAAAGAAATATCATATTAAAAAAAGTAATGGGTGGATTCAAAATAAACTAAATTCTAATAGAAATCTACTCAAGTTTAGTTTAAATTTAGAAAATTTAATTTGAATTCAAGCTAACAATGAAATTGCTAAAAAAATTGTAAGAGAAAACGAAGGATTGTTGGAGAAAAAAAAATATTATCAAAAAAGAAGAAAAATCATAAAAAAAAAACAAATATATCAGCGATTTTTCTACGACTTATTAAATTTGAACCAAGTTAACTAAAGTTAGAGTTGGGCAACCCCAACCATATTTGATGCCCAACACATTTAAAATTTAGTCAACATATATAATTTGGGAGAAAAGGATACCTCATGCATTATATATGCTACACGTTTAAGTTTTTATTTTCATAATTCAGGAGATAAGACATCATATCGGCAACCAAAGAATATGTAATTAGAAAACTAATTCCATCCATTTCAATTGAAATGTAAATTAATTGTTATCTCCTATCCAACCCAACCATGGACAACATGCATCCCTAACATAATATTCTAAGTTGGTTGGTTCTGCAGATGATTTAATAATGGAAGGTTGAGATGAATAAAATTGTGAAAATATGGTAGAAATGAAACAAGGTGACATCAACTGTAAGCACCCAAGTAAAGTGAAATTACTTAGACTTTCTGCAGAAATATTTACCCACTTCCATTGCTGTACTCCCTGCTCCATATGTTTAGTTTTGCTTGTTTCGTCAATGGAGTAGGTGAAGTCTGAAACCTTCTCTCTCAGTACTCAGTAGTCTATTCTATAGATGGACTCGGTCCTTCATGCCCTCCTTAATCTGTCTTGCGGCCTTTAACATTTTCTAATTTATTCTTAACTTTTTTTTTTTTTTTTCTCTTTTACCCTTTTAACATTTTTTCATTGATTTTTCACCTGTCTTACACTTCAAATTTATAGTTTAGTCGTGTCTTTCATTCACTCCTTTCATTTGATATGCCATATTTCACGCAAAACAAGTAGAAATTGTCTTGAGTTGGGATGTCAATTATCGCAGGTGTCATATTTTAGACTCCAATCAAGTAAACTGTACCTGAGGTGCCATATTCTGGCGATCAGAGAAGTAGAAATAGTCTGATTCCAACGAGTAAATATTATCCAAAGTATTATATTCTAAGTCCAACCAAGTGGATCTATGCTTGCAAGGGTTTACGTTAAGTTTAAAGCGAACTTCTTCACACAAAGCACATAATTTTAGTGAGAACTCGAGCTTAGCCCTGTAACTGTGTATGAGGTGTCATTCTGGTATCCAAAATTTGTACTTCACTGAAAACACTTTTACTTCGTTAAGAGAACTTATAAATTGAATCATATGGGAGGTGAATGCGACAAAGATGATTAAGCTTTAGAAATTATATAATAACTAGATTAGATTAAGGAATGTGCAATAAAACAAATGTGGAAGAGTGTGAATAAGAGAAAAACAAATGACGTATTTACAAGGAAAGCTCGGAAAGTACAGTGAGAAGTAGACAAATGCCCGTGGATGCAGGCAAGGCAGGTCTGAATCCTTGCAAAGTGGGAGAGGCACAGAGAGAGAGTGGGAGAGAGAACGATTAAGCGTGAGAAGAGAGACAGATATCCACCCACTAATTGTCTCTTTTAATTTTATTTTTTGTTTAGCCTTAAAGAAAATATTTGCAAGTTCAGGGAATTTGCAGTGTCAGAATTCAGTCGACTTTATTGTATTTTAAGCCCAAAAAAGGGACGCTGAATCACTAGACTAATTAAATCGAAAGGCGTGATTAAAGTAGTTTCAGTCTCCTCCTTTAAAAACTACAAGAACTTGACAGTACACTACTCTGATCTTGAATTTTCAAAAACCACTAATTTTAGACAAAGTGAAATATGGTTGTATTCAGTTATATATGCATATTGTATATAAAAGATGGTAGTATTCAGACTTACATATACTTATAAAACTGCAAAATTTGCTGTCTTATTTCTGTAAAGAATCAAAGCTTACAGGGATCCCTGATTTGTCCATAATTTTCTGACAAATTTTCCTGGAATCCAACTTATAATTTTTTTTAAATTTTTGTCAAGAATTTAAGGTACGTTTGTAATATTTTACATGTGCATTTATGTGGGTATACCTCAAATTAGCTGTTTTTTCTGACATAATTGAAGTTCAACTGCAAGATTTACTTTAACTAGAATGTTGGAAGCCTAACCGCTCAATGACAAAACAATTGTGTTCATGTTTATTAGCTACAGTTTTTGACCAAAACAGCTAAAGTTTACGTTCATACTTTAACTATCACTTTTAATATTAGTTTTTCATTTTTGAAGTCATTAATGAAACAAGATATCATAATTTTTTACATTGTAAACTGTAGTTGTTATTTTCAGCTACAGTGTTTTGACTAGAAAACCTAGAAAGATATAGTTTAGGGATAGGGGCTGTTTGGCTAGTGGTGATTGCTGAAAATATTAACACTTTTTATTATGTAACTTGTGTGGAAGAAGGGACCCCGGATTTGAAGGAGATAGACAGAGAGAGAGAAAGACAGAGGTGAAGAAATTGAAGTTTGTGCATTAAGTATCATTTCACACGATGCTTTCACTACAAATTTAACTTGGAGAAGAAGCCAAACCTGAAACAAGAAAAACTGAAAATCAACTGCTTCTACCGTATGTTAAGGAAAAAAAATTAACAATCTTTAATTCTTTATACGTTTGGAGTTATGAATGTTGAATCTGTTTTGGTCAAAATCTCTAATCTTAAGTTTTCACAGTGTGTTGTTTGTCGGGTGGAAAAAAAAATCACCTCTTTTTCTTTCTTTCTCGCATATTATCTTACTTTTACAGATGAAGCAAAATTATAACAGTTGATTGGTTTGTTTCTCTCTCTTTTAGAGATAATATATCAACGTTCAACAACCACCGAATTTAACCAAGAACAAGAAAAATATTTAATTTAACAGTAAAAATAAAAAATTTGTCAAAAGGGATTAAAGAAAAGGGTATAGGAAAAAGAAAAGTTAGCAAGAAAAAACATAGCATGAGCTCAAAAGCCAGATAGAGTGAGATAATAAAGAGAGAGAAGGGGGGTTTGTTCATAAAGTTGGCTAGGAATTTTGCAAATGTCACAAGATTCTCAGGAGATAAAGACGATTGAGCAGTGGAGATGGTCCGAAATGCAAGGCCTTGAACTTGTTTCCCCTCCTCCTTTAGACCCTTTTAAAACCAACCCATCAACGCCTTCCACAAACACAACACCACCTAGAGAAACACAAGAGCAACAACTAGGAGAAGAAAAAGAACAAGTGGGAGCGTCGACTTCTTATCAGGAAAGTGTTGTTGGAGAGAGAGCAAGAGAAATGGAGAGCTCTTCGTCCGAGCCAAAGAAAGATGGGGGAAATGGAGAGAAGCCGAGTGATGTACCAGGAGTTGGGTTTGGAGAGCTCTTTAGATTTGCTGATGGTTTAGATTATGTTTTAATGGGAATTGGGTCACTCGGTGCTTTTGTACATGGCTGTTCTTTGCCTCTCTTTCTTCGGTTCTTTGCCGATCTTGTTAACTCATTTGGTTCTAATGCCAATGACATGGATAAGATGATGCAAGAAGTTTTGAAGGTAGTTTCATACTACACAATTCATAATCCAATTCTTGATATTACATTATCGATAACAATGAGTTTTATACTAAAAGTTCTTTGCTTTGTCATTGTTTGTGTTTTCTGCAGTATGCATTTTACTTTCTTGTGGTTGGTGCTGCAATCTGGGCATCTTCATGGGCAGGTCCATTAAAGCTCTGTTTCAAAATACTAGTTGGGTTTGATGATTGGCTTTGTTCATTTAATTTACTGGACAACTTTGAATTTGGTTGCAGAAATATCGTGTTGGATGTGGACTGGAGAGCGACAAACAACCAGGATGAGGATAAAGTACTTGGAAGCAGCTTTGAATCAAGACATTCAGTTTTTCGACACCGAGGTGCGGACCAGCGATGTTGTGTTTGCCATTAACACTGATGCTGTGATGGTCCAAGACGCTATCAGCGAGAAGGTGAAACAGAAATCTGTCTTCTTCAAATTTGTCTCATATTTTCCTTTCTCGGATGCTCTGTTTCTAATTAGGCCAAATGATTGACTCTTTTATTTTGCAGCTGGGTAACTTCATTCACTATATGGCAACGTTTGTGTCTGGATTTGCGGTGGGTTTCACTGCTGTTTGGCAATTAGCTTTGGTTACACTTGCAGTGGTTCCTCTCATAGCTGTCATTGGAGCTATCCACACCACCACTTTAGCGAAGCTCTCTGGCAAGAGTCAAGAAGCCTTATCACAAGCCGGAAATATCGTCGAACAGGTATCTAACTGCAACATTCGAAGCTTCTTGAGTTTTCTCTGAGTTCTTTATTTGATTTCTAGCAAATTTTCTGTGTTTGTGGATCTGGGTATGGTTGCTTTTATGCGAAATTGCAGACAGTGGTTCAAATTCGGGTGGTTTTCGCATTTGTTGGTGAATCAAGAGCGTTACAAGCCTACTCAGACGCATTGAAGGTTGCTCAAAGGCTCGGTTACAAGAGTGGATTTGCAAAGGGGATGGGACTGGGCGCAACGTACTTTGTTGTGTTCTGTTCTTATGCACTTCTTTTGTGGTATGGTGGTTATCTTGTCAGGCACCACTTCACCAATGGTGGACTTGCAATAGCCACTATGTTTGCAGTAATGATTGGCGGATTGTAAGTAGTAGTATAGTCTTTCTGTTCAAATATATATTATATTTCTTCACTTAAGATTTGTTTGCGTATAAGTTCCTTTGATTTTTGCAGGGCTTTGGGACAATCAGCCCCAAGCATGTCTGCATTTGCAAAGGCAAAAGTTGCAGCTGCAAAAATTTACCGTATGATCGACCATAAACCAGGTATTGATAGAGATGCTGAATCAGATTTGGAGCTGGACTCAGTTACGGGACTTGTAGAGCTGAAAAATGTCGATTTCGCATACCCTTCAAGGCCTGCTGTTCGGATACTTAACAAATTTTCCCTTACTGTACCAGCTGGAAAGACCATTGCTTTAGTTGGCAGCAGTGGCTCTGGTAAAAGTACAGTGGTTTCGTTAATTGAAAGATTCTATGATCCCAGCTCAGGTAAATTATGTGCAAAAACTTCTATTCATTTGTTTAAAATAAGCAAAAATCTGTGCATCTGAAATAAATTTTGATGGGAAGTTTCTCTTGGCCTGGTTCATGAATGAAATTGTGCAGGAGAAGTGCTGCTAGATGGACATGACATAAAGTCATTGAAATTGAGATGGTTGAGGCAGCAAATAGGCTTGGTAAGCCAAGAGCCTGCACTTTTTGCTACCACCATTAAAGAGAACATACTATTGGGTAGGCCGGATGCTGACCTCGGTGAGATTGAAGAGGCTGCCAGAGTTGCCAATGCTCATTCATTTATCATCAAATTACCAGATGGCTTCGACACTCAGGTCAGCTAATACTTCACATAAATCATAAAATCATTGCATACTACATCTCAAAATTAGATGAAATAAAGGTTAAGACTTCTTGCTTCTCATAATAAATACTCTCCTAATTAGGCACAAAACATTACCATCAAACGGGTTATTGTCTTTATGGCAGTTGGGAGAGGTGGGGAAGTGGGGTAATGTTTTGGTGATTTTGGAAGGTGAAATTAATAATGGATCTTGACCAAGAGGCTCAAGTTCGGTTAGATATTTAATGGCATATAATTAATAATTTTTATAGCACGAAAGATTGAATGGATAAATTGGTCAACAAACATAACCTAACTTAATTTATTAGGTTTTAAAATAAAGTCAATGTGAGTCCATCATGCATGTATGTGTAGGAAGGTAACATGGTTCAGTCAACAATGCATGTGCAGGCTGAAGACCAAAAAACACATAGGACGGTGGGTACACCATAGAGAGAGAAGGTTGAAGATAATAAAAAATGAAGTTCACACTACTAAGGGTCTTATGGGATTTAAACATATAATGGAAAGAAGATGATCTGGGGTAGTGAGAATGGACAAGTTCAATTATGAGTTCATAAAAATGACAAGAAAGTTTGACCAAATTGTAATAAGAAAAGATGATGACGATTTAGAAGATATTTTAGAAGAATAATTAGTTTAAAAAATTATATTCATTCAAGACTTCAAGTTACAGGAAAGTTTTATCATTTGTTTCTGAGTTAGGAGTACCACTTAAGATAGCCACCGACCATTGTGGTCTAAACTATGCCATGGATGGGAAACATCATGTAACCATTAATCAATCAAAAAAAAAAAAGAAAGGACGAGAGTAAGAGAAAGAAGAAATTTTTAAAGCTACCGAACAAATTCCTATATCATTCACTTAATAAGATGTCATTAACTTCAACCTATAATATGTTTTGCTGGGATGATTGTAGAATTATAACAGAAATAAAATTTGAAAATGGCAGGTAGGGGAGAGGGGACTGCAGCTCTCAGGAGGGCAGAAGCAGAGGATAGCTATAGCTAGGGCAATGCTGAAAAACCCAGCAATTCTATTACTGGATGAGGCAACAAGTGCACTGGACTCAGAGTCAGAAAAACTGGTGCAGGAGGCTCTTGACCGGTTCATGATTGGAAGGACAACTCTTGTCATTGCTCATCGGCTTTCCACCATTCGCAAGGCTGACCTTGTAGCTGTGCTGCAGCAAGGGACTGTCACAGAAATTGGAACACATGATGAATTGATTTCAAAGGGAGAAAATGGTGTTTATGCCAAGCTCATTAGAATGCAGGAGATGGCACATGAAACTGCTCTTAACAATGCTAGAAAGAGTAGTGCCAGGTTAATATCACCATCTGTACTTATTGTTAATTTCTTGGAACAACATATATTTTATTTAGGCCGTTTAAAATGTGTCTGGTGTGCTGCTAAGTATTGAGCTGAAAACTTATTTTCTCACCTGTTTCTACATTTGCAGGCCATCAAGTGCCAGGAACTCAGTTAGCTCACCCATAATTGCCCGAAACTCCTCATATGGTCGATCACCATACTCACGCAGGCTATCTGACTTCTCTACTTCTGATTTTAGTCTATCCCTTGATGTCACACATCCCAATTACCGGCTTGAAAAACTAGCCTTCAAGGAGCAAGCCAGTTCATTTTGGCGCCTTGCAAAAATGAATTCTCCTGAATGGGTTTATGCTTTAGTCGGTTCTATAGGTTCTGTTGTTTGTGGCTCCCTAAGTGCCTTCTTTGCATATGTTCTAAGTGCTGTCCTCAGCGTCTACTACAATCCTGACCATGCATACATGATTAGACAAATTGAGAAGTATTGCTACTTGTTAATTGGCCTTTCATCAGCTGCACTTCTGTTCAACACACTTCAGCATTCCTTCTGGGACATTGTGGGTGAAAACCTTACAAAACGTGTGAGGGAAAAAATGCTAGCAGCAGTGCTGAAAAATGAAATGGCATGGTTTGATCAAGAGGAAAATGAGAGTGCTAGGATTGCAGCAAGGCTGGCACTTGATGCCAACAATGTTAGATCAGCCATTGGTGACAGGATTTCAGTAATCGTGCAGAACACAGCACTTATGCTAGTTGCATGCACTGCAGGTTTTGTTTTGCAATGGCGCCTTGCCCTCGTACTGGTTGCTGTTTTCCCTGTTGTTGTTGCAGCAACTGTTTTGCAGGTTTGTTTTTACATGTCAGTTCTTCATACATCTATGGTAACAAGTTTTGACTGTTGACAATATATATTACACTCATCAAATGATAATTGGGTTTGATGATTGTATAGTTAATCCAAGAATCAGTATTTTTCACTGTACTTAAAAGTTTTGAACTATATTCTTAAAGTCCTTGTTGATTTTCAACAGAAAATGTTCATGCAAGGATTCTCAGGAGACCTGGAAGCTGCTCATGCCAAGTCAACTCAACTAGCAGCGGAAGCCATTGCCAATGTAAGGACTGTTGCTGCCTTCAATTCAGAGTCGAAGATTGTTGGGCTGTTCTGCTCGAACCTTGAAATTCCATTAAGGCGATGCTTTTGGAAAGGACAGATTGCTGGAAGTGGATTTGGGGTAGCTCAATTTTCTCTTTATGCTTCCTATGCTCTTGGCCTCTGGTATGCTTCATGGCTTGTGAAGCATGAAATCTCTGATTTCTCAAAGACAATCCGAGTCTTCATGGTCCTCATGGTCTCTGCCAATGGTGCTGCTGAAACACTGACCCTGGCTCCAGACTTCATCAAAGGTGGGCGAGCAATGCGGTCTGTCTTTGAACTTCTTGACCGCAAAACAGAAATTGATCCTGATGATCCGGAGGCTACTCAAGTTCCAGACCGTCTTCGTGGAGAAGTTGAATTAAAGCATGTGGACTTTTCTTACCCATCTCGCCCTGATGTTCCAATCTTCCGTGATCTTTCTCTTCGTGCTCGAGCTGGCAAAACTCTTGCTCTTGTAGGTCCTAGTGGATGTGGC
Organism: Anacardium occidentale; assembly: GCA_026122585.1. Classification (NCBI taxonomy): domain Eukaryota; kingdom Viridiplantae; phylum Streptophyta; class Magnoliopsida; order Sapindales; family Anacardiaceae; genus Anacardium; species Anacardium occidentale. Next base: position 12,444 of record JAJEJH010000435.1, read on the forward strand.
AAGAGTTCAGTCATTGCACTTATACAGCGATTCTATGAACCCTCATCTGGACGGGTTGTGATTGATGGGAAGGACATTAGAAAATACAATCTCAAGTCCCTGCGAAGGCACATGGCAATTGTTCCTCAAGAACCATGCCTCTTTGCTACTACTATTTATGAGAACATTGCTTATGGCCACGAGTCAGCCAGCGAATCTGAGATCATTGAAGCTGCTACAGCGGCCAATGCTCACAAGTTCATATCTGGATTGCCTGATGGCTACAAGACATTCGTAGGAGAGAGAGGAGTTCAACTTTCTGGGGGACAAAAACAAAGAATTGCAATAGCAAGGGCACTTCTTAGGAAGGCAGAGCTTATGCTGCTAGATGAGGCAACAAGTGCACTTGATGCTGAGTCTGAGCGGTCAGTTCAAGAGACTCTAGATCGCGCATGTTCAGGAAAAACTACAATTATTGTTGCTCATCGATTATCAACTATCAGGAATGCCCATGTCATTGCAGTTATTGATGATGGGAAAGTTGCAGAACAAGGTTCCCATTCACATTTGTTAAAAAATTATCCTGATGGGTGTTACGCCCGCATGATACAGTTACAGAGGTTCACACATAGCCAAGTTATTGGAATGACATCAGGTTCAAGTTCCTCAGCAAGACCAAAAGATGATGAGGATAGAGAAGCCTACTAAGTTCGTGATAATGCCTACCTAGTGAAAAAAAGAGTATTTTCCTTATACCCCCTTAATGATTTTTTGGGTTTTGATTTTCAGTTTAATGTTTTGGTATAGTGTAGTATGTGTATTACCTAATTTTATATTTTGTCTCTATGAATATTTCTGAGGGAATGATAATGATCAACCTTCTTTCACATCCCCAAAGGTTATAAAATTCAGAGAGGCAGCCTTGTGTATTTTCTTTGGCTCCATTGCTTTCAGGCAAGCATGATATGTTACAAAGATACAAATTGCTCAAAATAAAAAAACTGACGATCCTAATTCGGTTCACATTGCTAAGAAACAGTTTGGCATGTGGGTTAAAAACCTCTACAGCACCCTTCCCTTACAAGTTGATCTTGAAGGTAAAGGATTTTCCACCATGGGCGACCTGGACGCTTAGAGTCTTACTAGTTGGGTATCTCTCAAGCTGCTGTTGAGCTCGATTCCAAGAGTAGAAAGAGTGGTGTAAAGATTGCCTATACTACTCAGTGTGACCAAACCTTGATTGCCTAGCAAATGGTAAAAAGGAATCCTAGAGACGTGGCTACAATGACAGATGGGTCTATAATTTAAACATAAAAGGAGTTAGAATTCAATCACTTTCCCGACACAGATCACATAGGAAATGGACCTAATGGGTGTGGATGTAGACTTCAAACGAATAACATGTCGAACAAATAAACATCACAATCCAAACTTTTAAGATATGGAAAATTTTGAAATTATTTGATCATGATCTAAACTGGGTGTATGTATATATTTATGATACCTCTTGTGGGGAACAAAATTATTGAAATCAAGGTCACATGGTGGTCGCACATGTGCTCACTTCTTGAGAGATAGATAACAACAGAACAAAGAAAACAGAGAGAGAGGAAGGATCAGGACAAGTAACTTGCAAAGAGGTAGTGGGAAATAATGCAGATCCAACCAGGAATTGGTTAGTGGACAAGCATAAGGGGAGAGAGAAGGAAACTGGCTTGAAAATGACAGGATGATGATGATGGTGTTTAAAAATGGTCTAATGGGCCTAACGGCCTCCTTTGACAACAAAGATTTTTAAGGATTTGGGTAGCAAAAGAAGAGCTTGGGTTGATGCTGATGCATTCTTCAAAGTTTTTACATATGAACCCTTGCTCCTCGTCCCGATATTAAAAGGACAAGGACTAAAATACAATAAATGACAGGAATTACAGAAAAATAATCATATTGAAGTTTACGGGCCATCAACAAAATTTTCAGCCTTTTGTCCTTTGAGAAACAAAAGGCAAATGAAATGAAGCCGCCCGGCAGAGTTGTGCCAACTGAACGCCAAATGCTTGATACAAATCCTAGAGACAAGCACTGTGGTTTTCTCATCAGCCAAAAAGTCAAGAAAAAAGGCGACAAGGCTTTCTTCCCATGCGAAAGAGAGTAATAATCATCTTATTTCAACCTCTAGTATGATTACCGACTTTGAAAAACAGACAGTCCAAAAATGTCAAGACAAAACTGGCAAAAGGCACAAAAGCATCTTCTTTTAAGTCCAAATTCATACACCACTTAACACACACATAATGATGCGTATACCACACCAAATGCCTTATATCCTACATTACGACACATCCTTCTGTTTTCAGGTTTCTTTTGCAACACCATTTCACAACTTAATGACCGACAATTATTTTAGTTCTGGCCACAGGGGAAAGAAAGAATCCATGCAATGAATTTTTCAGAATTGTCCATATCAGAAAGACATGCCGCAAAGCCAACCTCGTGATGGTATCACTGAGTTTCCATCCAATGTAGGAAATCGGGCTTTATTGACACTGCCCTCAAGAGGTATTTGTTCCTTGAAAACCCTCATTGGGGTATTAGTAGATAAAAAAATGACTTTCTGAGTTGAATAAAATGCTGTTACAAACGTTATAAACAACCCAAGGATTATTAACAATTTCATAGCAGATTTAAAAATCAATGGAATGCTCTCTGAATTGATTATAAGAACAAACCACCTTAATACAAATGTCCATACCCAAGTTCACAACCAGTTTCAACAGGACCAAAAACAGTAAAATGATAATCATAGACTTCATTTTCTCCAGATATAAATATGATCAGTAGCAAACACTCAAATTTTCACAAAGTGACAAGTGAATTTTCAACATGAAAGTTTATTGTTCTTATGTTGGATGCCTGATTTGAAAACTGCATATAATGAAGCACCATGCTCAATGAATGTATCACAAAGGTAGCAAACAAGAATAGAAGATAATCTAAGAAAGGAATCATTTTCCAGAAAAGGGATCCAAATAACAGAATGACAAGCACAGAGTTAGAACTTAGTAGAGGATCGAAAGAATTGAATTTATTAAACTGCTTAATTAATCTTAAGGCATCACATCACATCACAAACACTGCAATAGAACATTAGTTTACAGTAACATTAATCTATAGTAGTTTATCAGCAAAGCTAGCAACTATTCCAGTACAAAATAACAACTGTCAAAATAAAACAAAATTTTTACCGGAAGCACCAACTTGCTCATAGTCTTACCATACATAAAAGAATAAAAAAAATAAAAAGCTCAAATAGACATAAGCTTTGGGCCATTATCTGGCATACCCATCCCAGCAGCCAAGTCAGCATCAAGCTGAGTATGTGGTTTAGTCCCCGTCATTTCTTTAACACTGCATAAGTAATATTGATGTCAAATGATATATTCTCTTTGAAGACATTTAAAGTGCAAACAATAGTTTCATCTGCCAGTATTTGAAGGTCGGAGCTCAACCAAGATTTGTGGTATCACTCCAGACTTACTCCAACAAAAATGCAGACAATTTACTTCTTGAAATATATGAATATAAATATCTCTGATACTTCAGTTATAAATTGTCTAGGCAATAAAAGAACTGGTATACAACAGGTCAGAGGAACATTACAACATTCATAAGCAAAAATAGCACTCCCGTCAGACATATTAGCACAATGATGATCCCTAAACTCTGAAAATTACAACAGGATATCCTCAAATTTCTTTCTATGCTTAAAAAGGCAATAAAGGTGATTTTTAAGTAAGATTTGTGCTAAACTTGATAGTACAATGGAAAAGAAACAAGGAATAATATCATTCCTTGTACAATGAAGTTTACATATTTTCCTTAAAAGTATTAAAGTAATACCCTTAGACAGAATGCACTACTATATATTCTCTGTCCAAATTTTGTTCAAAACAATAATCCATTGATTGTGCACCCATCTTTAGACATCAAATAAATCATTGAAGTCTAAAAAATATGGCAGGGATCAATGGTACAATCCGATGGTAAGATAAGTGCACTAATTGAAAGAGCATACTACCAATGACAATCACCTCAATGGAACGTCCAATCTTTTGTGGCTCATGTTTCTTTTCCCCACTCAAACTCTGCTTCCCAGGAAAGAAAATGAACAAACAATCTAAGCGTTTAAAAGGAATAAAACTTAGGTTTGGGAAAAGAAAATCATATATTTGCACTTCAACTTTCAAAGGAAAACTAATTAACTATTAGGGTAGGTGCCCTTTAGCTAATCCACTTTGTGTATATTGTAATTATTTGCATATTAATAAACAACAAATTTCCTATTGATTATGTATTGTCATATTTATGTACGTGTGTATCTATGAAATGCTTGAATAATCAATATACTCTTAGAATGGAAAAACAAGAGCCAAGGGATTCAACTAACTGATCGTATGGCTAGATTCAAGGGAATCCGAGCTGAGATCGAGCTCAACAAGCTTCATGGATAAAATCTTGAGCACAAACTCAAGGCTTAATGAACCGAACCAAGCTTTTTCTTGAGCTCACCAACGATTTTTAAAAATAGGTCACCAAAACAACATTATTTTGATGCGTATTGATCAAAACAACATTGTTTTGATGAGTATTGTCAAAACAACTACGTTTTATTCAATTTGAATCAATATTTTCAAGCTCGCAAGCTTGACAAACCAACCCCCCCACCTAAGACTTGGGTTTGAGCTAAAAAATATTAAAATTGCGGGCTCAAACTTGTTTCAAGCTCGCAATCAAGCAAATTTGACCAGAATCTAGCCCTTGCATATCATGTTTTCCCTACGCACTCACATGGTGGCCATTCTAGAAAATGTTCATAGACCCAATATTACTCTAACCAAGGGCACAAGTAATCGTGTCAAGACTATCAATGTGTTGAGCAACCCCATTGAAAGGTGGCAATAATTAGCACGTGTCGAAAATGTGGTTTGCAGCTTGGTACAACACATATGTATATGTTGTTTACTAGGCATGTTCACTGGACAAACCCAACAAAAGACTTTCATATAAAGGGTAATTGTTCTGTCTAGGAAATATATCCTCTTAATCCAATGGTTACATGTGGTCTTTCAACTTAAGATCACCAGACCGTCTTGTGCAAAAATTGGTGCAATTTGACACTATCAAACAAGTCACCATAAAAGAAGTACAATAAATGTGATGATTGGTTATATTGAGATCTATATGAAAACTATAATTGATCTACAAAGAATACATCACTCTTAAGAACAGGAGAATATATCACCGATAAGCTCACTAATGGATATCCATGACCATGTAATTTGTGGCTATAGTGAGATCGGGTTAAAGCCTAGTCCAAGTTATTCGGTTTGGATGAATATTAGGTTATAGTTATGAGAGACTTCTAAAGTAGCCACTACTTCTATACTTTAGCATCGAGAGATGCATTATGACAAAAGGAGTGAATTGTGCGTTAACTGTTAAGTTGATTAAACTTTAAAATTGTTCATTCACACTCTGTTGGACAACAAACCATGACATCTTACTAGAGGTTGTTCATAATCTATATCTAGATTCCACCCAGAACCAAATGCTACCGAATCAATAAATAGCTTGTGGGTCACACAATAGGAGTCGATCAGACACTAGAAGCAAGGGATTTGTTGATCCTTATAAGGGGTTGTAGTTGAGTGAAGTCGAGATTGACTTGTCAGAAACGAACGAATCAAGTTGGAAGTCACGATTTGATATTTAGCCTAGCGCATGATCGTGTCTCAAAATACATGCCTATGTGTGATTGTCAAGTGTCATGCATATTGAACTAGATTCAAATAAACCAAAATTTGGTTTAAATTCAAATAAGTCTTACCAATGCATGACTATGTATGGTAACATGCATGGTGCATGTGTCGGTATAGATAACTATTTGGGGATTTGTATCCGTTAACAAAGTTCATGATCATTATGGAATCTAGATAAGTATAGAGCGCACAGTCATGCATTTGCTTGTCACGCCCGTGTGTCTTTAATATCAAAGTACACGACCATGCGTATGACACATGGTCATGCATCCACACTTCATATAAATATGCTCTATTCATTTTCATATCTTTGCAAATTTTCAGTGTCACACCCATACACCCTGGCTCTCTTTGCCCACGCATACACCTTACTAGCAACTAGGTTATGTTTTGGACCTCCTAAGCTTTGTGCTTCATGTGGATTACTACGAACACTGCCCTAGGAGGTAGGAAAGCATTCATAGCACACAGTTCTCTTGCCACAAAAAGATTTGAAAGAGTTTTACAGCAGGTATGTTGCATGCTTTCATATATATATATCTAGAACGAGATCCTAAAAGGGTCAGCTCAGGCTTTGTTTGAAAATTTTAAACCATACATTCCATTGCACCCCCTAAAGTGGACCAATCTCACCCCAAAATTAACCTTATTGTATAAGGACTTATATTGCGTTTTTTAACTTTCATTCAAATTTCAAAAGTAGAGTAATTCTTTATCATAAAATCATTTCTTACCCACTGCTTCTCCAAAAAATATATTCTAGTTTCATTAAATCCAAAAGTATACAACAATTTAGGCCACTATGCTTTATCTTTGCGCTAGACATAATTCCATTTTCCAACATGTTCACTGAATTCAAGGAAATCTTCTACATTCTTTTGAGATAAAAAAGTTTGATGAAGTTCACATATATTTAAAATTCTCTTATCGCAGCAAATTTTCAAATATATAAATATCTAAATAAGGAATTAAAAAATACAAGAGTTCAAGGCTTGGTACGTCAGGTGTAAAATATAAGCATGACTTCGCGTAGTTCTACCAGAAACTATATACAAATAGTAGTTTTCACAAAATAATTCTCAATATAAAAACAAACATATAACACTGAATAAATGCAACTTCCGAATAAAAATAGAAAGAAAAGAAGGACATAGAGTTGCTGACCGTTTCTTGTGACGTTTGGTCTTAAAATGTTCATCCCTCGTTGGTAGATCTGCAAAGTATCGACTACAAACAAGAAACGAAAATGTTTCAGGCAAAATAAGTTAAATTAAAAAGCACAATAAACCATAATGCCTGTCAAAACATTGTATCAAAATAATTATAATATCAATTAAAATACAGGATTAGATTCTAAACAACACAAAATTTTAACTAAGAATAAGGTGCAACCTGTGTCATCTCCATAAATCCCATGTTTAAATATTTGTTTGGTTGACAATGTTGGATGCTAATTTATGACTTTAAACCGAACTAAACAGATGGATGATTTGAAATGACTATCTCGTCTATGATAAAAGTTTAATATAACAAAATTCCAACCCAAAACTACAATAATATAATTAAAACACTCAAATTAGTTGTACCAAGCTGAGTTATAGTTGAGCATAAATTTTGTCATATTCATTTCAATCAAAAAGAAACTAAAACTCAGTTCATTGTTTCCTTCACTTTCTCAGTAACCAGACAAAGCTTCGAAAAAAACAACACTAATCGAAATTAAAAAGAAAAAGAAACATACTCGCAGTGTAAGCAATAATATTGGCCCATCCCAGGCAAATCCTCGTCAAAAGGCAAGGATTTCCTCTCGGAATCTGGCTTCTGAAGCTCTTCATAAACAGCGTCGTCGCGTGAACACAAAAACTCGGTCAAGAAAATACAAACAGAATCGAAAATCCTTGCCTGAAATTAGAATAAAAACATTCAATAAAAAGGATATCTTTGCGAAGGAATTTGGAGAGACGAGCGGTCTTGTGAGAGTATCTTCTCTTCTTCACCCTCCTGTTGTTCGGGCACTTACCCATTCTTTTAATGGAATTTAGTTATTTCTAGCTTCTGTTCTTTCAAAGCTGGGGTTTTTAGTATTAGTTGCCAAACCCTAAAAGTTTGATCGGGTAATAAGAGAAGCTGAGATGGCGGCAAACGATTTATCACCTTTATCTTAGAGAGAAAACGCTGCCGTTTCATTCTTTGGATTAAACGGTGACGTATCATTGAACATGTTAGCGGATCATGCTCATTGACCTGTAGCAAAGGCTCTCTATTCACTCGAAGTAGGAATATTAAATTTTCAATCTAAATATTATATAAATAATTATTCCTATTTATTATAGAAATAAAATAATATAGAAATTTTTTCTATACATTAATTTATAGTCTTTTTCTGTTCATTTTTCTTATTTTTTGATTGTCGAAAAACACTCAAAGAAGTTGACATATCTAGATATACTTAAAACTCATGCAAGCTTTAAATCATCCCGAAATTTATAAAACTTTATGAAGTGTTCCTCAATTTGTATTTGTATTAGTATATATAATTTAATAACTAAAGATAAGAGGGATTATAAGGATAGAAATCTCAGTTGATATTCAGATAAAATACAGGCAAAGTGAAAAGGACACGCATGAGAAGGGATAGGACAAGCAGGTGGGAATCAAGAGGTTGGTCGATTGGAGATAATCAAGCAGAGATTTTCCAGTGTTGATTCATCTAATTTCTGATATCACCTGGTGGATTCTGGAAAACAATAATAATGTCAATTTATTATGCGGTTGGTTGAATGAATGAATGACAAGCACTCGCCTCTGTTACGCCGGTATTAATTTACAACTACCAGATGGCCATGTTAAGATATTCTACAAAACAACCCCATATCTAAATTGGTTCACATTCTTGACAATTATAAAGATGGGGAAGCAAAGTAATGGTAGATGTAACGTGGAAAGAAACGAGGATGTTAAGCTGTGAAAATTAATTCTATGATTCTGTGTATGCAGCTAGAAAATCCTCTACAAATAAATTCGTTTCTCCTACAATGGAAACAAAGTGACAATAAAAAATATGCTACAACAATTACAATGGCTATGGATATGGATATTAAAACCGCAGAATTTGCCAGAGCCAAAACCCCTAGGTTGTTCAAAAGCAGTGAGAATGATCTGCTAGTTACCTTAATATTTCCTCCCACTGGGGCCAAATTCAAATGAGGTGCAGATAGCCATAACTGGGCTATACCAGCTTCCTGGCAAATTACTTTACACAATATACAAGTATGCAGAGAGAATTGCCTGTGGTAAGATGATCAAGTTTTGTAAGTTGCCGGTCAATGCTCATGCTTGACGCGTGCCTTTAGTATACCAGGGATCGGGGGTGAAGTTGGAGGCCTACTTGAGATGTCAGACTGTGGAGGAAGCAGCTGTGACTGGTACATACTAGACATGCTAGAACTTCCACCACCATCTACAGAGAAACTAGGTACTATATTATCACTTTGTGGCCTCTCACAAAACTTCATTGCCTTCAGAACATAATTGTCATCATGGAGCTCAAAAGGGGTGCTGCAAATACAATAACAAAATTTTAGGATGAATAAAACAATAATCTGGGTACAGAAAAAAAATTGATCAAGTTGTCAAACAAGGGGCTATGGCAATATGAACAAGAGGCCTCAACCACCACCACTCTTCAACCCTTTTGCTGCATTTCTTTTCAGTCTCTAACCACATGCTACATCATTGCACTCTTAACCACATTAACTTTAAATGAGCACTCACCACCACCCTTTATAAGCAGAAGAATGAAACTCTTACCTATTAAAGTCAAAATGCACCAGCTGCATATCTTCTGATATTTCCACTTCAACAGTTGCCTGAGGGCGTGTCTATGATTTTCCACATATTAACAGAGAAAATGAAAAATGAGAGATATCACAAGAACTACAACTTAGCATCTAGGAGATAGCTAAGTGCATGATTTTAGAAGTTGCAACATAGAGCAAATAAATGTACAAATGAGCCGAAAACTGAAAATGAGAGATATCACAAGAACTGCAACATAGCATCTAGGATATAGCTAAGAGCATGATTGTAGAAGTTGTAACATATAGCAAATAAATGTACAAATGAGCAGAAAACTCTACTTATATGCAATAAACATCAATAAAGTAATATTTTATCCCTCATTTCATTTTAAATTGACACATCTAAAATTAATCTCCGCATGCTCTATGATTGCAACATTAATTGAAGCATTCTTAGAGTCTCCGTGGAACAGAAGGTAGGGAAAAAAGAATTGAACTAGGAAAGTGGATGCACGTATATACAAAAGCTGATGTCCTTGCAGAATGGTAATTAACTGGCACAGGAACGAATATAAGTTTTGGGACAAACATAATCCTCAGTCTATCGCATGCTAAAAATCAACTCACAAATATGTATTTTCTCTCTATATTAATAAAATCATGTGAAGCAAATGCCACTTCACCAATTCAGCTTATAGCAATCCTTATTTCAGCTTAACTACAAGAGACTAAATCTACACCCACAATGTACACATTCATCTAAGCCTTCCTATCCCACTTCAAGCTATCATAATGATGCTCAGGGTAACAATACAAACTCTTATGCAAATATTATTCGTTAGGCAAGTCACAGCTTCAAAAAGTTAGGGCAAGGTTGAGAATAACAATATGATTGATGGCAAATTGCAAATCAGCTAATGAAAAAGTGTACAAAACAAAATCCTACAATTCAAATTAATAAGTAGTTGAACTTAAATTTTCTTTATCATAGAAAAAGAACTATATTTTGAATGCTCAACTATCTTTTCTACATTTAATAGAAACTCACTCCCCATTTAGAAAGAGAAATACATGGTACGCCATAGCATCTGAAATTAAAAAATTCCAAGATTCACAAATTTTGCATCCTTATGCTTTTGATCTAACAAAGCTATGCTAGGTGAAATCAAATTTTTTGATTCATTTGAATTACAAAACCCTGGGATAAAAACTACTAGAGTAAACTCAAAATTACATAATTAAGCATTTTCCTACACTACATAATTGTAGACTACAAGAAGAAAAACCAAAAGTTACAAAAATGTACGTACAGGTCAAACAGCAGTACATCACGTTATTCTCCCAGATAAGAGACAAAGATGTGTAGATATAACCTATGATTATACTGATACAAGTGAAGCAACAAAAGTAAGAAAGAAAGATATATTAAAATGAAGAAATTGATCGTCTTAATACCATCCAGGAAACTTTTAGTGTGAAACAGTAGGATAAAAGAGAAGAAAATTGAGCAAACAGACCAAAAATTATGAGATCAGAAAAAGTGCAAAGCATCAAGGAAAGAAAATATATTTAAAACAAAACCATGGTCCAATAAACTTAGTAAGCAGTTACAGCTGCAATTGAGGAGTAGTTAGAAAGCGAATAGCACTAATACTAAACAGCAAAGCAATACTGCAAGCATTTCTTAAGAGTGAATGAACATGAAAAACAACAGAACTTTCATGCAACACAGGAAGTAATCCAAACTTGTAATAAATCTGGCAAACAAATTTTAAATCTATCAAATGAACATACTTAGGTCAAGACTCACTTCTTTAGCATCTCTTCAATACATCTCACAGCAAGAGTCAAATACTATTCAAATTTGGTATTCAGGCTAAACAGCTGTAGACTGAAGACCAGCCAAATTATACTAATAATAAGCATATGAATTACTTTAAAAATTCTAGAAACTCATTGGTGGCTAAACTTCAGCAACTGCATTTCTTACATTTCCCCAATTAATGGAACAATGAGACAAGAAATTAATCAAACCTACCTGCACCAGAATAAAAGGTAAAGCCACACCACCACTAGGAGCATCACCAGAACTGTATAACTGCTCATTTCGTTGTATAAGGTTTTGAAGTCCTACAAACTTTAAGAGGGAGGATAAGTCAGACCACAGAACTTAAAATTAAATAAAGGAGAATTAAAACAGAAATCCTCAATCTAACTGCATTCAGCGACAAGCTCATGCCAGGATTACAATACGGTAACAGATTGAGGAACTAAATAGCAACTCTTACTTGCTCCTCTAGTTCCTGGAGGTAAGCAGCTTTCTTCTCAATTCTATTTCTTAGTCCAAGACGCTCAGTCTGCATTTAATACATGTTGGAATTGATAAGTTCATATCTTATATAGAATACACTACTCGTAATTGAATTAAATGTACAAGACATACAAAAGAACTACATTCACACCTTTAATTCTTCGATATCATTCAGGTTAGTACGAGGGAGACCCTTCCACAGTATTTCCTTTTTATCCTTTGATATAATATCCATTGCCATGAGTACATTTAGAGCATCATATACCCTTCGTCGAATGTTTTTCTCATCATATTGTTGCTGTCAAACAAGATATATTACAATGCTCACACATTAAATGCCAATATAGGCAAGAAAATGGCATTAATATCTATCAGCTTGGTTGAAGAATATAAACCTGATCTGGGGATGCTAAACTATTGCTAGGATCAGCAAATTCAGTTACAAGTTCATCAGCAACCTGAAAGTACTTTCAACGCTCAGATATAAGTATCTATTATATACAATAAGTGGTCTCAAGTAAATAGAGAACATGGACAATAGGGAGGTAAGCAAGATCAAAACTCAGAAATACTAACTCTGATGCACTTATAAAATAATAATTTTCAAAACTTACAAAAAAAATAATAATAATTTGAGAGCATAACTTCTTTGAGGAATTGTGTGCAAAGATAAAAGTAAACAAGTTCAGATTAAACCTTAGCTTTGACTAAGTTACTGGAATCAAGATTAAAATATGGATGATTAAGGTTAGCCTGGATAAAATGCTATGCTATTCACAAAAATATTAATTAATAGAGGTACAAACATAATTTGTATCAGCATGGAGCTTAATTAATGAAATGTAAATGCTAATTAAGCAGAGATGATAGGCACAGTTTAAACCCTACAAGGTCCACACCACCCTTACTCACGGTGCTAAAACACCAAGGAATATGGGTCCAAGAACCATGAAAACAATTGAAAGATTGGAGGCATGAAGAAAGACATGAGAAATATTCGAAATTATAACTACCCAACACTATTACTAGGTCATTGACTCTGAAAAGATTACTCCTGTGTTAACAAAAGACTCGCAGCTATGACATGAATTGAAGCCTATTTCCTACCATAAGACTCTTTTAAATCAGAACAAAGGAAGAAATGAAAACAATAAAATCAATCCAGGTTCCAAGATAATAATATAAATTCAAATGCAGAAGCGGCCTTTGGCAGCACTAAAACTTATCCACGGGACTAAGTAATTCAAATTTTCATAATACTTTCATACTAAAACAATTAAATACAGGGAAAACCACGCACAGAATGAGTGTTAGAAGAATCATTGCAAGCAGTGAACGCACATAAATTAATCAACTTCAAGAAACCACCTGACCTCATTGTATGTTGTTCTTCCCTTGCTTTCTACTTTCTCGCACACTGCAAACAACCAAAGGAAGTTCACAAAACCAGCATGAACAGTTATCACTACTCATTCCTCAACAATAAATCCCATCTTGGGAATAAAAGCATGAAAGCACTATGTAAACATAAAATACTCTATGAATAAGCTTCTCATAAACTAGCACAATCTAATGCATATTTTATCTTTGGTTTTTTACACTGCACCCCAGCGTGTCAGATCAACTTTTTTTTTTTCAATATAAAAAATTCAGAAAAAAGGAACAGGCAAAGAAGGTTAATCAAGCACCTTTCATGCTAAATTGGCGAAGTCCTCTACCACTCTTGTCTCCTCCAACTGCCCGTTGCCCTCGCTTTTTCTTCTTGCTACTATTTAAAAACATAAAATCAGCAAGATACATAAAGAAAATTAAAACTAAGGCCTCTGAAGAAAAAATGAGCCATAGCAGAATGCTAAAACAATGGTGCAGTAACTTGAAAGAATTATCCCTGACTTTAGATAATGCCAGGACTTTCAAAGTGAACTCTCACAATTTACAAACACTTCAACAGTTTTTGCTAGCAAACTCAAACTATGATAAAAAATTTGGTAAATAGAAAACCTTATTCAGAAACTTATTCACAATTTAACTCACCAGTTAACAATTAAATCATAAATAAACACCATGTAAAGATAAGGCAAGAAACCTAAACTACAGTAAACAATAGACTAATTCCATGCTCATTGCAACAATTCACAACCCACAATTCCCAAAGTAACCCTCAGACATAAAACCCCAATCAAACCGACAACCCAATTCACCAGTCAGACAACTAAACCGCCAACCTCTAACCTCAAAAAAAAATTAAAAAAAAGTTCACTCAATTCCTCACCCTACAGCTCCTTGAGAGCCAGCATCATCCCCATGAATGTCAAGATGGTTCAGCCTCAAATAAGTATTGTCACTCGCCGGAGTGGCCATACTCTGCGACGGCGACCCCACGCTGCCGCTAGTGGACACTGATTGGCCGGAGACGGTGGTGCCCCAAGATCGAGTAGCCCCTCCTCCCCCTCTAGAAGTGGCGATTGAAGGTGGGTTTCGGTCCCCATCGTCTTTCTGAGTAGAATTCCCAGTAACCATAAATACCAGAAAAGGAAAAAAATAAAACAAGTAATTAATTAATTATCTACAGCAATTTGTGGGTAATGAGGGATGGTGGGTTATGAACATAACTGAGATTTTGTTTGTTTGTAAGGGTTTTGTAAGGCGATGGAATCGGAGCGTTCAAGCACGAGAAAAAGAGGGAAAATAAGGGAAAGAGTTGGTTTTATTATTTAATATTTAGTGGGAAATTTAATTTTTAAAATTGTAACTAGTTATTTGATTTTTATTAGCAATTATTATTATTATTATTTTATCGAGAAAATGAATAAAGTGTTATTTTTTGGGTAGATAAAGATGTAAAATTATCAACTATGAAATTCCCTTATCAAGTTTAGAATGACAAGCATTCTTTTATGTTGATACAAAGAGAGTTGGATTAAGAGATTCTGTTCATTTGCATTTGCATTTTCACAGGAAGCTTCTCAATTTCACAAAAGTTAAGGGATTTCACTGTTAATTTCAATCAATTGAAAAGTGGGACAAAGACTGATTAATTTCAACCATTTTCATTGGAACTAACTCTCTATGATTGGTCTACTACATCAATATGGCCATTATTTAGGTGAACTTTGGTCTATTTCTCAAACTGCCCGCTTGACTTGTATTTGATACATGAAAATCTATCAGTATCTGCCATACCCAAGGAAAATTTTCACCTAGTCTTTGGTGTCAAATCCATCTAAAATGCTTGCTATTCAATGCAACTCGAAATGCCTATTGCCATATACATCCCGGCCGCCATCACCTAACTTAATGCAGTCTACACTCGGTACATACTGATCACAGCACAAAATGTGATTTAATTTCATTAATGACTGGATAAGTACATAAATTGGATGAAACCAATAAATAATCATAAATCCACTAAAGCATTAACATTAGAAGTACATATAAATCCAACTTTATCAATCTAGTTCATCAAGTTTAATCTCGTATTGTTCACCAGACGAGAGGATTTTTACACCAACCATACCCTTTTGCCCTTCAGAATTCCCCACTAAAATCAGCATTCGAGCATTAATCCGTGCAGCCAGTTTGAACACCCCAAAAGGATAGCAAAACATATCAAAGTAAAATATTTAGAACATCGATCATCATACCTACAAATTTCTGGCATTTAAATAAAAAAAAAAAGATGGAATCAGTACCATTTAAGTGGTTTGCTCTCCAAGACTAAATCAACGTTTTGGCCTTGTCCTCTGAGCATTGTCGCAACTGTAGCAGCCACTCCTTGAAGATTATGATCCAAAGCACACACAATGTTCTCCACCTGGAGGTCGAGTTCTGGTACAAGGCACTTCTCCTTAAGCAACTACAATCCATTCCAAGAAGAGAAAAATATAAAAATAGAAATAAGTAAATGTAAGGATGATAGGAGCCTAATCACTGAGGTAGTAAAACTTGTGAAGACGCTAGCCCAAAGCAAGTGTGGTCCTTGGCCTACAAAAGAGAAAGAAATCAAGAGGGAGACAGGTGGCAATTGAAGATGGGAGAGGGGTGAAATTCAGTTAGGGCTGCACTTTATAAGAATGAGAGTTATTAGTTTTCTGCATCTTCCGTTCATTTCGTTAAAAATATTTTTGTATTGAGGGTTTTCCAAGGTTATGGGTTTCCCCACTTTCAATATTTTCTTTACTGTTTGGTTGAGTTCTTGATTGGGAATTTGCAATCCAAACCTTATACATACCTACTGAAATTAATACAAGAAATGAGAGTGTTTCCTTCTGTTTCTCTTAATATATTCACTACTTCACTGCTAAAATTCTGAAGAAATTCTACAAAAGTTAGCAGGGAAAAACAAAGCAACCACAAATCAGTGAAGAAGATCTAGGTTCTTAACAAAGGATAAACATAAAAAATAAAACCTTTCCTGAGGTCAAATTACAAAACTTCCCATACAAGATCAGTGTCAATAGAGTAGTATCATTTAGCATGAAGAATGTGTCTTATGCCACACATCAAATTAAAATGCTGAAAACTAGTAATATTTCAAAAGAGTAAATCCCTTCACTCAATATATGATGACGTCCATGAAATTTATCCACATAAACATTAGAACAATCGATCATTGTCACCAAGAAATTTGCACTAGTAAACCACAAAATTTACTAGCACAAATTTATATCAGTTTCTTCCTCTATTTGAAATAACACTATCTTTTACAACACCTATTTATGTGACAATGTTACAAATACAAAGTTACTTAGAAATATAGACTGAGGGAAATTATAATTTTAAAAGTTCTCAGTATGTCAAGCCTGATTTCAACATCATTGGAAAATTTTATAAGATGCACACCATGCTTTGCTTCTATATAGATGTACTTTCACTTTCTCAAAAATTTTCCATAATAAAAGGGAAGTCTTTAACTTCTAGGAAAGGACAAAAAAAGGCAGCCCATTTTTCCCAACATTATAATGAAAATTTTAATGAATATATGTTATCTGTTTAAATGGTTTAAAAAAGAATGGGAAATGAAAACATCTATAATCATTGATCCATTTTACACAATTAACATCTAATAAGATATAAAGACAGTTTCCTTTGATTATTTAAATGTGCAAAATATTTACAGCGAGGAAAACTTCAAGTCAAAGGAAATGAATGTCACCTATTTCCTTTCTTTATCTTTCATTATTACAGAGAATCTAAAACCAGGAATAATAATAACCGTCCAAAATCTCTTTCTATTTACTCTCATCTGAACAAGGTGCAATGCACTTCATTGATCATTTGCTTAGACATGTGTAAAAGAGAATGTAAAATAGAAAGAAAAAAAAAGTACTGATGTAAAGTAAACTTCAACTTACTTCTACAATCACTGCATCATTAAACCAAAACCACAAGCTGGAATGTCATCACCACCAAAAGTTGTGAGTAGCCGATCATATCGTCCACCGCCACAAACAGCTCTCAACTTTCCATCCCTGTTGAAACACTGAACAAGGATTTTTAAGTCATTTGACGGAGTTACCGTAGCAACCCTACTTTTAGTTCTGTCAACAGAAAAACATTGGCAGGTTAAAACAAATACTGCCAAGTTTTTTAGGCAAAACCATAGAGTCCAATTGGCTGATGTTTAGCCAATTTTCACCTCAAAGACATGTCAAAGCTTCTGTAGACTTCTAATCTTAATGATGAAATTTGCCACCCAGAAATTAGAATTTCTATGATCTCCTCAAGATTCCATGTCTCCAAAACATATGATCAAGTATATAGTCACTTTGACTGTATTATAGACTTTTGATCCTCATAAAGGAAAACGCTACACCAAAATCAGCCTTTATAACACTAATACAAGTACAGAATATTAAAAGATTGACATCATCCCCACAAGCACAGTAAGACAAAAGTACATAAGTGCTGTTTAAAGCTGAAATTTCTTAAGGGTCCACATTTAGGTTAACAAAGAAAACCATATCAATAGCCTAACCTCGAATACATTACCAGTGTAGTAGGCAAGGCCTCGAACTGAATCCAGTCAGAATAACCAAAATTCTTTTGCAAGCGAAAATAGTAGTTTCAAACCCGCAACAGCTTCCCCTGCATCTCCAAGTATCTCTGCAATCACATATGACATGCAAAACTAGAATAAGCATTGCCATCACAATGCATCTTTAAGATGGAACTCGAACATCTAAGTATCCATAGATGATTGCTAAGACCTCAAGAAAAGTATAAACGTGAAAATTTTGTTAAAAGGACATCTGATAGTTATGTATATCCTGCAATAACTTCTACTCAGTATAGATTGTACAGTATACCTAACATCTTATACCAACTTCCAGTACTCAAAAGACAGACAGAATGGTGAAATCTTTTGCATAATTTAAATAAGTAATCTGCAATATGAAAAGAGAATCCACCCATGCAAGATATTTGTCCTGATATCCTACAATATATACCAGCATTAATTTTCCACGAACAAAATTTCAAGAAGAACTAATCATTGCTGACACTCAGAGAAAATACAAAATTATTGCAGTGGGAGTCAGGTGATAACATGATTTAATACAAATAATAATATAATAAATGAAAAAAACAAATAATACTTGCACAAAGCAAGCCAACAAAAACAAAATCAGAGCATAGATTCAGCTGCTAGTGCCAACTTTCACCCCCAGTTTCTAACTTCTAAGACCTTGTTCTCAATTCCTTATTTCAGCTTTCTCTACACATGAAATAATATCTTTGCACCTTTACATCTTGTGCAAGTATTACCAGAAAAGCATATGACATATTAAAGTCAATATTGCATATAAGCAAATCTTCTCCATTAGAAATATGCCAGTCTCATTTGGCCTACAAGGTAAATGGAAGAACAATGCCAATGATTGACTACCAAGTAAACAGACTATATGCCAGATAATAGTAGGGCAGATTTTTTTTTTAATCAACTCCAAATGTTTGGTCTAACGCAATATTAGATTCGCTCTTTACTTTAAAACTTATCCCTTCTGGAAAGATAAATGCAGATTCCACATTGTTTCTGTAAACAATAATAACATATGACTTTTCAATCAATATGTTTGTTAAAACCAACCTTCCACCTCTGTCAAGGACTTTATAGAGAGGACCCTTAACAGCTCCTCAATAGCAGCTTCAGATATCCCAGCAGACTTCAGATCATTCTTTATTACATCAAGTGGTAGCTTCTCTATCTGTTTCCCAAATATAACCAACCACTCAGAATTTAAAAATATAATATTATACCAGAATATGATGACATATTTACAAAACACTTAAAGATAAGCACAATGGGCAGCCACCTTGATATTCAATCAAACTAATGTGTAGAAAACGATCAGGTAATACAATGTTTAAAAGTCACAACAGTAGAGCCTCCACAAGGAAAACAAAGAACTAAGGGCTAGTGTTAGTGTTAGTGCCTAACATCTTAAAATATGTAATGTAACCTTAAACAACTAACCTTGTCTATGATGATGCAAACCTTGCCAAACAAGTTTTCAGGTATGGAGTAGCACCTCAAAACTTCTTGCAAAACCAGTATTGAAAAAGAGAAAACAAGAAAAAAAAGGCATAGAAGACGCACATTCTACAATAAATATTAACAAGTAGAACAATATTCGACAGCCTGCAAAAGAAGAACTTACAGATTGACGGGGCTACAAAAACAAGTTTATTTAAAGACATCCAACGTGTAAGGAAGAAATGTTTGCACCTTTCAACTAGAAACCCTAAATCCAACATCAGATTCAGTGAGTCCAACTAGCTTGAAAAAAGTGGTGATAGAAGAAATTAGTTCTGCTTCAGCCAACAAAGAATTATAAGCTTCAGAATGAATGATTATAAAGACTAATCCAGAAAACATATGAAACGTATCAGAGTAAACCAGCTCAGAAATTAAAATAAACAGTGAGTCTGAAAGAGTAGAAGAGGAGGCAGTGTAAACCTCTGTGTGTGCGCATAGAGTATATACTCATGTGAATGATTTTATCATCAAGCCATTATTACTTTCACCACAAGCAGTAAAATTTCATGAAAAAATATCAGCATAAAATTGCCATAACCGAAAAGCGCTGACTCTGGATAAGCACTGAAAATTGAAAATTTCGAGAAACCTTAGAATGTAGGTGTGAATATTTGTGTCAAGAGAGAGGAAGAAAAAGTAACATAGAAAATTAATTTTTAAGTGAACCTTAGAATGTTACAGCAAAATTGCTAGGCAAAGGAAAATAGAACCTTCAAAATTATGCAGAAGGAGCATATAAAGCCTATGACCATTCGAATTGGTAAAAGAAACAACACTCATAATGGCTTCTAAGAACAAATGGAATTCGAAGCACACACCATCACTTCAGGTACACCGATGATATCCATATTCCATTGGTAGTGATCACAATGCCGTCCCCTTGTCATTCTCTTATCTCCAGCACTGTCCAACAGCAAATCATTTCAATGGGAAAGGCACTGATTTTCTGGACCAAACAAAGATGGGGATCAAAATCTAGCATCGGGACCTGGATATAAAAATCATAAGTAAATAATATTTGAAACACCTAAACTTTCGCTCATTCAGAAAAAAATAATAAATAACAATAAAAAGAATACCCTGCAAACATTAAAACACTGCACAATCAGAATTTTAGTACCCCTTCTGTATCACCAGCCTTTCTGATGAAGGAGTGAGCTCCGGCCTCAATCAACACGACGATTTCCCCTATCGTCAAAACAATACAGCTGCAAGAAAGAATTTTTTAAAGAGTTCACAACCACATTATGGCATGCATCAAGGACAACCCGTTATGAACGTTTTCAGTTCTCACACATACAAACTTTACTTAAACAATAAGTAGGAAAAATGGAATGAACCTGGTCTCGGATCTCCTCCCCTGCTTTTCTAATAAAAAGAGCCTCTGACTCTAACACTGGAAAATCAACAAACGTGACACCTAAATAAATAGATAAATTTAATCAGAAAAACAAAAATGCATACACATTGCACGCTGTTTCAGAAACCTAACCTCCCGGAAATTGTGAAAGAGCCACTAGCGAAGACGCATGTCCTACGGAGGGAAGCCTCTGGTCCCTTTGGGAGGATTGACGTCAATTCTCTGCACCTCCTCCGTGACCGCAGGCGGAAAGAGCGCACCTAACCTGTCTCCATGGTGGCTGTCGGTGGAAGCTATAGCACAGAGAATTTACTAAAGGTGACAAAGGAATGAGATAAGAATAGAGGTTTGAGGCAAAAGTTGAGCGAAGAGTGAAGTACAGGCATTTTGTTGCGTGCTGCGATGAAGTCGGAGCACACTGGAGCTTCGGTTTCTCTCTTTCCAGCCTGAAACCAGAAGATAGTGTTTAGTTGGGCCGTAGGCCTTTAGTTGGATCAGCCGGGATTCCATTTTGGGCTTGGCGTAAATTAAATGGGCCTTCAATTACTACTGTACACGGGCTCACATAAGCCCATTTTCATTCTAATTAAATAAAATGTGAAAAACATGGAAATTTTTTTAATAAAATTAAAAACCTTTCTATTATTCCAAGAAATGCTGTTACAAATAAAAAAATCTAAGATTTAATTATTTTATTTTAAATTTAAATTCTTTTAATGATTACATTTCACATTATTTTTTTTATAATTAAATTATATATACACAATTTTTATACCCAAATAATATGTTTAATATATTATTGAGTAATTTTGAATTACACTATTTATTACTATTTCAGTATAAACAAATTTCGAATATATTACATAATCACCCTAAAAGGAAATGAATGTACATCTATCCCTGTGTAATAGGGTCAATTGGTTCATTTATGAGTTAGTCTCGTGCAATTAAAAATGAAACTCATCTATTGACTAAGGGTTGATCAAGGGTGGAAAAGTAACTACCCAACTTAGCTATATTCAAAAGGTCAAAAGACTTTTTCCCACCCAAGGTTTTCTTAAATAATAAAATTTCATCCAAAAACTTTTAAAAAATCAAATATCTTTCCATTGACCAAAATTTTTTTAATTTTTTTAATATTTTTTATAAAATAACCAAAATACCCTCCACTAGAAAATAATATTAATATTACCAAAATTTTAATATATGTAATATTAAAAAATTATTAAATTATTGGATCCAATGGAAGCCAAAGCATAGAGGCAAATACGGCTGAGTAGCACTATAGGAATTATGAACTTATTAGAAAATAAGGTTAGACTTAAACTAAATTGATTCAGATTAAAGTTAAAAAAAGTTGAACTTAGCTTGGCTTGTGAGCCAAATTAACAGTTTGATTCGAATTATATTAAATAATTATTAAAATGATATTATTTTATCAATAAATTACAAATTTAAACCATAAATTTAAATGATTATATTGAGTCATAGATTCAATCTATAAATTTAAATTGAAACAAATTATTTTATTCAAATAAAACCGAATTATCATTAACTTTAATTTGATAAATTCAAACTAAATTTTAAGATAAAAAAATATTTAAATTTAATTCAATTTAAATCTACTCAACCAAAAGAGACGGAGAAACAAGAAACAAAGAAGACAGGCTTTAGGAGTGTGCTTTATTGGGCCTATCGGCCCATTTATGTTGAGTTTGGAGCAAAATGTCTATGGCACGTTCCAAATTTGCATTGAAAAAGTAGTGTAGAAGTTGGTACACCAAGAATTCATAATCCCCCACCCAAAGAAAACATGACCCCTTAACAATATTTTATAAATTTAAATTATATAATCAATAAGCCATAGTTTTACAGTGGGTGGTTGCCTTTATGAATGGAGTAGAAAGTGGAAGATGCTAGACCCAGAAAGATTATTGACGAATTGGATATATATGGGAGGAGAGTCAAAGGAGCATAATTATGGCTAATTGAGATAGTCAATAAAAACATGATAATCGAGGATAAAATGTTATTTTAATTTGGTGTTTCATTATTTTACTTCATTCATGACGCCATTATGATCCCACACTCTCTTGTGAAAAAAATACAAAGAGGGGAAGGCCAGAGGAGGAAGCTTCCAGGGGGGTCAAAATTGAGCATGTGAAAAACACTGGAGCAGAGTTTCAAGGTGGTGCATCAGCTGAGCTCCATCCGCATAAAGTGATGCCGTCGGACCCTGCCTCGAATGTACTTGATATTTTACCCATATGTAAGGCCGAAAATTTTATCCGTCGCTTACCTACCCTTGGAAACATTCTTTTCAACGCCTGCGTGATTCAGTCTTACAATATTCCAATGGTTTTGGTTAGGGTCTAATATAAAATATTTTCGAAATTACAAGGTCAAAAGATCGTTTTTTATCTAACATTTATTTTAATGTTAAAATTTTACTCTTTAAATTTTAAAAATTTAACTTTAATTAATAATTTTAATAATCAAATAATATTTACATTATTTTATTTAAATATTATAATAAAAATATAATTTAATTATGAATGTTATTTTTTAAAACTATTTTATAATCTCAATAATTTGCAATAAGTATTTACATTTTAAAAATTTTCAAATTTTAAAAAATCATTTTAAAATTAAAAAACTTCTCAATTTTTTTTTAATTTTTGAAAAAGTATGTTTGATTCCAAAAATATATCATTTTATCTAAATATTATAATAAATATGTATTTAAGGTATAAATATTATTTTTTTAATTTATATAAATAAATGTTATTTTTAAATTTATTAAGGGACACATATAAAATTTCAAAACCCCTCTAAAATTTTTAAAAAAAGTTATAATTTAACCAAAATATATAATTATTTATCATTAAGCTTTGTCTATATTTAGAGTAATCGAATTTGTTGTCATTTTTTATTTTAATTAAAATAAATTAAAATAAAAAATATTTAGTAAAATTTTAAAAATAAAATATTATTTAGTTGAAAATATCTTTTACTTTTATATAACTTAATGAAATTTAATTTTTTCCAAATTTAATCAATAAAATTTTGTCCGAATACGTCTTTTGACCAAATTGTTAAGTATAAATTAATATTATATTTAATTAAAAATTAATTTTACAAAAAAATAATGATTAAATTAAGAAATATTAATTTATTAATTTATTTAAATAATCTAATGTGTGTGGTGACAAGTCTTATCCTCTTCCTTTTGATTGATTCCTGTTCTGCAATATTTGTTAATTATCTCCAGGAAAATATCTTCCCAACTAACAAATCAAAATTTTGGAAATTGGGGACTTGAAATTCAAGAGAAGTAAAGAAGAAGGCCACAAACTGATAATGACTTAACATCTTCCATCCCAAGGACTCACTCTCATTTTTCTTCTCTCCCCCACTTGGCCCCTGCCCACTTTAAGTGTTTTTAGGTTCATCTACATTAGATGGAAAGTCAAAAAGTGAGTACAGGAGGGCTTTGACCAGAAAGTCATACTCCACTGCTTGCCTCACAAGGGGTGAAACTGAAGAAGGAAGGAAGGAAGGGAGCATGGCATTCAAAATTGGATTGGAATAAGATCTTCTCCCATGCATGATTTTAAGTGCATATTAGATCATCATCATCAACCTTCCTTTCATTAATAATAATCATAATAATATAATGTATTTTAATGTTTCAAATGTATGGGTAAGTTTCAATATGGGAAAAGGTTAAACCATATTTTCCACTCTAATTTTGACAAAATCATGATTTTTCTTGTTTCTCGAATTTAGAAGTTTTTTTTGTTCTCTTTCCTTCTTTTATATTAATTTGTCTACAATATAATCGAGTTGGCATCATAGACACTATTAATAGGAAAAATAATTTTATTTTTTATTTTTTATTTTTTATTTTTTCATCCCAACATATATATTTTTTATTCTTCTTATTTCTTGATGATTGAAAAACACTTGAAGTAATAAAATAGATTTAAATATGCTTCTGACTTGTGTGAGTGATAAGACAATCTCGAAATTAGTAAAAACAATTCGTAAAAACAATAAAATCTAATCAAAACAAATATTGTTAATAACAAATCTGAAAAAAAAGAAACTATAAATTTGAACAAAATTTAATCGATTTACATCTAGTTGACAATAAGCAAAGGTGACAGCATTAAGAAGTTGTGCGTAAGATTCAAAAGTGACAATAAAAGGCAAACTCAATTAGATAGTTGAGAGAAACTGAAAAGTTAGTTAGAGATAGCATACGAGTGGTAACAATGAAGGAGAACAATCCCATCGATAACATTTTTATATTTTTTATTTTTTATCATTATTAAGCAAAAACAAATAAAAAATTTATAATTTTTGGGAGACAAATATTATTTAGTTTCTGAAAAGTCAGAAAACATTTTTATCTTTTTCATAAGTTTGAAAAAAGAAATATTAACAAATTTAATATATTAATAAAAAATAGATATTTCGATTTGAATTAAGGTTAGATTCGAATTAAGTTTGCTCAAACTCATAATTTTAATACTTTGAATTTAAGCTTCAAGGAAGTTCAACTTAACAAATTTGTAAACTTGAATTGATCTGAATTGGATAAAACAACATCATTTAATTAATACATTATTAAAAATAATATTAATTTTATAATATATTTTTAAAAACTTGTTAAAAAAATCATTAAAAGTTTTATAAAAAAAACTTGATTTGATTCCTTAAATTTTAAATTTAATTAGAATTTAATTTAAACCAATAACAACCACATTTAAAAAATGAATAATATAAATTATAAATTTAGGTGACAAAAACTTCAGTTGGATAAGACCGACACTGATAGGAGGATAGGATTTCGCGAAGCAAGCAATGGGGGTTTAGATTGTAGGGTAGGATGGACCAAACCCAGACAGGAATACGTAAACTCCGATTGGGATGGGTTCACATGGGCATAGAGCTCTGACATGACATGGCACCATAACTCTCGCTCTGAGATTTTTACTTTTTTACGCAACTTTACCGCTTTCAAGTGCCATGATTAATGTTTCCAAACTTCACCAGGCGAATAATGCTTCTACCAAATCATCAACGCCCCAGATCCCGATTAAGCTTTCCTATATTTATTACAAATTAATTATTTTTATGATTCAAATCTTCTCTTACAAGAAAACTTTAATGCTTACTTAAATATACACAAAAATCAAGATTAATAAAATAAAATTGCCAAATCCGCAGCTTTAAATTTCTGCGGGCACCACTGAATTTAGATTTTTTTTACTGGACTGCAACGGGAACTGTGAATTTGTGATGGTAAACTACAATACTACCCTCCGTGGTTGATAAAGAAGTAGAAGAGTCTAGAGGGCTAGTTCAGTAATTGTGTATGAGGGGTCATGGTCAAGTGAAATTTGGTTTGTAATGCCGACTTCGTCGCATTAATTATCGTCACCAAACATGCGTGACACTGTACATACATACATACATGGACGTAATGGGTGCCATACGCATGATAAGAAAACGTAATAAACAATTGCCCATTTGGCCATTTGGAACGCAGCGACCTGCTTTATAAATATCCGCTCCCGTCTCAGTTTCCTGACTTCAAAAACAATTCTCCAACACAAAATCAAACCAAACACCACCACAAAGAGCAAAATATAGAGAATTATCCGATATTCAAATGGGCGAGGTTAGTATCTCAGTGATGTTTACACTTTTGAGAGATGAATTTTTTTTACTCTCTTTGGATTAGTCGGTGATTTTATCTTACCTTGTTTTTTGTGGTTGTGCAGCAAAAAGAGGTTGCGAAGAATGACGGAGAGAAGAAAGATGACGGAGTTGTCACCGTCGTTTTGAAGATGGAGTTGCATTGTGAAGGCTGCGCTAAGAAGGTCAAACGTACGATGAGACATTACGAAGGTATTATAATTATTAATTATTTAATTAGTTGATAGGATAATGTTGTTATTATATTTGATTCTTAAAGTTAATGAGATTGTTTTGTTAATTTGAATAGGTGTTCAGTCGGTCAAGACTGATTGTGATGCTAATAAAGTTACGGTGGTCGGGAAAGTGGATCCGGTGAAAGTGAAGGAGAGATTGGAAGAGAAAACGAAGAAGAAAGTCGAACTTGTTTCTCCTCAGCCGAAGAAAGACGCGGCCGCTGGTGGCGGAGATAAGAAACCGGAGGAGAAAAAACCGGATGAAAAGAAGGCCGAAGAAAAGAAGCCACCGAAAGAGGTAATTTGTTTCTTGATTAAACATGCCATTTGCCAAGCTGAGAATTTGTTTTCAATAATTCAGTATTTGGGTTGATTGATTTACTTCGAAGATTTTGACTTTTTCGTTAATTACGAGGTAGCCTTGGCATGGATGGTTAAATTTCATGCTCTAATTTCGTATTAGTACAACTAATTAATTTTAATCAACATTTTGGGTCATTCACAGAGCACCGTCGTTTTGAAGATCAGGCTGCACTGTGATGGTTGCATCAGCAAAATCAAGAAGATTATAAAAAAGATCAGCGGTAAGAATGACACTTAGTTTAATGAAATTAATCATTTATTTAATTGATTTAAATACTTAATGCGTCGGTGGCAAAATATTTAATTAATCAACTGATGATGATTCTACGTCGCCTAATACCAGGAGTCGATGCTGTAACGGTGGACAAGGGCAAAGATCTTGTGACTGTGAAGGGAACTATGGATGTTAAGGAGCTTGTAACTTATCTGAAAGAAAAATCGAAACGGAGCGTTGAGATTGTTCCTCCTAAAAAGGACGACGGGGGTGAGAAGAAAGATGCCAAAGCTGACGGAGGCGAGAAGAAAGATGCCAAAGCTGACGGAGGCGAGAAGAAAGATGCCAAAGCTGATGGAGGTGAGAAGAAAGACAAAGAAGCCGCTGAGAAAGGCGGAGAAAAGAAGGAAAAAGAAGCTCCTGCTGCGGCTGCCACTGACGGCGCTGGCGGTGACGCCCCGAAGATGGAAGTAAGCAAGATGGAGCACTTCGGTTACCCGACACATCCCACTTACTGGTACAACACACCAATGTACGGGTACCAGAGTTACCCCATGGAGCATCAGCAAATCATGTACGTGAATCACGGCTACGGGATGGGCCACGACAACCCTCGCTTGCATGCGCCGCAGATGTTCAGCGATGAGAATCCGAACGCCTGCTCCGTCATGTGAGCGAAAGGTTCAACAATCAGAGACTCAACGGTGGATAATGGGCAGGCAAAAAACATTACCAGTGACAAAGGCCAAAACAAAAAAAAAATGTAAATAACGAAATGAACTAGGGAGAGAAACGTAATTAAGTGAATATCAAATTTTAACTCGAAATATGGCGTTTAGAATGTAGTAGAGCAGTACGAATCTGGTGCCGGCTTGGTTTGGCTTAGGCGGTTCAGTTGGTCGATGGGTTGTTGGATGTTGTATTTTGTTTCTTCTTTTAATATGAAATATTAAAAATTTTGTATTCTACTTCCATTTTTGTTTATTATATTTTTTATTCTTAGTGTTGCCATTATAAATGATTTCCGTTATTCTAATAAGTTTTTAAATGTCGACATTGAAAACATGTAATCAGTTTTAACCCATCAGCCAAATAAAGACACCCAGTTTAAGTAGTAAGATTAATATAAAATGAAGGGAACATTCGAGTAGCTTCCAAATCCATGCAAAGAGATTGCTTAGTCAACGGCTTTCGAGGATTGAGTCGAGTTTATCGACCCACCGCACAGATGGGCAATTATTTTTCTATACAAAATAAAAGCTGCTTTGATTACTTCTTTATACGAAGATAACCACAAACAACTGGGTCTGGGGCAACAAAGCCGTGCCTTTTCATTGCAATAAAGAGCCCCATTAGCCAAATCCTTGTACGCTGAATGAATATTTAATTCCGAACGGAAGTGAAACAACTTAATACAGCTAAATCTTGAAGACAAAAGCAAGTCTTTTTGAAAGATTCATATACAAAATCTTCACTTATTCTTTTGGCTTTTACCCTGGAAAAAAGAATCCAATTCTGTGATTTATTTTGATCTCAAAAGCTTGATTTAGTGATAAAAAACAAAAATCATCCAAAGTAATTAGAGTTTAAACTACTATAAAACTAATATATACATATATTTTTTAAAAAATAATTAAAATAAAAAATTTAATTCTAAAATAATTCTTGGATGATTTAAATGGTTATCCTTCAGAAAGGCAACTCCTGGGGCTGCTGTACATAAGTTGTTTGAGCCAAACTCTGAGACGCCATGAAAGAGACGCCATTTCTTGACATTGAAAAAGTAAAACCCTTGCTTTCCCTGTCAAACCAGCAAAAGCCAATCCAAAAGCAGCCACATTTTATTGTCTCTATTAAAAATAATCGAGATTCCTCCTAATAATTAAAATCTAATAGTGATGTAAAGTTACGTATTTGTTCCAAATTCTCCTGCGTTGAAAGAAAGAAGAAAGCGGCCAATCATTTTGATGATAAGATAATGACCCACACTTGGCTTTTCTAGTATATACTGTTTTTTTTTAATTCCTTAATTAATATTTTAAAATATCCCAACGGTTGATTCAATCGCAAAAATATTTATTATTAATTTTAAATTCGTTTTTTTTGTTTCGATTTTTACCAGACACATAAAACTTCCAAATTTTCTTATTTTTTTGATGTTACAACTAAAAGTGAGTCACGGGTTTCTCTTATTGATTACAAAACAAAAATAAAATATGCCTTCTAGATACGGATACGAATGATTTTTATGCTTTGATAAAATTTAAAAAATTTAAAAAATTATTTTTCATTGAAAAATTAGTGTAATAGTAGATATTTTTTATTATTAAGTTTAAGAAAATTAAAATTTTATATATTTATTAAAATTTTAAATAATATTATTAAAAAGATAAAAATATTTTTAAATTAGATAATATTTTACTTTTAAAATCTTTTTAAATAATTTTATTCTAATTTATATTAATTTTAATAAAAATGATAAAAAAATGTATTAATATAAATATAGATAAGAATGTTAATGATATATAATCATATGTTTTAGATAAATTAAAAATTTTAAAATTTTAAAAGAGTTAAGATTTTTTTTTTAATTTGGAAAAAGATTAGAGTGTTTTTTTTAATTTTTAAAATTTTCATATGACCTTCAATAGTTTAAAAAATGATAATTATATTCCAAAAAATACAACAAATTAAAATATTAATATCATATTATAAACTATTAAAATTATAATATATTTTTAAAATATATGAGATAAATATAAATTAAAGGTTCCTTTGAACAAAGAGATGAGAAATTGGCTTTTTTGAACTTAAAATACAGGAAATATCATTTCTTAAAACCTTGGGTATGTTATTGTAATTTTATGATAATTAGAGGATTCAAATAGTTGAATCCGTAGAAATTGCATAGCTAGGTGATTTTGGCAGCTAAATATGGGCTTTTTAAACAGACAAATCTCTCTTATGAATAAAATATGAAAATATTTGGACGATTTAATTGGATAAATTCTATTATTTTATATTAATTTGGACAATGTTCTAAAGTAATCATAACATGAATTATCCTTTTCACATGAAAAAAACATTAAAAGGAATGTGCAAACAAATGACAATTAACTGAAAATTTTGGGCCGCAGCTGCGTGGAGGCAATAATGAAGAAACGTCCAGAAGAAAATCTTGGAAATTTCAAGGTAATTTCCTTCTGTTTCTTCTCACCTACCTAAACTCTGGTAGGAGACCCCAGCCAGCAGCGTATCTGGGAAATCGAGAAAATGGCTCCACAGCATCTTTGTGAATCTCCTCCGCAGAAGCTTCCGGCAAACACATGGGGCTGCCCCTGCCCTGCTCATAGTGCTCTGAGGCTGGGGAAGTAACATTCTCTAACCCCATTTTTAAAAAGGCCGAATCACTTAATGTCACCAAGCTTTTTCTAGATGACAATCGCATCCTTCCATTTTTTTTAAAATCAAATATTTATTTTTAATTAAAATTAATAATTAAATTTAATAATCAATTATTAACTGACAACGATCATAAAAATGTTTAATCTAGTTAAATAAAAAATTAACAATAGTAAAATAAATTATATAAAAATATTAAAACAAAATAAAATAATAAAAAAATTTAAAATTTAATGAAAACATTAATAAAAAGATAAAAAAATTATAAAAAATGATCACCATTATTGATAGTATCATTGATGATGATGGTTAAAAAAATCAACTGATTTAATTTTTAATTAGATTTGGTTAACTTTTTTGACAGAGATGATCAAATCTAACCACCTTTATTTTGATGAAAACGGTTATATATTGTTGCTTCTGTAAACCCGCTTTCATAAAAAATTATAACAAAAAATGATTAATCTAGCTCCCACCGATTGTTTGTCATCCATCATTGATGTTTGGTTGTCTCCACAAATGGAGTCAACTAGATGTGGCTGAGAACCAGAGACGTGGGTTTTTCAACCATTTAATTCAATTTTTAGTAACCATCACTATCGATAGTAATTATTGTTTTTTTATTTTTAATATTTTTATTAAAATTTAAAATAGTTTTTTATTTTTTATTAAAGATGTTTTTGTTATTTTATAAAAATATTAACTAAATCAAATAAAAAATATTTTACAGATAAGTGTTTGATTTTTTAAATATTTAACGGTGGATTTTATCTTCTAAAAATACCTTTGCTGGGTTTGTAAAAGCCTGGTGCATGCGCATATGGCAGAAAGCCGAATGATCCATATTCAGATATTGATTGCAGGAGACCATGAGCTTGGAGTTGGATGCTTTGATTTGCTGTTTGTATTGGACTCCACCTCATCTCTTATGTGATGGATCATGGTTGGTTTTATTTATAATAAAAAGGCAGGTAGGTAGGCAGGCAGGCAATGTGATGGATTTAACAAATTATGCAGCCAAAATTGGCCACATATATGCCTTCTCTGTCGCATATGTACGACCTAACATTTTACTTCAAATCAAGATCATGGAGAAAAGATAAGCCTCAAGCATGGCCTCTGCTAACATTTTAAGAGGAAATGTTCCAACTCCCACCTAAAAATCCGATTGACTGTGATTAATTTTTTTCACAACTACTTCTTACTTGTAATTAAATCTATTGTCTCCTTACAATCAAACTCAAATTGAATGCAATCAAGATTAACTGTAATTTGTGATGTGATGGTACATGAATAGAGGGATGATGCATGTGGGATTGATTCATACATAGGCATCGGCATTTGCATGGCTGGAGTTTGAAAAGAGTTTGGCTTTCGGAATCTCGAGACGCAGCCACCAGACATGGAGGGGTCTTAGTGGGACCAATTCCACGTCATTACACATGGCGCCGCGTTGGATTATTGTGATTGCACGCCACGAATTTCAAATACGTCTCCTCAAAAATCAAAAATTCAATTTTCTTCTTCCTCTATTTTCAACGTATGTTATCCTTTTAGCATGACATTTTTGTTTTCGACAAAAAAGAATAAAAATAAAAGTAAATTAAAAAAACACTTTTCAGGTTAAAAAAATAGTTTATTTAAAAAAAAAATCGTGGTGGTTTCTCCTCAAGAAGTCCTTGATACATTGTTGCTGTCCATACCCACGTGCACCTTCATTTTCTGACAATTAATGTAAGCCTAAAATTCAGCCGCCCTTTTTGAAAAGTTTTCTTTCAATATTCACATAAAAATATCTGAATTTGTCTGTGAAGTAGAAAACACAAGTCTGTTGAATTTTCCTTGACTTAACCCACCTGCATTTTCTAGAGTTTCAACTTGGGCCTCCATATTTTAGAAAAAGAATACCTTAATTAAAGGAAAATGGGCTTAAAGACAAGAGCTTGGGCCTGAGTAACTGGGCCTCAAATTGTCATGAAATGGGTCATGACTAAATGAGCTTAACCTGACATGAATTCAAATGTCAACCGACAACGGAAATCTTCTAAAGAAAGTGCCTTGTTATTTAAGTTTTATATAGAGGTGAATTCAAAATAAATTAAATTCAAATTTATAAGTTGAAAGCTCTTTCAATTCCTAAATTCTCATGATTTATAAGTTCCAAGCCAAATTCATGTTAGCAAAAGTTTAATTAAATTTAGCTAAAATTCAAATTGAATTTATGATTTAGGTTTATGATTCATGTTTATGATTTAAACTTGGCTCGAATCCTTAGTTTGAATTTATGATTTTATAAATTTGAGTAAAGTTTAAGTTGAATTCAATAAATTATTTTTTATTTAAATTAAATTCGAATAAAATGTGTTCAAACTCGATTCAGTTCCTATTTATCCCTAATTGAATCACATTGTTTTAGATTTCTTTAAAAAAAAAAAATTACAAAGGAAAAAAAGTCATTTAATATATGTTTAACATGAAAAATGTATAAAATATGTGTTTAATATGTTTTGAGTTTAAAAATATAAAATAACGTATTTAAAACAAAAAAAAAATTACGATGAATGCAAATTAAATATAAATAATTTACTGTTTTACTAACATGTTTTTACTAACTGTTTTACTAACATGTTTTTAAAAATATAATAATTGACTTTGATTAACGGATAAGTATTTGAGTCTATAAATATTAGAAAATGAAAATTTGTCTTTATATAAAACCTTGGGTGGGAATATTATCCTTCGGCCACAAAACAAACAAATAGCCTCAATTTTTTATGTACGAAACAAAGCAATTTGTGTTTTTTTGATCAAATTGAAAATCGTTATAAAAATTTTTGAAATCCTAATCAAACTGTTTCTGAGTCTAAACCAAACAAAACTACACAAATAGATGCATAATACCATCGGGCTAACAATTTTGCTGGACATTTCTCTTTTAGGTTAAGTCCTCTTGGGCTCCTCCGCGTGGGCCGACAACGCACTTTCTCTCCCTTGAGATCTTTTTCCATGCTGGGCCCTGCTCTAAATTGTCTCTTGGGCTTCACTGGGCGTGCTGGCTGCTTTCTTCTCTTTTATTTTTGGGCCTCTTCTCACTTATGCTCCACGGGTTTGGTTTTTTCTTTTCTTCTTTTTGGTGAGTTTTGTTTTGAGTTTTTATATGGATTTGGGTTTATTTTGGGCTTTTTCTCTGTGGGTCATATTCAGTTGCAACTTTTTCCTTGGGCTCCCCGGTTTGGGTTTAATGGGCATTCGGCTTTATTTGTTCACTTGTCTTTTGACATCTCGAAAATTTTGAATCAAAATTTCAAATTGTTCATCGTAAGAAATGATTTGGTTGGATCTAAAATGAGGTATTTACTGTGTGATGATAAAAACCCTATCATTGCATATGTTTGATGAGGATGAGGCTAACTGGACCCTCTGTATAAAGCCATCTAAAATGCCAATCACAGCTCTAATAGTTTTTTTTTTGGCCAAAGGACATTTTTCCACCCATAGTTTGAGGCGGGGACAAATTCTCACCCGCTTAAGTTTAAAAACCCGAATTCCCACCCTTCATCCAATTTTTCGTCCAATTTCATTAATCCATTGGATGAAATGACAAAAATACCCTTATTAGTAAAAATATATTAAAAATTATAAAAAAAATTTAAAAATTTTATAAAATAATATCTGGCCTTTTTTTTGGCCAGAGGAGGCCAGATCTGGCTGCCTCCGCTAAAAGACGAGGCGGTCAGATCTGGCCGATCGGGCCGCCTCCGTCGATTCCGAGGCCAGATCTGGCCTCCCTTGGAGCCAGGTGGCGGAACGGCCACCTGCTTCTATTAACTGCAACCATCGCCGCCGGCACGGCGGCGGTGGCTGGTTTTTATTTTTTCAAAAATAAATATTTTTTAAAATTTTTTTAAAATTTTTTTATAAATTTTAATATATATTTAAATATTATTTTATATTTTTATAAATTTTAATTCTAAAATGACTAATTTACCCCTTGACTTACTGTTGATTGTTAGAGTTAACAGTCAATGGGTGAGACTTCGGGTTTTTAAACTTAAGCGGGTGAGAATTTGTCCCCGCCTCAAACTATAGGTGGGAAAATGTCCTTTGGCCTTTTTTTTTTTCATTTATATATAAAAAAACTGTTAATTAAAAATTTTTCTTTTATTTTATTTAAATATTATGATTAATATATGTTTCATATATAAATACTGTTTCTTGAAATAAAAAATTTTTTTTATTTTGTTTAAAAATTATTATATTTAAGTCATTTATTTTAAAATATATTATTATTTTAGTAATTTATAATATAATATACATACTTTTAATTTATCGCTTTTTAAACGTAATTATGATTTTTAAAAATTATTAAATAGTATATTAAAATTTTAAAAATTTAACCGACTTGTTGTGGCTTTCGTTGCAAGGTCGCAGGACCGCCGTAAGGGATGACGATGGAACCTTCTTTAATTTACGCGCAAAGCTCTCCACACGTATTTGATATTTCCGAGAAATTTCCGAGAACTTTCTGTCAGTCTCTGTGTACAAGTCTTCTGTCTCAGTGTATAAGTCTCTGTTTCAGATTTCGCAATTCAATTTCTTTCTTACTTGTTTTTGCAGTAATCATGGTGTTACGTTGCAAAGGATTCTCTCAAGAACCCCAAGACTCGGTCCTGAAAGGGTTCATTCCAGAGGAGGTTGAAATGCCCTTGAACTCGATCGAAAACAATATCCTATCATTCCTTCTCGTTTCTTCTTTATTTTAATTATCTGCTTGTTCTTGGATGTTGTTTAAGTAAAAACATAAAGCATGCTTAGTTTTTCATTTTCGAATTTAATTAAGCTTAGTACAACTAATTAATTTTAATTAATATTTTGGGTCATTTGCAGAGCACCGTCGTTCTGAAGATCCCGTTGAACTGCGACGGTTGCATCAGCGAAACGAAGAAGATTATCAAAAAGATCAACGGTTAGAATGACACTGGATTAATAAAGTTAATCATCATTTAATATTGGTTTAATATTAAGTGCGTCAGTGGCAAATTAGTAAATTAATCAACTGACGATGATCCTATGTGGCTTAATACCAGGTGTCGATCATGTGACGGTGGACAATGGCAAAGATCTTGTGACGGTGAAGGGAACCATGGATGTTAAGGAGCTTGTGCTATACTTGAAAGATAAATTGAAACGGAACGTTGAGCTTGTTCCCGCTAAAAAGGATGAAGGAGGTGAGAAGAAAGATGTCAAAGTGGACGGAGGCGAGAAGAAAGATGCCAAAGCCGACGGAGGAGAGAAGAAAGATGCCAAAGCCGACGGAGGAGAGAAGAAAGATAAAGAAGCTGCTGAGAAAGGTGGAGAACAGAAGCAAAAAGAAGCTCCTGCTGCGGCTGAGCCTGCGGCTGGTGGCGGTGACGCCCCGAACCTCTACCCACCACCTCCCACTAGCTGCTACGACACATCAGTGTACGGGCATCAGAGTTACCCCGTGGAACATGAGCATCATCCAATTCCGGAGGTGAACGAAGGCTATGGGATGTACCCCCACAACCCTCGCTTGGACGCTCTGCAGACGTTCAGTGATGAGAATCCGAACGCCTGCTCCGTCATGTGAATGGAAAGGTTCAACAATCAAAAGACTCGAAGGGTGTACAATGGTTTGAGGGACTTGAGACTCAGTTTAAACCCTGAATGAACAGTAGTGTCCCAAAATTAGGATTTTATATTTGGAAAGTGTTGCTTTTCTGAACAACCAATTAGGAATAATAAGATTGTCTTTAAAAAAAATGTTTCATTTATTGAGTTATAGAAATTTTGGTACTCGAGAAGTAGCTTTTGTAACTTTTTTATGTGAAAAGTAACATGGGAATATGCATTTTATGGCTTTGAGATCAAGTTTGCATCAATTTGACCGGGTGTATAAGCAAACATTCAAAATCCGAACACTTTCAGAGGGAAAAAAGGATGGGAATCTGAGAATTGGGATGTGATTTTAGAAAGGCAATGTATGTTGAAGTGTAAAACCCAATGTAGACATCATATTAGCCCTTAAATTATATTATTTGATTTCTGCAACAAGATTTAAAGTGTCGATGCACTTAACCCTACTAAATCTAAATTAGACACCAACAAGAGAAATTTAAATATTAGATCCTTAAAAATTACAATTAAACTTAAACTAAACATTAATGTACCATTTTCAATTTATTTAGTGTAATATTTTCTTGAAATGGATAATATTTTTGTGAGTTACAATACATGGGATTCTATGAAAAAGATTGGATGAAATTTAAGGGCAAATCATTGGTGGGAGTCTGACCTCCTCTCACCATATTGGGAATCGTCTAGGAACTAGCCTTTTATCACTTGAAGCATGTATCACGAGGGGCTTTAAACAAAAAGTATTTTCCTCGTATGGTCTGTTTCCATAGGAAGACATATTTTCTAAGTTGATAAAAAAGGATAAGTGGATAGAAGAGTATGAAAAATAATTGACAACTAGCCAACAACTTATTCCAACCAAGGTTTCTCTAACCAACAAAATTTATTTATTAATTTTTAAAAAATTAAATAGTTACTTATTAATCAAAATCAATAATTAAATTTAATGATCAAATGACAAATTTAATTAATCAAAATAATATTTATATCTTTTTGAATACAAAATTTTAAAAATAAAAATTAATAAAATTAATTTTATAAAATTAGATAATTTTAATAGAATATATTTTAATTATTTTATCAAATCTGTTAATAAATTCGAAAAGAAACTAGTAATTGGAAATTTGAAAAAAAAAAGTTATTAAACAAATATTTAACTTTCTAAAAAGGTTTTAGGTGAAATTTTATCATGTAGAAAAATCTTGT
The DNA here is from genome assembly GCA_026122585.1 of Anacardium occidentale. Classification (NCBI taxonomy): domain Eukaryota; kingdom Viridiplantae; phylum Streptophyta; class Magnoliopsida; order Sapindales; family Anacardiaceae; genus Anacardium; species Anacardium occidentale. Next base: position 50,032 of record JAJEJH010000435.1, read on the forward strand.
GTGAGAATAAATCCTTTGGCCTTAACAACTTTGTGTTTGAACGATTTTTTTACCAAGACAAATGTTTTTCATTTTTGAAGGTATTTATGTTATTTTTTAATATTATAATATTTATTGTCATTTTTAAAACTTTGATAGAAAACTTATTAAAATTTTAAAAGATTTAAAACACTTCTAATTTTTTTCCAGAGTTAAAAGAATTTATTAACATCAACAATATTTTTAAAAATTTTGGGATTTCTTATGAGTTTTGTTCTAATCTTTTTAATAATTTTTTATAAATGATGGGTCATAGCTTTTTTTCAAAATTTAAGGGCAAAAAAGAAATTCAAGAAACATTGGCAGGAAACAGTCATATGACCGTTGTGTAATACTTTAAGATAAATAACATTATCTTCTATCTCTCGCCTACACCCACCTCGCCGCTCCTCTCCGTCTCTCTCTTTCTCGGTGAAAGGGTTTATTCCAAATTTCCAGCCGGGATTCTCATCTAGTGGGTGCGCTCAAAGATGTGTAAATCTGTGTTTTAATGTTTTCTTTCCTCGTGTCTTTCTCTCTCGTTTAATTTGGGATTTTTATGTAGTTCAAACCATCATACTCTCGCTCGTTTCATATTTCTAGATCTGTCGTTTTTGCCTGTTTTCTTTCAAATTTTTTGCTGTTACCTCTAATTTCTTGTTGTTTCTTTTTTCTTTTCCCAGTGTTAAGGGATGGGATCTTGTTATTCTCTTTAAATGAGATTTTATTATGCCAATTGTTTTATTATAATCACACAAAATCTTTTTATGGTCTTATCTGTAATGCCTTAATCATGTAAGAGACATTCAAAGAAAGGAAATAGTTTTGTTGCTCATTTTGTTATTTTTCCTTTGAAATTTCAAGAAACAAGAAACATACTAATAATCGATCTTAATGGGTTTAGTGATATTGCAGGTGTTAAGGCAAAGGTTTAGAAAAAGTGGTAAAGAATTGGATCTTGTTTTTGATGCTGTTTGTAAGTCTTTTGGCATTGAAATGATGACTTTGTTGGATTTCTCAATGTGCCAGTCTCACTGATTTTTGATGCGGTAAGTCTCTCTCTTCGCACTGCTTGGTACTCTTTTCAACCCAAGAATAAGAAGTCCAAGAACAAGGATTTTGGTGAGTTTCATTTATTACTTGCGGAAGGAATGAAATTAAAAGATACAACAGGAAATTTTTTACACCATTTTAACCCTTCTTAATCAAATAGTTTAGGGATGTTGCCATGTTACCAAGGTTGTTCTTGCTGATGCAGTAGCGTTGCTTGGGTTTTAAATTTCAAAGCAAGATACTCTTATGATGATAAAGTTGTTAAATTGTGCATAGGTGGTGTGCTTCTAAGACATGCTTTTATTTTTATGTATTTTTTTTTTAGTAAATACCCAATTTGTGGAATTTTTGATGCATTGAAACCTATTGGTTTGATTTGGTATTCAAATTACTTGCGGCGACTATTGTTTAGGTTAGATTTAAAAAGTGTTCAATTGAAGTGAAAATTTACACTTGGTTATGATTGGTGGCTGGAATCCTGAAAGCTGATAGAAAAGTCAAAGATGAATTGGGTTTGTTTTGAATGTTAACTGTAATGGAAGTTTGTAGGTGGTGGCTTGAATCCTGAAATGAAAATTTAGTCTGGTTTATGAATGGTGGCTGGAATCCTGAAAGTTGATAGAAAAATTGAAAGAAAACTAAATTTTTTTTTTTCTCAGTTTACTTGAAGAATATGATATGACTTTTGAAGACATAATCGTCATGTTTTGCTTATGTTTATTGACTTCTGAACAGATGTATGAATTGGAATTTTCTTATAGTTGCTTATTTGAAAAGGTAATTTGAAAGATGAGATTTGGGTTTATGTTTTATGACATTTGAACAAATTTTGAGCTGAATTTGTTCTTAAGAGTTACTTATCTGTAATCTTAATGCCAAGAAGGGACAGATGATAACAACTACACAAGCCAATTTCCTTAGCCGAAATCTGGCACGGCAACCAATCTGTAACCCCTTATTACAGTTGCCTTGTTAGGGATCGTTTGGAAAAGAACTTAATCACTTGAAGCATGTTTCACGAAGGGTTTTAAATGAGAAATATTTTCCTTGTATATTTTGCTTCCAAGTAAAGACATTTTTTAAGTTGATACAAGAGGATAAGTTGGTGGGAGAAAATGAAAAACAATTCACAATTTTGTGATTGACATCTTTTACAGAATGATTTCTCTATAGAGACAAATGTTTGTAATTTTTTGATATATTTATGTTATTTTTTTAATATTATAATATTTATTGTCATTTTTCAAACGTTGATAGAAAACATATTAAAATTTTAAAACACCTAAAACGCTTCTAATTTTTTCCAGCGTTAAAAAATTTAAATAACATCAACAGTATTTTAGAAATTTTGGGATGTCTTAAGAAATTTTTTCTAATCTATTTAATAATTTTTTATGAATGAGGGGTATTGGCTTTTTTTTTTTCAAAATTGAAGGGTAAAAATGGAATTTTAAGAAGCCTTGGCAGGAAATAGTCATATGACCGTTGTGTAATACTTTAAGATAACTAACGTTATCTTCTTCTATCCCCAGCCGCCGCCGCCGCCGCACCAAGCCACCACCACCCCCGCTGCCCCCGCGGGGTCTCTCTTTTTCTCGGTGAAAGGGGTTATTCCAAATTTCCAGGCGGGATTCTCGTCTATTGGGTTCGCTCAAAGATGTGTAAATCTCTGTGTTTTTATGTTTTCTTTCCTCGGGCCTTTCTCTCTCGTTTAATTTGGGATTTTTCTTTATCATGTTGTTCAAACCGTCAAATTATTTATGGCATACTCTCTCCGGTTTCATATTTCTTGATCTGTCATTTTTGCCTGTTTATTTTCAAATTTTTTGCTTTTTCCTCTAATTTCTTGTTGTTTCTCTCTGCGGTTTCATATTTCTTGATCTGTCATTTTTGCCTGTTTATTTTCAAATTTTTTGCTTTTTCCTCTAATTTCTTGTTGTTTCTTTTCTTGATTTCCTAGTGTTAAGGGATGGGATCTTGTTATTCTCTTTAGATAACATTTTATTATGCCAATTGTTTTATTATAATCACACAAAACCTTTTTATTGTCTTATCTGTTATGACTTAATCATGTAAGAGAGATTCAAAGAAAAGAAATAATTTTGTTATTTTTCCTTTGAAATTTCAAGAAACAAGAAACATACCAATAATTGATCTTAATGGGTTTAGTGATATTGCACGTGGTACAGCAAAGGTTTAGAAAAAAAAGTGGTAAAGAATTGGATCTTGTTTTTGATGCTGTTGGTAAGTCTTTTGCCATTGAAATGATGACTTTGTTGGATTTCTCAATGTGCCAGTCTCACTGAGTTTTGATGCGGTGAGCCTCTCTCTTCGCACTGCTTGGTACTCTTTTCAACCCAAGAATAAGAAGTCCAAGAACAAGGATTTTGATGAGTTTCATTTATTACTTGCGGAAGGAATGAAATTAAAAGATACAACAGGAAATTTTTTTACGCCATTTTAACCCTTCTTAAGCAAATAGTTTAGGGATGTTGCCATGTTACCAAGGTTGTTCTTGCTGATGCAGTAGCGTTACTTGGGTTTTAAATTTCAAAGCAAGATACTCTTATGATGATAAAGTTGTTAAATTGTGCAAAGGTGGTGTGCTTCTAAGACATGCTTTTAATTTTATGTATTTTTTTTTAGTAAATACCCAATTTATGGAATTTTTGATGCATTGAAACCTATTGGTTTGATTTGCTATTCAAATTACTTGCGGCGACTATTGTTTAGGTTAGAATTAAAAAGTGTTCAATTGAAACGAAAATTTACTGTTGGTTATGATTGGTAGCTGGAATCCTGAAAGCTGATTGAAAAATCAAAGATGAATTGGGTTTGTTTTGAATGTTAACTGTAATGGAAGTTTGTAGGTGGTGGCTTGAATCCTGAAATGAAAATTTAGTCTTGTTTATGATGGTGGCTGGAATCCTGAAAGTTGATAGAAAAATTGAAAGAAAGCTAAATTTTTTTTTTCTCAGTTTACTTGAAGAATATGATATGACTTTTGAAGACATGATCGTCATGTTTTGCTTATGTTTATTGACTTCTGAAAAGATTTATGAATTGGAATTTTCTTATAGTTGCTTATTTGAAAAGGTAATTTGAAAGATGAATTTTGGGTTTTTGTTTTATGACATTTGAACAAATTTTGAGCTGAATTTGTTCTTAAGAGTTACTTATCTGTGATCTTAATGCCAAGAGGGGACAGATGATAACAACTACACAAGCCAACCTTAATGCCATAAAGTAAGCCATAAGTGGAGCAGGTAGATAAGTCTTCTTGTCAAAAATACACTCTGAAAGACCCTAACTCCTAGTAAGGATCTCATTATCTCTAGACTCACCACTTTTGTAAGAGTTGAGGTTTTGTGTCTAACCACATTTCTTATCCTTCTAACCAAAACATCCAGGTCTTGCTTATTGGAGAAGAAGGGTCGATCTTTCCTTTCACACCAAACCATGTAGACCATGGCTTCCAAGCTCAACTTTATAAGAATATGGGCAAGCTTGCCGCACATACCATCTTGTAGACAACCTTATGTAAATGTCCTAAGGACATTTCTTATAATCCATACCGAGCAAACAAACTAACTTTTTTACAACAAAGTAAACAAGTTGTTTGAGTCCTTTAACTATAAGAGACAAGTCTATCCATAGTGGAAAGTCTTCTCTTCAAAGCTAACTCAAAGATTAAAGCATGTTGGGAATATGCTTCTTGGACCACACCAATTTGCTCTAATTCTCCAGAGGCTTTTTAGCTCTAACCTCCTCTCACACCCCCTTTACAGTGAGCATACCCCTAGGATTGGGGGTCCAAATGACCTTGTCTTTCTGTATAGTCAGATTAAAACCCCCCCCCCCTCCATTTTTTAAATGTTCGATAACTCCTTAGCATAGCCATAGGCCACTTTCATTCTCCTTCCTCTATAATGTCACCAACCTTAGCATTTCTATTAAGGCCTAAGTCATGTATCGTTACCAAAGTTTATTGAACCAAAAGTTTCATATGATTTGAAACATAAAAAAAATCTTTCCTTAAGATTTAAGTTATCACTCTAAGGCCTAATAGTATAGAAAAGTTTTGTATGGAAAGATAGTCACCTTTCCTTGTTTTTATAGTTATTTACAATAAAGTTCAATTTACGGTTCAAGGTGAAGAACATAATCAAATTCATATATCTCTCTAGAAGCGTATGTAGCTAGAACAAACTAAGCATATTAACCAAATTCAAAGTTATATGCGCATGATCCATTAATCGGTACTGCAGAGGTAAACGAAGGCTATGGCTAAAACACTAGCAGTAGATTTGATAGTTATGTCCTTAGTAACACAACTTTGAAGGTGAGTTATGCAACTTTGAAGGCTTTCCCCTAAACTATGGTGTGTATAAAAGACCTTGTCGAAGGTGAGTTAGATACACATAGGGATATAAGACGCCTGTCTAGTTCTCATTGGAAAATAATGAACTTTATATTATTTACTGTTTCTTGCCAAAACATGGTTTGATACGTGGTGATACGATATTGGCTTTTATTTAAATAGTGGTCTAAATAATAGGAGAATACGCACGCGACAAAAATGAGGGTTTGATCAAACAAGATAGTAGTACAAAATTGATGCTTAACTCTATTATTGTTTCTTGTGGCGAGGGTCAATGTTAAGCCTCGTAGTGAAATCCATAGAAATTATTTGCTTTGGGAATAAGCCTATTGTACTTAAATACATATGGAGAGAATTTGTTTGTCTATTAAAAAAATATGAATGTGGTTCAATGTTAAAGGAAACGAATATGAAATGATCTAACGACAACCTATCTTACCAATAAAAGGGTAAAAGACCTTCAACGTTTATAAATAAAAGCTTTTTCAGTCTCTATTTGGCAAAAGGAGACGAGACGTTAGAAATCGGTGAGAAAGAGCTTTAGTTATAGATATCGCTAGACGACTTGAGAGAATTTAATAAGAAATACACATTGTGAAAAACGAGAAGCTCTAAAAGAAGCAAGTATTAGGTCTATTGTGAGAGTATTTGTTTGTTCTTGATCTTGAAGCCTTCGGAAGAGTAATGTAACTGTTTTGAGACCGTAGTTGCGGTCTGAAAGGCAAGAAGAGGACCCTCATCGACGAACAAAAAGAGCTTATTATGCGAGTTGTCACTTTCGGTGATTGAGAAAACTGGAAGAATCTGTTGACTCTTTATATAAGAACAAATTAATAGTCTGTCGATGCAAAATAGTGTGTTTTAATTAATGGTGTTCTTTATCTTTTTGAATGGAGATCTACAATGCTTACTAGAGATAGATTCCTATTTATGCTATCTATCTTTGTTTAGGTTTTTTTATTATGTTTGCATACATAGTTTAAGAAACTTTCTAGTGTAAAATGTTTACTACTTAATGTTATGCTAATATAATAATTAATAAAAACTTTCTTAGAATTATTACAAGCACTATAGAAAGATATGGGTTAACTAGTGAAAAAAAGTGAAATTAAATGTTATGTATGATCAAATTTATGTTGTAGAGTTAGTTTCAATATAGGATACAATTTTTATCACTGAATCATTTAGCAAAAAAGTTCTATTAGTATTACATCTTTTGCTGTCCTTTTCTTTTTTGGGTTGTCTTCCTTTTTCTCTAATCTTAATCAACGGTAATAACACCTATCCTTCTTTAGATGACATTATCTCACTACTAATAGTCTTTGCCTTAAAAAAATTCTTTTAAGGGCTTACCTACATTCTATTTGAGAGTAGGAATCAACTTTAAGAGCAGAGTCTATAGTAAACTAGAAGATTAAAATGATACAGGTCTTTTTAAAAGCTTGACCTATCAATAAATAGACTTTTTTGGTTATCAGAAGCTTTCACTAAATAGTTTGATGTTGTTAATTGGTTTTTTAAAATCTATTAATTTTATGGTTAACGAGTGATCAATTAATAGTAGAGAAGTTGACAAACAGTCATTAATAACTTCTAGTCACAAGTGCCATTCTCGTTGGGAGAGTTGAAGGCTCCTCCACAAGCAAAGAGGGTGAAATAGACTTTAAAAAAATTTGATAGTTTTCACTATAGGAATCTTATTAAAAAAATCAAATAACAAAAATTTAATCGAAGACTGATATGTCCTAACTCTAACTTCTCTAAACAAAGTTTGGTGACATAGGCTTAAATGGAATTGTTACTTAGGAATCATTGGTCTAATTTCAAGTCTAAAATTAGTCATTTTAGGCAACGATGGAACAATGTAAAGCAGACAAGTGCCCTTTAGAAAAGCATTCAATGCATTTGTGAAGAATGAAAAAATGAAATGAAAGACCAACCATAGAATGACAAAAGGGACAAGAAAAGTGTCATACTTTATATGAAAAGATAGAAGTTGACTAGTTGTAAAGTCAAGATCAGCAAGAACATCTATTAGAGCGAGCTCAAAATGGGCATTTCTGACTAGTTTTGAGTTTAGGAGTTAGAGTTTCAAAGTCGACAAAATTATTAGCCTAGCTAGGAATTTAAGTGGAAGAGTGAACCCCGAAAGGGTAAGGTAATGCCAAAAGCCTATTAGAGTTTGACCAAGTAGCAAACTTAGCTTCAATGCTTGAAGTGAAAGTTTTACCTTTAACCAATGTTGGAGAATTTTTGACATTGGAAGCTAATTAGCACGTAGGTAGCATTGTGTAGTGCCTAGTATTGTTTCATAAAGAGAATTTGAGTTAAGACTAATCTTTCTGTAGGGGCGACAAAGAGTAGATAAGGCTTTAAAGCCAAACAAGTAGCTATTCGAAAGAGTTGAAGCTATAATAGCTGTAGAAAGAAAAATAAGTGTCATCCATCTTTTGAAATGGCAACTAGACTAGTTAGAAAAAACAGACTGGTGGCATTAGGAAGTGGGGTAGTTACATTGATCAAGCCATTCAGGTGGGTTCCTATTTTCCTTCCTATTTTCCTTCCTCTTTTTATCTTAGTAGAATTAATTGACATGACTAGTTGTCACTCTAAGTGGCAAAAGAAGAAAAAGAATATGAAAGGACACAACACACATATGAAAGTTGAAAATTGGCTCCAAGCTAGGAGAACATATTTGCCTCATCGTCGTTAATTCTTTAAATATCGAGGAGGAATCATCTATTTTAAAGACGTTTTCTTAAAGGAAAGAAGGGCAATTAGGATTGGAAACACTTGCTAAAGCTTAAAATAGGCCTTTTCGGCTAGGTTCTTTGGTAGGAATTTGTTTATTGGGACAAGATAGCACTTGTTCTCTTGTTCTATTGTCCTTGAGTCAAGTTTTGTCTTTGAATCATTGGTTGATCTATTGGAGTTTGGGGTTTCGAACTTTGAGTAATTAATGAGCGAAGGGCGATGCTAGTTGATTGATACTTAGACATACATCTATCATTTGTGATAGAAGAGAAATTGTCTGAATTAAGAAAGAAGGGTCCCTATTGACTTTTGTTTAGGGAAGTTAGAGCTACATATGCTAGTTTTCGATTAGATTTTTGTTATATGATGTTTTTTGAATAAGATTTTAAAGGTGAAAACTGTCTAATATTTATTTGTCAGTTTCACCCCTTTTGCTTAGGGAAAGACTCTTAATTTTTCTAGTTAAGAGTAGGCAACGAGAATGACATTTGTGCTTAAAATTCATTAAAAGATTGTTTCCTATTACTTTACTATTGCTTGATCTTAATCCAAAATGGAATGATTCAAGAAAAGTCGATTGACAACATCAAACTATTCATTGGCAGCTTTTGATGAAGCGAGAGGTAAAAACCTATTCATTGATAGGTCAACCTTTAGAAAAATGTGTTATCTTAATCTTTAAGTTTTCACTCTTCTGTTTTGTCACAGACTCTGCTCTTGTAGTTGATTCATACTTTGAATAAAAAGTAGATAAATACTTAAAAGGAAAAACCAAAGACTATTGGTAGTGATAAACATGTTACATAAAGAAAGACAGATGTCATCTCTATTGATTAAAGGAAAAACTCTTCATTGGCAACGTTTTTCTTCCTCTAGTTTCTATTCTGTAGGCTTACGAAGATTATTATATAAAATTACTTGTGCTAGGCGTCTGATCTTTTACAAATTTTTTGTGCTAATATGGACTCAGTTGCTATTTGTCCGTAAGATTATGATTAGGTGTCTCCAATGGAAGGAAAACAATCTAAGAAAAGGAAGACAATGAAAGATGCAAGAGGGACTCTTTTTCCCTAAATAATTTAATGGTAGAAGTTGTATCATCCTATATTAAGCTGACTCCGCGACAGAAGTTTAATCATCAATAACATTTAATTCCATCATTCTTTTGTTAATTAACCTATATTTTTTTAGAAGTGCTTATAGTAATTCTTGGAAAAAAGTCTTTAATTATTATATTAGCATAGCATTAAGTAATAAATTTTTTATAATAGGGGTTTTCCCATATCATATATGCAAACATAATAAAGAAAATTAAATAAAGATAGTTAGCATAGGTGAAAATTTTAATAAGCATCGGAGTAGATCTCTACTAAAAAAGACAAAGAATGCTATAAATTAAAACACACTATTTTATATCGATAGACTACTTATTTGATCTTATATAATGAGTCAACATATTCTTCTAGTTTCCTCAATCACCGAGAGTGGTAGCTCGTACAATGAGCTTTTTTTGTTCGTCGAGAAGGGCTCTGCTATTGTTTTCTAGACCACGAATGCTATCCTAGATAAATTACATCACTCTTCCTGAGGCTTTAAGATCGAGAACAGGCAAATGCTCTTAGAATAGACCTAACATTTGCTCTTGTTGGAGCTTCTCGTTTTCCACGATTTGTATTTATTGTTGAATTCTCTCAAGTTGTCTAGCGATATTTATGACTAAAGCTCTTTTTTACTTATTTTTAAGACCTTGTTTTCTTTTGCTAAAGACTGAAAAATCTTTTATTTATAGGCGTTGGAGGTTTTTTAACTCGTTTATTAGTAAATCATTTCAATAACGTTTTTGCTTAATATTGGACCACATTTATGATTTTGTAGTAGGCAGACAAATTCTTTTTGTACATATTTTAGTGCAATAGACTCATCCTCAAAAGCAAATAGTATTTATCAAATCTGTTCCTATTTAACAAGACGTTATTGGATCAAATGACAAAGACATTGTTGAGAAAAAGATGATTTTGCTGTATTTTCACTTTGAATATCTCATATAACTCTTTTAGTTATATGATGTAACATTCATATTACCTTAAGGAATTATTTTAGTTCAACTGTCTCCTATTCAATTTCCATAAATCTAGGGAGTTGCCCAAAAAATGGATTTTTCTTATTTATTTATCTTATTATTAATAAAAAATTTTGTACATAACTAGACTGACCCTCACAAATTGTGAATACTAATTTGTTAACAATTAATCAGATTGAAGCTATGGAATCAACATTTGTGGGAATTGAAATATCTGTGAAATTGGGGTCACAATTTTTATATTTTTGGAATTTTCGAAGTGAGACATTTGCGAGTAGCCTTATATTCTTCTTGCTGATCAACGATGATTACAATATGTGTTTCCCCTATCATATATATTTAATCCCACCTAGATAAGTTTGCAAGTGTGCCTCTTTTGGGAAGACAATTGAGTCTTCCCGTCTTTTGTTCCGTTCTCATATCCTTAGACTTTTGCTTGTTTATGTAGGCGACCAATGTATTAAAATACCACCAAGCCATTTCTTATTAATATAATGACACCGAGCTTGTATTGCAATTCACACAACTGAATCAACTGCATTAATTTTGATACCAAGAGTTAAGAATTGTTTTCCCCTACATGCTGCATCAAAACTAAATTACAAGCTTCTTTCCAAAACGAGCAGTTTTTTTTAAGTCAGATTTGTAATATGGATATCTTTATGCTTTACAAAGATATAAATCGCCATTCTAGGATTCCATTTCCTTTTTAGTACCATAAGCAAAATGGATTCTTGTTGCCATCATTTTTTTCCAAATTAATATTCCAATATCTTCTTACCATTTCTCCTATTCCCTATTTTTTTGTTTCTTTTAAGAGATGATGTGCCCTAAAATAAATAATTGTTCCGATGGAACCTTCTCTTATACTAGAGATTGGCCATTGATACATGATCCAAGTTGGTCAGTACTTTCTATTCATTATTATCTTTCTTTTCTTACCATTAATAAATCGAATGACTATAATATAGTTAAAGGAATTTGTTCCTAGGTTTCATTAAATCCTCTAAGTGATTGTTCTGATGTATCATGTAAAGTCTTTGAAATGCAAGAGGCAAAGAATTCTTTGTGGTGTAAGAAAATCTCTCCCATTCCTCTCCCAAATAAGTTCTTTGTGTGTTTACAAAAGAATGTTGCTAGGTTGTCTTGAAGAGTATACTAATCTTTTGAATCTCGTACCAACGGGAATCATACGCCTTTGAACAACAATCTCTTTCAGGCCTTTCAATGAATTGACACGACCTCAGAGAGCTACTTTTGCTAAAACTTGAGCGGTTTTTTGAAAACTTGCGTAATTAGAGATGCTCTCGTTATTCCCAATAAGATAGCTTGATAAGAAATCCCTTCTTCCAAAGTTTGCATTGTTTATTTGGCTCATAACAATACAATCAGTTCACCTGGTAAAACAAACATTAGACATTCCATCTTCCAAAACATATAATAATATCTATATGTGAATTTGCACCCCCTAAGATCGATAAACTTTTTGAATCTTATTACCAAAGAGATATGATTTTGCACTATAGTTAGCTCAACATCGATCAAGAATCCCTAAGGAGATCAATACACAACTTCCGACCCTCAACTCTCCTTTCTAGGTTTATTGATATCGAATCAGTGAAATGCACTTCTAACACTTAGGTACATTTGTAATGTAACTAATGTAGCTCTTTTGTAAAGGATTTCTCCATAATGCCCATAAACAATTGCTCTTGGAGTAGCCAAATAAGGTTTAGCAGATCTTATTACCATCGAGTCAACTTGAATAATTAAAACTAGACCACACATTAAGCTATGGATACATTTTCGCAAATAAACTATCTAAGATGAACTATTTGTGGGCTAAGCCTTGTCTAAACCTTGGAAATCTTTATGTCATAATGTCTTGTAAGTCCTTTTAGCCATTATCCTACTATAATAATTCTTACTGAGAAGAATGTCCATGTTGTGACAATTCCACTCAGAAGGTAATGGGTTACTCCTTGAGCATGTCCTTGTACAATGCTCAAGACTCTAGATTGAGTAGCAGGAGCAACCTTTACTTTATTATGAGCCTGAACGATGGATTCAATAAGTTCTTGGGAATAATCACGCCCACTAAATAAAAACACTAAACTTCAAGCCCATATAGAATGGAGCACCTAGGAAAAAAAGGCTATATGCAAATAATGAAGAACTATAAAATTAAATTACTTGTGATGTCTGTGCCCATAAAAAATCATAGAGCCAACCATTAATAGTAATGAAACTGTGCGCAAAGTTTCCTCCTGTGATGAGTGATTGCCCCTTGATCACTTATACTAATGCAAACATTTGACTGCATTTTTCAAGTAAAATGAAAGATTACTACAAAAATGAAATTGTACATCCAAAATAGTCCTAAGAAGACATGGTCTCCGCTTTTCGAGGCCCATCACAAGGGAAACGAAACCCAAGATTTGTTTTATCCGGTAATCTTTTCAGGAGTATGAATATAGGCACATGAATTGTAAGTGCATGAATGTGATGTACCTTCCCTTCGCTAGATGGATGAGCTACAAGAAGTTTTGGACAGCTTGACTCCCGTATGTTTATATAAGCCAAGTTTTATTTACTTGGTGCGCCTTGTGCCTTTAGCAATATTTATATTGAATTGGGTAATTTGTGTGCAGGAAGACATTATCGTGCAACCTTATGCACGATCGACTTTAGGAGATTTACCAATGCCTTACAGGAATCAAAGGCATATGAAGTTGGCTATTGTCCCTACGTTTCAGGTAGAAATGTGCTTACACCACGCACCTCAATTGGCCGAAACACAACATCAGCTGTCAACCATCAATGTCATGCGAAGGCATTTATGTACGAAATTGCAAGGGACACAAGGTAAGGATGTAATTAGTTTTGATGTTTTCTTGTTTTTACTAGTGATGGTCTTAACTTTGAGTTTCTTGTTTTGCGCATCAGGTACAGGCAACAAAAATTATGCAACACTCTAGAGTAAAAAACTTGGTCATACTGTAAAGGAGGCTAGAAACAGAATTCTTTAGCAGCCATGGATTGATTTGGAACAAGATGAAGGGAAAAGGGAGAATGTGGACATGCATTGTAGGACACCTCAGAAGGGTATTACTGTTTACTGCTTTAAATATTATAATAATAAATGAATAAAAAAATAAGGTCAATAATACCTAACCGAAATGCCTAAGTTAAACTAACATATCGCAACGGATAAACATGTGGTAATAATGTATACATAAACATATACATGCCCAAATAAAACTGAATTTATATTAAGATATTCGCGGAACGTGTGTAATAAAATATATGCAGTTACATGCAAAGAAAAACTGTACAAACATAAATACAAACTGATCCCAGATAGCAGCCAATTCCTCCTCCCAGCTCCCAAAACTTACCTGCAAAAGAAAGGAAAGTAGGGAGAGTGATACAATCACTCAGTAAGCACTTCTTATCTCTGACCCTAAACCAATCCTTCTCGAAGGATCGCCACCTCATCTCAAACAGAACAAACTAACTCGGTCATTTCTAACTTCACTGACTGGATACTATCTCATACCGGATCGTAAAATACGTATATGAGTATACGTAAACAACCTAGAGTGAAGAGTAATCCGAACAGTCGAATTCGACTCACTAAGCTCTCTTACTGATAATCACTATCTTTATTGTTCTGTTACCGTTACTGTTTTCTGAAATTCATGTGTCATTACGCGGTTTTTCATGTTTTGATATTCTGTTGTTCGTGTCTTTTACACGTTGTTTCATATTCTGTTCATTTACTGTTTCTTACTGTCTTATCATTCTCTGAATGATATGCTGATGTGTCATATAACAATGACATGTTTATGTAATATGCTGAAAACATAACTAGGCCTGGGCCTGTATACTGAAAATAGTTTTCTGAAAACTGTTCATTGAAAACTATGCTGTTGGATCCTGAGATCCCTTATCTGAAAATCTCATAATAAAGTTTTATCTGAAAGCTATGCTGCAAACTGTGTACCTTAGGGTACCTGATATGCTGAAAACTATGCTGCGCAGACTGATGAATACAGAGATTCGTCACTCTGGCCATGTGAGTTTCCTCGCAAACACGTGTTACAAACTGTATGGGTCACGTAATGCCCTCAGGCCTGGGCCTGGAAACTGATCTGAATTGAACTGAGCGTTTCGCGCTATACTGCATCTGATCCTGGAATCAAAAAACCTATAATCTACTAGCTGAGCAACTCGGCACGTGCCAATATATAGGGCTAGTAATAAGCATATAGCTCCTGGTGCAACGGGTGCTGAAACTCACAAGTGCCCCCTCGTATTCACCCTTGGAATCTATGTTTTTCAACTGAAAATATGAATTCGGATTCTTGGATCCATTTTTGAAAACACTGGATGACATGCCATGCTATGCTGTATGTATGATGCATCATGTATTCTTATTTGAGCTCATTTTACTGTTTTCTATCATTTGGATAGGGTTTACTGTGCATATTTCTTATTTTAAGCTTATTTTTCTCTTTTTTGTCATGTGCACGGGCGTGCGTGTCGTGTGCACGGGCGTGCATGAACGTGCACGGGACCGTGAGCAAATCGTGCATGTGGTCGTGCAAGGTTCTGGAATTTCAAACATTTTTCTCGTTTCCTCTTGGTGCACGGTCGTGACCTAGCAAATTAGGGCACGCATGGCTACGTGAACACAGTCGTGACCATGCAGATAATGCAGCGTACATGGGTGTGCGCTATGAGTGCACGGGCGTGCGCCCTGCTCTGCACTTTTGTAACCCCATGGAATCAATTCGATTCCCAGCCAAAACTCAATTCAAAGGCATAATAAACATATTTCACATGCACAACACTTCATATAAGCATATTTGCCCTTTCAACAACTTCAAATTCTAAGCACATCATCCAATCCATGACATAAACATATATAACATACATAATCTCACACATGGCATAAATATATGCATCAATCATCATTATAATCATCTCAAATCATCATCAGCACACAAAAAAAACATCACAAGCATGTTGGAAACGAATCTCATGCATCAAAACATAAATCAAACAAATCAAAACACAAGGGAAAGAGGTAAGAAGCACCTACCTCTTGATATGCTTTCTCTCTCAAGGATTTCGAAGGCTCAAGCTGGATTGGACGGTCCTGGAAGTTGTTCTTCCCTCTTAGAGTTGAGGTTTTTTGAAATTGAAAGGAAAACTTTGGGTGAAAATGGGTTTGGAAACGGAGAAGCGCGACTTAAAACCAAGACAACTGAAACTATGCGCACACACGGGCGTGCACCTCTCATGCACGGTCGTGCATCCTGGAAAAATTACAAAAAGGTCATTTTTTCGCGCTTGTATGCAAATCCACCCAATCGGATCCATACACAAGCCATCAAACTCTACCAAATACTCTATTTCACTCCAAAACGTTCTTATAACCTTAGAATACTCAAAAATCTCAATCTAACCCCAGATTAGAATGCCTAAAAGACTAAACTAACCTTGAGATGTTACATGCATGAGCTGGAGGGGCAATATGTGCAGCAAGATCTGCCAGAGGAAACTATGTACGAGCCTCGGCTAGCTCTGCCAGAGGTGGGGGAAGAAAATGTCATGTGCATGCACAAGGAGCAGATGGAATCAGAACCACCGGAGGTGGAGGAAAATGTGGGTGTACCAGTAGAAGATTTGCACATACATGGGCTGGAGCATCTGGAGGACAGTTTAGGTGCCAGAGCAAGAGCATGCCATGGATGAGGAACATCAGGAGAATCAGTCTGCAACGTAGGTCAACATGGTATAGAAAAACGATAGAGGTATAGATTCACCTTTCTTGCCAAAACGGGTAAGAAATTGCTTCCAATTATGTCCTGGAATGCTGAAGGATGGCCTGGGATGTGTATATATATAATATATAAAATAAAGCTGACTTGGAATTAATATATATATGTATTTCATACATTGCTCTAGTTTTTGCATTATATTTTATCACATCATTGTGTCCTTGTAATAGAAAAATTGGAGAAGAAGAAGAGCTGCTGCGCAGCAGAATGAAGTCACAGTTGCAGAACATGTTGAAGGTGCGCCAGCATGCATGAAGAAGGCGCCTGAGCAGACTGTAAGTTGCGGAATGTTTATAAAAGAAGGCGCTCCAGCTGACTGTAAGTTGCAGAATGACAACACGAGCAGTAAAACATGCAGACAAGTAACATAATTGAGTGAATATGCATGAATTCATCACGTTAGTCAAGCTTGTTATTGAACATCAAAATCTGGCACATACTTTTTAATGAAACTATAACTTACATTTTAGGAAACTTACTCCTGAACGATCTATCGGGAGTAAGAAGCTATTGATACGCGATGTCAATGGACTTCTAGTTGACATTGTTTATAATCCTGTTTCTGGAAGAAAATTAGGTGAAAGTTGATCAGTTACATGATTTCATTATGGTCCAATACCTAATGTAATGCCAATTTTGCTTCTAATATTTCTTTCAGTTCTCAGGAGGAAATTTTGTGACAATTTCTTGAGACTTGCTTCAAGAAATTCGAAGTTGGTGTTTGGTGGTCAATGATGAAGTATTCCTGTATCCAGCAGACTTCGACAACGGTGGTTTGTGAGAGTGGGGTTGAGTGAGAGTTTTGATTAATATCAGTTTAAAATCTTCACTTACGGGGAAAACAATCATTTTTATAAAAGTCAAACATCATTCACTAACAAAAATGGATCATGGGTGAAATTTGGTTTCTTAAAATTTAAAAAAATAAAAAATTTTCATTTCATCAAGCCTTGGTTGGAAATAATCATTTGGCCCTTAACTTTTTATCTTTGGAATTTTTTCTTCTTTTCATTCTTAGTCGTTCTACAGATAATTGAATAATGGAATGGCACCATAAGGGAAGGATGAAAAATCAGCACATTATATTTTTTCTTCTACCAATTATTACTTTTGAACTTTTTATCTTTCTTACGATAGATTATAGTCTTAATTTTAATCTAATTTTCTACGGAAAATCTTTCCATCCTTACCATATTTTCTTATTTATCATAACATTATTCAAATAATTTTTGATTTGTGATAATATTATTCAAATAATAAGACATTGGTCATAGAGGGTTTCAGTTGGATTAGACCAACATAAGGCTTGTCATTTGATCGAATGAAGAGTTGTACTAAATCGGTTTAGATTTGATCAATTTTTGTTTAGTATATATGTACGAACTTTTTGCACGAAGAATGTGTTTCAACCAAAACACTTTATTGAACCAAAAAACACGCATGTATTGAATAAACGTTGATTAAATTTGAACTATTTTATTTGAAACTTTGCATTTAATCAAAAAAAACAAACATTTGTTGACTTAAGTTAATCGATACTATTTTTTGAGTCAATTTTTTTCTTTATATATTTACTTTATTTTCTATACAAATTTTTATATATTTGCCTTATTTTCTAGAAAAAAAATAGTTTTTTTTTGTTTTTTTTTATTAATTTTTAAACTATACATTTTGACCAAAAATGCAAACTTCAAAACTCTAGTTTACCGGTTGAAACTCATGTATGTAACAAAAAAATATAACAACTAATCCTAAAATACTATTTAAACCATTAATCCATTGGTTTCAACAACCTTTGAATGATTCAATTAATAATAAAAATCATAATAATAGTCCATATTTAAAATATGAGTTGAATAATATTTAAATTGAAAAACATGATAAACAGAGAAATTGGATAATGAACCTCAATTCCAGTAAAAATGGAGAGAAATGAAAAAAACTAAATGAATACTAACGTAAATGGAAATTAAACGACATTTTTAAGAATAAAAATATTAAGGTGAGATAAAAAGAGAATACTATTTAAAATGAGATTTTTGAGTATTCATTTATATATTATAGATGATGTATTATTATATCAGTTAAGTGATTTTAAATTAAAAATAAATTAATATCCAATTATATGATAGATATTATTTGAATGTACAAATGAACTCAATGACTAATTAGGGATAAATGATTTATCTTATACAAAAAAAAAAAAAAAAAAAAGAGAATTGCATATATGATTTTCAATGTACATAGTTTTATTTATTTGTTTATATGGACATATGCGCATATATACGGTTTTTTTGAAGTATGATAGTTGTAAATGTATGTTTCAGAATATCTTGAGTAAAGTTGAGCACAAAAACTTCATTAGAAGTAAAAAGATTTCTCTTATTTATTTTTAAATATATAGATTAAAAAAAAGTCATAAATGTTGACTTGATTTATTAGTGATTATGATCATAAACAATTTTATGTCTATAAAAGATATAAGTAATGTCATAATTCGTTATTTTTAATCATATGAACTAAATTGTTGATTATATTGTAATTTGATTTTTGAATTATTTTATTTTTTTAAAACAATAATCACTTTAAAATTTAAAATAGTAATATTTTTTTAAAAAAAATGAAATAAGAAATAATTAATATTGTCTAAGTGAGAGACTGTTAAAAAATTTCTTAATTAGACTAATATTAATTATAATTTTAGTTTAATAAAATCGGTTAATTGACAAATACAGTGTCAGTTTACAGATGAGTTAAAGTGATCAACAAAAATAAGTTTAATATATTAGAATATTACGGTAAAAGATTCATTAATATACTATATATTGACTAAATCTTTTTTATAATTTTATCTATTAAAACTTGTCATTTAAGAGAGGTTTCAAGCATGGAAACATAGTTATTTCAATAGAAGTAATTTTTGTAATATCATAGTAATATTATAGGTTCATATCGTATAATATTTAAGGTATTTCTATAATCTTGAAGAATTTCAACTCAATATTCTATGATCTATATAGTAATATTGTGTGAATTAGTTTAAATTCATCTAGATAATCATGTAATAACTGTAAAGAGAACAATGCATGTGCAAGAACTAGCATCTTATTTAAAAAAAAAAAAAAAAAGTGGAAAGTAGTAGTGACCCAAATGATTCCTTTCAAAATAGACAACAGTGATAAAGATTTATCAATAATGATGAACAGGAGGACAAATAATCCTCCCATATAGACGAAAAGACGAAAAAGTCTTTGGCAATGGTGATGGTAAGGATGATAGTGAAAGAGATGAGGTTGGTGGTGTAACAATGACAAATGATGACGATGCAAAGATGGAATTTTATATATATATATAATATATATACGTATACACACACACACACGCTGATTAGCGTTATCTTTTAAATAGAAGGGATGCCAAAATCAAAGAAGAATTGAAAATGGGTAGTGCTTTGTGCAGCATCGAATCAATTGACGAACAACAGCAGTAATTAAAGCGACAGCATTAACAGTTTGAAGGCTCTAGAAGGTTTTAGAAATCCGTGGAAGAGTATGATTTTTATGATAAATATTGAAGTGTGATGCAATGGATATGAAAAAGCCAAAATGCTAGTCTGGGAATCTCCCTCTCCTTTCTTCTGCTTCTTGCAAACTATCATAGCTCTATTTCTCTTCATCTGCCTCTTTCGAGTAGCCCTTGTTTTCTTCTTCCTCATCCTCCTCTTCGCCCTTTGTTCAGACGTTGTTCACCTCCTCTTCCATCTTCTTTCCCCTGCATGAATTAAACCATCATTATAATATAAATCAACGCCCCAATTCCACCACCACCAAAAAGGTATGTAAATGTTAATTTCCATCTCAAAAACTTCTCTACCCAGTTATTTATATCATTTATTTGCTTGTCAAATTGCTGTAATATTGGACTCAAACTTAATGTTACAACGTTTCATCAGCCTAAGAATTTCAGCTCTTTAATTATTTTTCCTGTTATATTATTAGTTGATCTTTCCTTCCTATGTTAGCAAAGTTGGAAGCTTTAGGTATTCTTTCGTTTTCAAATACTGTTTATGTCATAAATTTTGTCAATTTGGGATCCTAATTAATCCTGGGTAATTTTTTTTTGTGGGTTTTATTTTTTCTATTAGGCTACGCGTTCTTTCTTGAAACGTATTCTTCTGAGGTATAAATAACAAAAATAAAAAAAAAATTCCTTTTTTTTTTTTTTAAGAAATTGTCGGTAGGTATTGAGAGTAGAAAATTATTATCTTGTTGGAGTAGAGAAGACTATGAACACTAAAGAAACAGAATGCGTCTAAAAAAAGCCGAGTCAAAATAATCAAATCGAATGGTATTAACAATCCCACAACAGAGATTATCTAGATTCCTGATATTAGGCAACAAGTGGAGCATAAGAGATGCTTTTTGTACTAATAGACTCACCATTTTCTCTTGTTATTACTCTTATTCTCTTCATCGTCCTCATTCGCTACGCTTTACCAATTTTCTTTCTCATCCTTCTCTTTGTTCTCTGCTCAGACTTCATTCTCCTCCTCTCCGCTCCATGACCACTCCACTTTCAGACCCACCTCAATCTCCTCCCAGCAAAACGGTGCGTATCCATTTTTCTACCTTTCCATATGATTTTAGTCATTTTCAATTCTTCTATTGCTGTCTGTCTCTTTGTTTTCTATTTTATCAATATATTGGAGTTAAATGCAAATTTTAATTTTAAATTAGTAGAGTCGCTAAACTTTTGGTTCTGGTCCATCTACTTTTGTATGATCTGTAGTAGCTCTTGTCCTTGGCTGTATTATTATTGTTTTATACATAAGTTATGTGTAAGTGGTGTGTTTACAGTTTTCGGTGTTTTTGGGGATGTGCAGGTGAGGGTTGTGGTGAAAGGGAGGGTTCAGGGTGTGTTTTATAGGAACTGGACTATAGAGAACGCCACACAATTAGGGTTGAAAGGTTGGGTAAGGAACAGAAGGGATGGTTCTGTAGAAGCTCTGTTTTCAGGCAAACCTGATTCTGTTCAGGAGATGGAGCAAAGATGCCGCCGTGGCCCACCCGATGCACTTGTTACAGCGCTTCAGGTGTTTCCATGCAGTGACGATCCTGGCACTGGGTTTCAGCGTAAACCAACTGTTTGATCAATCTATGCGGAGAGATTAGTGCCCATTTCTAATTTAGTCATGTATCTTTCTTTTATCTATATAAGTTATCCATTAAACTCTATTGAGGATTGAGTTATATCTGATGTACTTTTGATCATTGTTTCTGCTACTGGATATTTAGTTACATATATGGTATAAAAGTCAGTTCTTGAATATGATTGCAATATTGTTTTCTTGGTGAACAGTGTCAATTAAACTTTCAAATAGCTAGAAATGAATTCAAAACCAGAGATTTGCTTGTAAGTAGACACAGACACATTGGACGAGGATTTGAACAATATGCAAAATATATCACTCTTCTGGTTATCTGACTGATTAAAAGAGCTTATGCTTATGTGCTACGATATTAACTCCAGCCTAGAGAATTGTTATGGTATGAGATGATTTTACCACTAGAAAATTTGAAGAATTCTTAGTTATTAGCACTTGGTGAATGAGGCAATGTTTACTTATAAAAAAAAGAAAAATGAGGCAATGATTTCACCAATAGAAGTTTACTAGTAGAAGCTCATTTGAATTTGAACATTTGCTTTTACCATACGTAATACCTCAATAATGGGCGTAGTCGAGCAGCTTTTAGGGCCTTGCTATTTGGAGTTGAATGAAGTGATATGTTGGTTTTTATTTTTGAGATAGTATAAAACAAACAGTGAATTTCTTCGGCTGAATTGGTTTCTGGAATCAGTTGAAGATTAAGTTTAGCAGTTACCGGATATGACCCTGTTAAGGATTGTTTTGTTTTAGAATATGCATCACCTTATTCTCCAATGTTGACGGCGCAATATTATTATTTGTTTAGATCCTACTTAAGATACATGCACACACTCTCTCTCTCTCTGTATGTGTCTAATATCTTGGTTTCAACAATTATGATTCATCAGATTGCATGATTTAGTTGCTTATCAACCAGTGCCAATAATGATGCAAACTCCTTAAACGCCTAAGAGGCATTGAGCCATGTATGGTTTCTAATTTCCTGTATCAGCTTATGTGCTTCATTTTTGGTTTTTGCTTATGTTTGACATCAACAGGTATGGGCTAATATCTAGTTATTAGTTCCAACCGAGAGGACATGGCCTTTACAAATTATGTTCTCCCTATATTGGGGTTGAAGGCAGCAGTTGAGGACTCATATTATCAGCCCTTGAACTGTTTTGGAGTACGGAAGGTGGGCTTGAAGGATAGGCATTAATTAATTCTTTACTTGGCAGTTGCATGTACTTCTTCAAATCACTGTCTGTAGCAAGAATTGGTATGCATTTGGGTCACTTCATTGATTGGAAGATGCTGGGGTTAGTTCATTCTAGGAATAGTATCTTCTTTCTGTGGACGGTTGAGTGATAAGAAATAAACCAAACAGCCAATCTATTCTTCAGATGACTATCGTGGGCTGTCATGTTTGTTTCTTAGTTTGTTCAAACCTCAGAAAATATTTATATGGACTACGTATTGTCAACCATTAGACTTCATAAAATAACTGATTTTAGCCAGGTCTTGCCTGTTTATACCGATTTTTTTATAATCTTATAGTAGTGGCAACACGGGTGATTCTTGCCTTTTAGATGAACTTTGCAGAGAATATTCAGTGTTCACGTTAAAGTATAAGTCCTGTGATTTCAATCAGATGCATCTTTTTATATTGAGCAGCGTTCTGGTCTTTGCTTTAGTATTTCTTGTCCTGTAACTTGCTATCTTCCTTTCAAATTTAATGCTCCATGCATCTGTCTTTCTAATTTGCCCACCAAACACTGATAAAAATTTTACACAACCAGCTATGTCTGTTCAAATATGAGAAATCATAGATATGGGTCCCATGTTATTATGTCTTTCTTTTCATTTTTCTTGCATAGTTAGCCCTCTACCGCAATCTTAGGATCTTCATTATCTGCTGGCTTGTTAGTTCTTTCCTCTCTTGTGCTATTATCGTACGACCATAATTCCCGGTGGAAATAGATATCTTTTAGTACCTCTGTAATCTATGGGCAATCAAATGGAGGAGAGGTATATTTTGTTTTTAATTTGTCCAAAAGGGCATGTGAGTTGGAACCCTTCTGGTAATTGATATTGGAGTGAAGGTGCAGCTCCTATGATGTGCCATGGTGAAGGTGCAGACATGAATCACTGGACTGAGATAGAAAGGTTGAAACTGAGGCATCTAAGTAGAATATGGTGCAAACACATGCAGTAGTCTGATTTGCTTCTTTCAGAAATTTGGTTATGCCTTTTCTTCTTTAACATATTTTCCATTTCCATATAAATTAGAGTCTGCAGGGTGATTGAAGCAAGAAAAAAACTTAATAGTCTCTCATTAAGCTCATCTAGTTGTTGCCTAACTAAAGATCGTGAGAATAAGAAGCGCTTTGATGATTCTGAGGTTTGTTAGGAAGATACTAATGAGAGTTCTCTCTAAGTTACTATGGAGATCAAAATATTTTGTCTCTTGTTGCTCGTGATGATGATTTAGGTTCATCATTGGAGGCTTTTCCAAGGAGGACGTGAAGGAATGACATTTTGTGGTTCTCACCACTGATGACAGTGAGTTGAAAAGGTTCATCATCTAATTGGATTATCTAGTTCACCTTGTTCTTGAAGTTATTAAAGCGGGTTAACGAGGAATTTGGGTTTAAACAGGCACTAGCAGGAGTTCATGCCACCGCTTGTGCACTCACTGAGCTCCACAGGATTCTTGAAAACAAGGATTGCTGTGATGTTGTTTACCCATATATCAATTAATTTGCAATTTCTTTTAACCTTCAAGTTTGTTAACTTGTACTAGCTTCTTCATAGTTAGTTGAAGTGTTGCTATTGAACATCTATCAAAAATTTTTTGTAGGATGATATTTACAGTGGTATGAAGTTAGGATGTTAAATGAAAAGTACCAAGTTGGATATGAAATTACTACCGCAATGGTAGTAATATCTGGCTTCTGTTGTCTATAGTTCTTGATCTTTCATCCTGATACGTTTATTAAAACGTGTTCCTTGTGTAGATAACATTTTCATCTATTAACCGCATAAAGTGGTTCTGGAGTAACATCTCTCACATGCAATCAAACACATAGCTAGATGGTAGGACAATACATCCACATGCATTGTCCCTACTCAGCATTCCTATTGCATTTGTAAAATTCAAGACATCATCCATATGCTGTCTAAGACGCTGAGTAGTAATTGGTGTTTCATTTACTAAGACGGTATGAACATGACAACAGTTAATGACTTGGGATTGTTACTGCTTTCCAAATGTGTGATGGGAGAGTAGATGTTTTATCATACGTTTTGTCCTCTCATCCGTATAAAGCGTTTCTCTAGACCCCAGATTTGCTGCTATTGTCAAGTTCAATAACTAAATTGAGCCAGAAGAAGAGTGTACTACTGAAATGATAGTTGATGAAAAATCACATGTAATGCTTCCACCACTAATCACTTTTTTTGTATTTTCATTTCGTCTGCCAATCTTGTTTCAGACTCAAGATGCCTATATATAGACCTCCATTTCTTATAGAAGTATTTGGTCAGAAAAGTTGTGAATATCTTTGCAGTGTAGTACTTAACAATGGCTAAGTCTAGGAAATTTGCAGGCTTAAGGAAAGGAAGCATTGAAATGTTGAGGTTTTTTGCGGAAAAGCTGCTGACTGGTCTCCCACTACTCAAAGTGAAGGAAGGCCACTTTGTTGTAATTGCAACTGAAGGTTGGGAACCGAAAAGGTTTGTCATCCAACTGGGTTATCTCAATAATCCAGAATTCCTCAAGTTGTTGAAGCAAGCCGAAGAAGAATTCGGGTTTTCTCAGGAGGGGGCTCTGGCAATTCCTTGTCGACCTGACGAGCTGCAGAAAATTCTGAGCTCAAGGAAAATCTGACGGACGTTGGCAATTCCATCTGTAGTTTAATTTCTGCATATTTGGTTATTATTTGCTTGTTTCCCTTTATAGTCGGATACCTACAAATTTGGTTACCCTGAGCTAGCCTTTTCAAATTGTGGTTCATTGTCAAGAGATTTGGTCGTACTAGTTTAAGACCAAAAGGATAACCTCATAATCACCTCATAAAGAACAACATTTATATTTTTAGTACCCTTGGTTCTGTATTCTGGATGAGATTAATACTATTGTCGTATTAAGTAATCTGCTGCTGCTATTCCCAATAAAAAAACAATAACCCTGGATTAGCATTGTCTCGTAATTTATTTTCTCTCGGAAATAGAAATTAAAAAAAAAAAAATTGCAAAGATCAATGAAGTTGTTGATACAAACCAACCAGGGGACATAAGATGAGAGGTAACTACTCTGGTTTTTCATGTAGCCAGGAGGGAGTCAATATTATTATTACAGACACTGATCACATGGATTGGCCCCAACCCTCTTAAATGTGCATCTAAACAGTGCCCTTCACCTGCAATTTTGCAAAGGATGATTCACTCAGTTGAGAGCCAGAAGCATCCGGTAGCGAAAATTACATACACGAATCCAGGTATTCTGTGTTCAAATAGCATCCATGCATTTGGTTATGGTTTTTGTACTTAGAAGGACAAGGGACATGTGGCTCAATGATTCTTTTCCCAATAATACTGATTTGAGAAGAAAGACTAGTTGCTATGCGCATATGAAGATATGGTAACAGTGTTAGTAATGTTATTATTTTCTCAATTCATGCAACGTAGAGGTTTGGAGGGAAAACAAGAATCAGAGCAAGAAGCCGAAGAAGAAGAAAGAGGAGACTTTTTATGCTGTAGCTCGTGTATGTGTTTTAGACAAAGAGAGAACGAGTTGTTTTTCAAAAGATTGTATGCAAAAATATATACATGACAAAATACACGATATATTTAATATGATATTGTAGCCCACACATGTAAGATGGTAAGTACCATAAATACATAGATTATCAACCATTTTTAACCACCATGTACTAACTCTTTATTTAGCAACAAAAGTAAGCAAGCAACCTTAATGGCTAACAAGTAATTTTCATATTGAATAAACGTTCTGTATAACTTTAAGAATTGGCTTAATTAGTAAAAAGTAAGGATGATCAAATGGTTAAAGTTTAAATTGTCATAAAAGTAATCTTTCAATTTACTCTTTTCTATTAACCCACTAAAAATAATTGGAGGATTACTGCTGAAAGGCTTGAGTGTGGCTTTATATATTGTTTTCCATTCTCGGCTTCCCAGAAGCACCACAGAAAAATACTATAAGTCAACTAAAGATCTGGGTGGGGAATCCCTTGTAACTATCAATTTATTAACCTTCAACCCCCTTGGCTGTTACATCTTTCAGCCTTCAATGCATTCACCTTCACCTTAACTTCTTAACAAGTAATGACTTAGAGCATTACATCTTCGCCTTTTTTACCATCTTTGCATTTATCCGCATCAATGGTTAAATAAATAACATCATGAGCTTTCCTTTAGTTTCTAGAAAGTCGGTAGCCCAGCAGCAACAGTCGAAAAGAGTTGAACTCGACCCATCAAATTCGTTTAATGACACCTGACTCATAATAATTCCTTGGAGAGTTTCACGGAAACCCACGTCTACACCCAGTGTAAATTACACGAAAGCCTCCCCCTTCCAGAAAAAATTGTAGCTTCGAATTAGAGATGATGTCTACAAAGATTAAGACATAACCGTGAAGGAAGTAACAGACAGCGGATGATCAGGCTTTTTGCAAAAGCGTCTTCCATTCTTAGCTCCCAGTAGAGGACCTGATCTAAGCAACAATATTGAGCTTGTTCCTGATGATGTAAATGTCAGTCATTTTAGATCAAACTGAAGGAAGACAACAATTTTCCTTAATCATAATGAATTTAACTTAGGAATATTACAGCTCTCTTGAGAATTAAATATTCCGCTATAGAACTTATAATCCTGTTGTTTGTACGTATTTGTTGCTGTTTGATAAAAAAGACAAAATATACGTAGAAAAGTGAGTTAAATGTATTCATGGTCACTGAACTATAAGTATATTATATCTGTGGTTATTCTTTTTTAAAATGTTGGATAAAAATTATTAAACTTTGGATTTTGTTTACTGTTATGTCACTCTACTGTTCATCTATTTAAGTATTTAACGGTTATTGACGTGAATATTTTATTAATGTGACATCTACTTAATATTCACATCATCAGTCATGTCAGTATCGAAATAGTTTAGTTGACGTGAATATTGACGTGACACTCTATCAACGTTAACGTCAACATTTATATCAATTTCTGTGTTAGTTTCTGTTGCAGTGACCTAACAATAAATAAACCAAAATTTAGTTATCATAGTTGCAATTAGTGAAAAATTTAATGACCTTGAGTGTATTTAACATTTATTATAACTTTTTTTTTTTCTTCCGGTTTGTTAAAGTGCTGGACTGTCAATTCTCTCACTCTATAAAAAATACTTTATTTGTCCTCTCAATTACATTTTTAGCTATTAAATAGAATTTAAAAAAAAAGCAAACTAGAAATTTTTAAAAATAACAACAAATAAGAACACTAAAAAGAAGTATTTTTACAAATAAATTAACAACTTTTGAAAACAGCTACAAGACAAAACTGTAAAATAAAGTTTCAAATGAAGACACAAACTCACATATAAATATGAGAAAAATGAAGTTTCAATATCTAACACAAAAACTAAATCACAATCAATTTATAATCATTTTCAGTCATCAGCCATAAAGAAAATAGAGAGAGAAAGTGAAAAATATTTATTTTTTATTCGATTAAAAAAATTAGTTTGTTTTTATGGTTGTTATTATTTGTCTTCTTAATTCATAGACTAATCAATCTAAATGTGTTTAGATAAAGAAAGAAAAATGAAAGAAAGTAGAGTGAAATAATTGACAATCCAACACTTCAACAAATTAGAGGAGAAAAAAAAGTTATAAGAGAGGTTAAATACATTCAAGATCATTAAAGTTTTTGCTAATTGCAACGGTGGTCATTGAATTTTGAGTTTATTTACTGTTAAATCACTACAACAGAAACTAACATATAAGTTGACATAGATGCTAACAAGATGTCATGTTAGCATTAGTATTTTGATGCTGACGTAGACATTGAGTGAATGCTACGTCAGTAAAATCTCCACATTAGTGTCGACATCAGTAACCGTTAAATATTTAAACGGATAAACAGTAGAGTGACTTAACGGTAAATAAAATTTAAAATCTAAAATTCAATGATTTTTATCTAATAGTTTAAAAAATAATGATCATAAATATAATATACATATAATTAAGTGGTATTTAACCCTAGAAAAATTGGCCATGGCCATGCCTATGTTACAACTTGCAAGAAACTTGCCTCTAGCTGGGATACTACAGAAGCTGGGATACTACAGAAAGAAACTCAGAAAAGCTAATGGAGCATCCATTTTAAGTCCAAGTTACCCTGTAAAGAGAAGTAATTTCAACCATCCGTTACCTAAGATGTCGCAAAAAAATAAATGTTGTTTAATTTCTGTCTCTTTTTGCTTCTCATTATCATTAATGGTCGTTTCTCTCTGGATGGAGACTGCTTGGTGGGTTAAATCCACAGGCTGAAGGAGAGGTGAATAAGCTGCTTTCGTAGCATGCTGAAAGACATAGATGCCAGCTGCATTTTTCTAGGTTTACGCCAGCCATGAGCTGGCATTATTAGAGGTCCCTCACCGCCGCTAAAACACGTATTTCTATGTGTCATATATAAATAATAAAGTAATCACATTCAAATTAACAAGGATAACTTCTTCTCATCCACTCCATGCTTATATTCATTTAGGCCGAATCACAATTTTTGACCTCAACTTGATAAAACAGACTCATTACGTAGAAGGGTCCCTTTAATTTCTTCCTAAAACTACAGTCTGAACCTTCCCTAACTTTATCTCTATCGTTACCGTCATTATCATCTCCATCACCACCATCGGAATTATTATCATCACCCTTTTATTTCGACAAATTACTAACTCTCTTGCCTCCGTTATCTCCCACCTCTTTGTTGCACATCTTTGCTTAAAAGAGATTAATGTTTCTATGTCAAACTAAGAAATCCAAACGTATGTGTTTTTGTCTCAGGTCAGGCTAAACATCATCAACAGTTAAAATAACCTACAACTAAAAGCCCGCTACGCTAACCCTTTTATTTGTCACGATACCGCCTTGTTTCGCCCTCTATTCCTCACCCCCCAAACACCCTACTTCATCACACTGACGGCTTTGTTTTGGGTTCTTTATTTTGTAATGGGAGGAAAGAGAGAGCAAAGGGAGAAATGGGAAAGAGAAGGAACATTTTGAACAAGGCTAAAGGACATATTCCCACCTAATGTTTGCTAAAAAAACAAAATTTTGTCCTCTAATGTTTTTAAAATTTAAATACTCATCCATTTATCAAAATTAAACGATCAAAATTAACAATCAAAATAATATTTTAATCTTTTTTATAAAAAATTTTAAAAATAATAAAAATAATATAAAAATATTTAAAAAATAAAAAAAATTACCATCATCAGTAACATCATTAACGGTGATAATCATCTATAAAAGAATCAAAATATCAAAAACACTTTCTAGTTCATGAGTCAAATGTGATTAGGATGCCATTGAGGTAAAAAATGACAAAGACATCTAAGTCTGACAACTTTCATAAAAAAATGAAAGAGTGGCCATCTTTGCTAAAAATGAGAAGACCGATTTAGTATTTTCTATTACAAAGGACAGATAGAGTTGGTCTTCTTATAAACTAGAAAATTATTTTCGATCTTTTAATTTATTTATCGATGATTACTGTCATCGATAATGTTGTTAGTTATAATAATTTTTTTATATTAGTTTTTTATTTTTATATTTTTATTTAAATATTAAATTATATATATTATATTTATTTTTTAACCAGAATAGTATAGATGTTTTATAAAAAAAAAAAAAAAAAAAGGTTAAAAGTGGGTATTTGGATTTTTCAAACTTTAGGGTGGGTTCAAACCTGAGGTGGGAATAACTCCTTTGGCCTTTTGAACAAAAGAGAGAAACTGTAGAGAAGAAACAATTTCAACAAAATGGTAGAATTCTACACTATTTCCAATGCCCTACAGAAAAGTCTATAATTTCTGCATTTGTCGACAGGGAATTTCTCATTCCAAAATTTTTATTCTTAAAAATAAATAATGTGTAATTTCTGCATTTGTCAGATAGGTTTAGGGGCTGCAACTTTATCTTCAAAAAAAGCAATAATATTTATAAGGCCAAAGTACATGTTCCCACCCATAGTTTGAGGTGGTAGCAAGTCCCGCCCGCCAAGTTTAAAAAACCTAAAATTTCATTCGTTAATTATTAAATTTAACAGTTAACAGTAAATTAAAGAGTAATTTTATTATTTTAAAATTAAAATTTATAATATTATAAAATAATATTTAAAAATATATATAAAATATATTAAATATTTTAAAAAAAATTAAAAAATTTATAAGATTATAAAAAATATTTAAATTTTAAAAAATGAAAACCAGCCACCACCGTCGTGCCTGCGGCGATGGCCACAACAAATAGCACTAGATGGCCGTTCCGATCATCTAGTTTCAAGGGAGGCCAGATCTGGCCTCCTGAATAGACGGAGACTGTCAAATTAGGCCGCCTCATCTTTTGGCAGAGGCGGCCAGGTTTGGCCTCCTCCGCCAGAAAAAAAGATTGAAAATGGTCAGAGATGGCCTTAACGACCATTTTCGGCCAAGGTTTCGGGCAGAGATGGCTAGATCTGGTCGCCTCTGCTAGAAGAGGAGGCGGCTAGATCTGACTGCCTCCATCGATTCGAAAGGTTAGATCTGGCCTCCCTTGGAACTAGGTGGCCGAAACGGCAACCTAGTGCTATTTGATGCAGCCACCGCCGCTAGCACAACGACAGTGGTTGGTTTTTATTTCTTTAAATTTAAATATTTTTTTAAAATTTAAATATTTTTTTAATTATTATTTTATATTTTTATTATAACTTTTTATTAATAAAGGTATTTTTGTCATTTCATAAAATGAGTTATTGAAATTGGATGTTGAAAAACCCTTAAGTGATAGAGAAATAATACTAGAGGGGGGGTGAATAGGATTATTTAAAATTTCTATATAAGTAAACACAATCAAAACTATAATACACACAATGCAGAATAAAAGCAATAAAGAGAGAGAGTTCAGAAATTGCTCAGCCAAGTTTAGAGAGGTTCGGAGCTTTGAACACAAGCCTCCTACGTCCTCTTCTTCAATCAAACCCGATTGAAGTTTTCACTATCTTCAATACCCGAAGATACAATAGTTTTTCTCACAAGGGAATTTCGCCCTTTTTACAAATGAAGTGTTAATAAAGAGATTGATTGTAGATGCCTCTCAATAGGCTGGAAAATCAAATGTTTAGTACGAGTTCTCTCAAGTATGTAAGTGAATAAGCTTAGAGAGAGAAACAAAGCAATTGAAGAATGAAGTAGATAGCTTGGCTTTTTCAATTCGTTTCAGTAACCTTCTCCAATTCGAATAGGCCTCCTTTTATACTCCATTCATTGCCTAGAATAGCAAGGAGCCGTTTTGCTAGCTTTGTATCCGTTGAAGTACTTGGAAAAAGTAAGCTCTGCAATAAATTTTTCAGGCGCACGGTCATGCTCCTCGAGTGCACGGTCGTGCATGCTGCATTTATTGCTCGTTCAGACTCCCAACGGTCGACTTAAAAGCTTAGCGCCAATGATGCACGGTCGTGTGTCCTTGACGCACGGTCGTGCTTCGACCCTTCATGGTCGTGCTCCTTAGATGCATGGTCGTGCATTGATACTTCAAAGTTTTGTCCAAAAATTCCAGAAGCTAGCACGGCTTGACTGCACGATGAGCGCACGAGCAGCACACGGGTGAGTTTTTGCTAACACACGGTCGTGTGCCATTTCTGCATGGTCGTGCGTGAGATGAATGCCTTAATACCTTTGCACGATCAGTCTTGCACGACATCCCGGTAGTGCTCTTTGGTAGTGCTCCTTATTTGCCATCACGCACGGTCGTGCGTATTGAGCGTGCACAGTCGTGCGTTGACTCCTTTTCTTTGACCAGCTGCACGGTTTCATTTGCACGGCTTGATCTCCCGTGCTCTTCATAAGTTATGTACACGGTCGTGCTTCCACTACGCACGGTCGTGCTTCCAATGACTTTTGAATTCTTTGATTTCACACGATCAGGCTGTACGGTTGATGTGGTAGTGTATTGCCCGTGTTGTGCATGCACACGGTCGTGCATCATTCACGCACGCCCGTGCGGGTCTGAGATTTTTCTTCCAAAAAATCACAGAACCTTGCACGGTCAGGCGCACGGTCCCGTGTTTTGGACACACGAGGACCCGTTTGGTAAAGCACGGTCGTGCTACTAAATCACACGGTCGTGCGAGACCTAAAACCTGCAAAAATAAAATTTTTTTCCCTTCTTTGTCATGAATTACTTCATGCAAGGGATTGATTAGCACTTTCAACATATTGTTATTACAAATTAACAACTTAATCATATTTTTATCATCATTAAAACATCAAGGGTTCAACAGATGTAAATTGAATAAAAGGTGGAAATCTAAACTTTTAAAAATTAGTGAGTGAGACTTTGTCCCTGCCTCAAACTATGAGTTTGACCTATTTATAAAGCTATGTAACCTCAGTTGTGAGGGGTTGCAACCTCGTTTGTTAATAAATAATTGGAAGCTGAATTTTAACTATCTTGACCTTGTCGTCCCTAGAGATATCAGCAATTTGGTGGGTAGAATCATCAGAATTCAACATGATGAAATATTAATCTTAATTAAACGTAATCTTAACAAAATAATTAAAATCTGGTCTTCAAGCCACAAGGGATGAATTAAATTAAGTAGAATAACATAGAACTAATGCTTAATATGAATCTTTAATCATGAGCTTTATCCAAGTTTCAAATCCTAGATATACGCTTTTAAAACAAGTTTAAGTTTTTGTGAAGTACAGGTTCCGAATAGGAATCATAACATACCCAAAACCTACCAGATGGGTTTTAAGTTTTGGTTTCTATTTTTAAGAATTGATGGATTTTGAGGATATTTGAATCTGTTCATCTCTCATAAAAATAATGAACACCTCTTGTTCATGTTTGGTAATTCAGAATCAATTAAATTTTTTACGGGGAATATTTGGAAAAGGATGGAGATGGGAAAGGTTCGCAATGGTTTTGAGAAAAAATTAATTTGAGTAAAGTCACTTCCCTTCCTTTCATATAACAGTTTCTATTAATAGAATTAGATGAGGGCGAACAAATAGACATTTTAAACTTAGCTAACAGAAAATGTACTTTCATCAAAGTTGAAGTGGGACAACATCATTCGGCCTACTCATCTGCGTTATCTCCTTTCATGCACAATATTGGATTGGATAAGGTAACACATCAAATCGCTCGCCTTTGAAAGGTACCAAGTTCTTCAAACTTAGGCGGTCTAAGTCTTGACCCAGTCAGAATTCAGACGTGCCCCAAAACCAGTTACGGTTTGAACACGATCAATGATAGTTCAAGGAGAGCACGGAAAAACCCTTATAAGTCAACATAAATTTCTCTCGTCGGTTGCCAGCACTGTTTCTTTTGTACTCGGGACAACGAAACCAAGCCGTCTCAGCTGAATCCTCCACCAAAATGAGAATAAGAAAGACGTGTTTAACTGTTCTAATTTGTTATAATATTATGAAAAACATTTTCAGCCATTTCAAATTAGTGTAAACATGACATGAACCTTTGTCTTCCAACCACCATGCAAAATTTATACAAATTCAATGATCAATAATCCTGTTTATTTTGTGCACTCAAAGAGTGATTAAACTTATTAACATGAATGAATGTAACTTGGTCGTACAAATCTAGGAACGAGGAAGTGAAAATAAGGAACATCAATTATTGGAAGAGAAGAAAAGGTATTCTAGATGGGAAACACATAAGGCAACGTATCGAAGTTTTTGAAAGGCACTACAGTGGCAGGAAATTTAAAAAAAGGAAAAAAATAGCGTGATGAATGATCAAATATGCATTAAATAATACATGTTTACATCGATATGAAATGGCCCTAAGTATTTCTAAGAAGCTTCAGCTGACTTTCTATCACCTCCACTAACCAGTATAAATTTCACTGGAGGCTTTCCAAATAGTTATTAGAAGGCAAAGAAAGCACGATAAGAGAGTACTTAAAAGAGCGACAGTTTTTTATAGTATCAAGGAATTTCTTAGTCATAATCGATATGGATAGTAAGGTAGAGAGAATGAAAGGGTTAATGAAGCTTAAGATGGTCATAACCAAGCTGCAACGACGCCGATTTTTCGTGGCATCTCGAGTTGTGGCTGATCTCAATGATATTGAGGATGGTGAAGAGGAAAGTGCAGCAAATTTGCCAAACGATGTAAAGAAAGGTCATATCGCAATTGTTGCAGTGAAGGGTGGAGAACCAAAGAGGTTCATTGTAGAGTTGGGAATCCTGAAGAACCCGGAATTCTTGAGTTTACTGAAGCTAGCTGAAGAAGAATATGGATTCTATCAGAAGGGTGTTCTTGAAATCCCTTGCCTACCTGCGGAACTAGAAGATGTTTTACATCATGTGAATCATATAAAAGCCGGTACTAAATAGAACAGTTCCCTCAGGAAAAAACTCATCTCTGCATATTATTTGTTTTCAATCTAGCTTGGTCCTTCAGGGCAGTGCTCAATTATTTTTTTAGGAGCACACCAGTTTAGATAACACCAGTAACCGAAATGTATATGTGTTTAAGTGTGTTGTACTTTAGAATTTCCCTGTATCGATCATTACAAGTTATATAATGGCTTTGTTAATTGTTAAACATACTGTTATCCAAATGAAGAAGCCTTTGTTGTGTGCTTTCAATAAAGATAAGGATCAATGAGGAAGTTACATTTAGAAACTCAACCAAAAGTAAAGGAATTGTGAACTATAGTTTAATGCAATACAATTTGAAGATTGCTATCCGTGTTCCTTAGTCAATCAATCAAAATCAGGTTCCGATGGGACAGTACCGACATCCACCGCGTTAGATTTGTAGGGTAGGTAATATATTTAATGTTAACTCAGACAAGTGAAGCTCAAAAAACTTACCCATATTAATGGTTTTAATGTAAAGTCAATTTTATTTGAGGATCATCACTGCACCACTCTCCAGCATGAAATGAATTAAATATTTAGAATTTGGGCTGTTTATGAATTCATGCCAAGCATAGGTAGATTCCGTCAGTCAAACAAGAAAAAGATAAATGGTCTTTATCTTACAGTAGTAGTAATTGTCCAAATCATAAATTCCATGTGATGAAATTCGTATATATTGGTGTTCTTGGGAAATGGCATTTTTCTTTTGACCTTAAGAACCCATTTGTGCTTTTGTGCACAGTTCGATCTACTGAAGTTTCACATAAAATAAAGTGGAAAGGATGTTAAATTTAATAAGATACTGTTAATTTGAAGCTAATGTTGGGCGGATGAGGAGCCAATATCATCAGTATTACCCATGCTGTTGGGGGTCACTGAAATGACGGTGGATGAATAATCTCACATGTGAAGGTCCCACTTTTTGTCAGTATTTTAGTCCATGCATCTGCAATATTGCTGCGTGTGTTCATACCAGAAAGAATTTGAGGAGATTTTGATAATTAGCAAAGCGAAAAGATCAGAACGTGGACTATGCAAGTTGGACGCGGATTTGTGTCAGTGAATAGAAGTGTTCCGATGATTAACAGGCAATACAAAGTTTTATCTTGGAAGTTGGAATAGGGAAGTCATGTTTACCCAGTCGAAAGTTTTTATTCTTTTCCCACCATAATAGGTTAAGATTTTCAAAACTCGAGCGGAGAAGTATGGGATATTCGACAAGGAAAGACTGGTACAAGAACATGGAAGCTTAGATAATGGAATTAACCTGTGTGATAATCCTGTCAAAAAGATCAGTTGAATTCGCCTCATCAAATGCATTTAATGGTGCTGTTGTAACAATGTACTATGGCTCCTCATTCTGACTTCCTAGAAATTTCATGGTGATCAGTGATTCCTATCGCAGTGAGCCCCCACGTTAACTGGCTGGCTGCATACCAAAACATTAAGAGAGAGAGTACTGAGAAGTATTTATTTCAGAGGCTTGCAACAACCAGCTTTTATTCAAATATACAGTGAGGTTTCAAGTCCAACTCATATCCCGGTCAGATTTCAGACGTTCCTGATCCTGGCTACATCCTATAACTCGAAACAACGGACGCCCCATGTTATTATGGCACTTGGGTTTCAACAGGAGAACTGTATAATTTCTCATATATAAATTAAGAAAGAAAGAAAGATTAGCCATTGTAATACAAGAATCTCTCTTCATTTCCTCCATGTTAGATATTATGAGTGGCATAGATATTGCTACCGTTAGGCTGTCTCAATATCAAACAAACAGGATAATCCCAACTCTGATCGAGAGCCCACATCACTGCTTCTTCGTCCTGCAGGAAGCTAGAGGAAAAATAAATAATGCCTTGTCTTGGGCCTGGAAAGGGTACCGGGTTTCATTCATCACCTTCAATTCTTTATCTGATTGTTATCAAGAATGAATCATATGCCTCATCTTAACGTACGTGTTGACTGTGGACAGCTAAAGCTGAAAAATAAGATGTTATAAAGTGACGAAATAAGCAGTACGGAGGCGCCACTAAATTCTTTAACCAATAAAAAAACTCATTTTTTAGGGAATATAATATCACCCTGGATCTAAGTTGATTTTAATTAAGAACCTGAACAGTAGATTCCAATAATTGAAGGTCTGAAAGACGTATGTGTCCGGATGTCCAAAACCTCAACCTCACCTAATCCATAAGGGTCAAATCACTATTTTCCACCCATCATTCCAGGGATTCTCATATTCATGCTTGCATAAATTAATTTTGTACCGGGGGTGCTGCTAGGCCACCCTGGGTGGTTTTTGATCCTTATTTGACACCTTATCATATAGCATAAATTTTATATTTCCTAAAAATTATAAAAATTTATGTAATACTATAAGATGTCATAAAAGGGTAGAAAAGGACCACCTCCTTTAAAGAATAATTGCCAAACATTAATTTTTTTTATTGCCAATACTTAATTTTATCCATGAAAATATATTTATATTATTTTATTTAAATATTATAATAAAAACTTAATTATCATATTATTCTTGATATTTAAAATTTTATAGTGACATTCTAGTAAACTGAATTGTGAATAGTATTATAGGGTGTAAATATTATTTTTTAGTTTATTAGAGGTAAATTATATTTCTCTTATTTTATTTTACAAATTATCATACTCATTTTTATATATTTTAAAAATATACAATAATTATAATTGTTTATAATATAACATTCATGTTATATTTTTTTTAAAACTATTAAAAGATATTAAAATTTTTAGAATTTTTAAAAATACTCTAATAAATATTTGAGTTGTTTGTTCAAATCTTTTAACTTCAATGGTGATATGCAATAAGGGGCTTTTGCTAATTGGTTTGGTATTAAACTAAAGCACAATTGGGTGATCCACAACCCTCCTAGGTAGGAGTATCTTAGGAAACTCTAGGAGCATTATCCCTTGGTACCCCCTATCATCGATTACTCGATAATTATCATATATGTGGATTTTCCTCCCTTGACACCTTTCTTTAGTTGTATTATTAAAAAAAGATTTGGCTTATTACTTGCCCAGTTCATTGTGAGAATCATACCCATATTTCTTTCCAAGATGCAAAATCCATTGAGCTAGGACGGAGGAAGAATGTTGAACTTTTAGAAGACATAAAAGTCATATAAAGAACTAACTACATTTTGTTACTTAGTGTCAATTATAATTTGAGTTCCTAAGTGATAGTTGGAGTGATAAAAATAACAAAGAGATGTCCAAACAAAAGGATATGGGTTTAAAATTTATTAATTATGTATCAAAATTAAAATTTTAACTTATTTGAAATAATAATTATATGACAAGTCAATAGATTTAAAGACAATCTAACTCACGTAAAGATTCTTTGATACCCACATCATGGACTACAGTATTAAGGGATTTTTACATCATGTTTGAACGTGGATCACATATTGAGCATAACAAGGACTTGAACTTGGACAATACCTCACACAAGGGACTCTTTGCCTGTAATTGATATGACTTTCTCTCCCATGCAATTTCACAATCCTTAGAATGCGAAAAGATAACAGATAAAACACCTATCTGAATTTCCTTACAAAGGTACACCGATCGAGCGGTCGTTGTCAAACTTATTAAAACGGGTCTTGAGTATCCTGATCAATAATTCAGAACCCAAATATTACAGCACAGTACCCTGACAGTTTGAACACATTAAACAGATATTTCCATTCAAACCCACGTCAAGAAACCTTCCTAAGTACTTAATATAATTGTTTCGTCCGTTGCAAGTACTTATTTTGGTACTTGGGATAATGAAACTATTCTCTGCCTTCCTCACCGAATGAAAAAACACGAACTTTTTTATTAATATATATAAAAATTGGTCTTCTACCCACCAGGCATTTTGCAATTTTATATAATACTAAAATCAAAAGATGCAAGTTTCTTTTGTATTCGTGTAAAAATGAAAAAGCTTGAATAGTAAAAATGACAGAAAGTGAGGAAGTAGAAGATGAAACACCCTTTATTAAGCCAGAAAAGAGGTAGTGAAGATGGGAAACAAATGGAACTGTAAACCGTGTTCTTGAAGGCCCCACCATGCAGAAAAACACAAGAGTTGAAGTATTAAGCATTGCATTAAATGGCTGGACCAATATCAATTGGCCCCAATCTACTAACTTCCAGGAAGCTTCACCTTATTTCCTAGCTATCTCCCTCACTGGCTTGTATAAATTTCATTGTAGCTTCCCTCCAAAAAATAACAGTTTCACAGAATCTATTTCTTTGTCATATAGATACAATTTTCTGACCTCCATAATCGAAATGGATGTGAAAGAAGAGAGAATTAAAGGCTTAATGAAGCTGAAGGTGCTTATAACCAAGTTGCAACGACGGCGTTTGTTCTCAACATCTAGAGCTGAAGCTGATCTCGACCAAGAGGATGAAAATGAAGAAAAGGAATCAGGTGGAACAGTGAAGAAAGGACATTTTGCAGTTGTTGCGGTAAAGGGTGAAAAACCAAAGAGGTTCATTTTAGAGTTGGGTTATCTAAACGAGCCGGGATTCATTAAGCTACTGGAGAAAGCACAAGAAGAATTTGGATTCGGGCAAAAGGGTGTTCTTGCAGTGCCTTGCCAACCTGAAGAACTACAGGAAATTCTAAATTTGAAGAGAAATAGAAGAGCGAATACTGAATGGTAGATTTTAATTTATTCTTCAAAAAAAAAGATTGATTAATTAATTAATTTCAACGTCCTTATTTCTTGTTCTTGGAGTAGAGATACTGGATATATTATTATTTCTCTCCAACAATCTTCTCTCTTCTCCTTAATCTTTTTTAGTTTCAGCATTCGGTCATTTATTGACAAATATGTATATGTTTTTGTTATTTTATTGAAGAAATGAATTAAACAGTTTAAATCTACCTACATAAAGCATCACTGCAACAGTGCAACTGCAACAGACTTGGTGATCTCACAGTCATTATCAGATCATTGGCCGCCATGCATACAAGACTAAAGTAGCATTTTATCTTTATGTTTTGCATAAAATAGGAACAGATCGCACATAGAAATAGTCTTGAGTGATAATTTGGTTGAACTTTTGTCAAGCAATGTGTAAAACAAAGATTTAAACAGATTTAAACCACTAATAAGTTTGTGGTTCAATAAGCTAAAAGAATTGTATCTTCGAAACGTAATAAAGACGTGTTGACGACTGTCAAGTATTTTTAAGAGGATTTTGCCCAATTTCTTATGGGATTTTTATGGGGTTTTTTTTTCAGTATCTTGAACAATTCTAAGAGATGAAAAAAATAAAAATCACTTCTATTAAAATTTTAGAGTCTCAAAATTATGTAAACTGCATATATTTCCAATATCAAAGG
This sequence comes from Anacardium occidentale, assembly GCA_026122585.1. NCBI lineage: Eukaryota > Viridiplantae > Streptophyta > Magnoliopsida > Sapindales > Anacardiaceae > Anacardium > Anacardium occidentale. Next base: position 90,369 of record JAJEJH010000435.1, read on the forward strand.
TAATTTAGATTTTATCCTCTATGACTAAATATTGGCATTAATTTTTTTTTTTTTATTGAATGGAGAGTGAGAGAGATAAGGTCTAATAGGTTAGAGGAAAGCAAAATGGGGATGTGTTTGGATTATGGCTCTCAAGTGCTTTGAAATTGGTACTCTTTCTGATGCTCATTTGGGATCCCATTGATGCCAACCAATTCATTCATCACCCGGAAATTGCTATCTGAAAGAGCATTTCCTTCACAAGGAAAATGAGATTTGAAGTGATTTAAGGGGAACAAAGATCTCTGAATACTTCTTGGTCACTCCAAGATTATAGATTATAGCTCAAAGGTGCTTGAAGGCTTAGATGTGTTTAACAACATTAAACAAGGCCACCAGTTAAGACACAAAATAATAATACTTTTTTAAGGTATTTGAGACATCCTTTAACTTATTACTAAACCCTTTAAGTGGTCTGAAATTATGGCCCTGCACTTCAGTGCAGCCTGCATACCAAAAATGTAAGCTGGCACTGACACAGAGTCTTGAACAATAATGTGATGCATTGAACATCAAGAGGATTTAGCTTGAAGTTGAATACACACTCAGACATCTCAAAAAATGAATAGTGTATAGCTCTTTTCCTTCTACAAATTCCAGTAAAAGCTTTTAATAGGCTTGTTTCAACAATCGGCAACCATGCCATTTTCCTTCTCAAATTTGATTGAGGAAAAAAGGACATAACTCCTTGGATTCAACCAAGTATATCACGCTACACCCTCCTATATATGCAACTATGGAAAGAATTACACGGTATCTACAGGTTGTCACCAAGCACAATGAAGTAAATCGTGCCTGTAAAAGCATGTTGGCATTACTTCACCTCAGAGCAATTATTTGGACCCACTGGTTCTCTCAAGCAACTAGTTATTGCCATTACAGCAGCTTCAATAGATGCATCTTCTCCCTGTTTCATCCATGACAATATAAATCTCACATCTAATAAATTCTTACTTAACCGGCTGCAACAACCTGTAGAAGACAATAAAGTTCTCCAGGCAGCAAAGAAACTTCACCTTCTCTTTCCAGTAGAACATGTTCCCATATTTGCCGGCCAAGCGGCTCCAGAAACTACGTGGAATGTCGAGATCAACAGAAGCCCCAACATTGAAATTTAATATATTGCCTAGTCAAAGAAACCTGCAACTATAAGTCCTCCATGGCTGAGCTAGGTTTGGTCTAAAAAAGGTAGCACGTTGATCTTTCTTACCAAAGGTGGGGTCAGCAACAAAGACTATAGTTCGGTCATCTACTTGCCAAAATTCTTTAATTGCCAGCCCTGCAAAACATTTAACAAACAACTTAAATAATTCTATCAATAATTTGTAAAGGAGACCAATCCAAATTTTGAAGAAGGATTGCAAAAGTTCTATACAGATAAATATAGCAAACTAACAGGTGAAAAGGGCTCAAAATATAAAGCAGACCTGGTGTATCAGGATAATTTTGGGCTAAAACTCTTAATTTGAATCCGGTATCCTTTTCAAGATTAGCAATCTCCTGACAAATTCTTCTCTCCTGCAAACTAACCATACCAGGTTCAGCAATTTAGCCTATTTTTCTTCAATTAATCTCTAGTTCGAACAGATTAACTATGCAATTAGGAAGTTACTGAGTGCTGTCTGTATATAAGTTTGATTCTAGGATACCATCAATTCCTTGCTTGACAAAAATCAAAAGAAAGATGCAAAATTTTGAGGTTAATACATGTAGGATGATGACTGATGTGGGCCAACTGTATCACTCACTAAGATACAGCCCAGGGCTGTTTAGAAAAATGTAATATGACAACTATAAATCATTAACCAAGTTAAATACATGGTAACATAGATACAACTCTCAGATATATTCAGTTGCCTGACAAATTGACTTACCACAAACCGTGTAGATCTCCCATTTTGAGCACAAAGTAACAACTGAACTCATAATACTTGGTACTTCTGTACAACCTTAGTTATGTCAACTAAACAAAACTCATCGAATCTGAGTTCCTTCAATACCTCAACAAATTGAACAGACTCAAGGTTTAAGCATTGGCACAAGTTTAATATGCCTAAGAAGCCATCCTCTTAGTCGTACACTTATAACAAGTATAAATAACCTAAAGAACTTAAAAACCAGGAGTGAAACCAACAAGAAGGTAAGTAACTGTGACAAGCATATTGACAAAAACACTAAATAATGTATATCTACAAACATGAAGGAACAACAATATGAAAAGAGAGGAAACAGTGAACAAGAAGAAGTGCCTCTATCTGAAAATTATTGCTTCATACTTCAGCATATTTTACTTGATTTGGTTTGGTAATAACAGCATTACCATTTACCTTCAGTAACATGCATACTAAGTAAACAATAAAGTTCCACAAACCCAGCAAGCCTGTAGAGAATGTTTAAGTAAAAATAATTAATTACAAATCAGAAATGAGAAAAAAGCAACCACACCTGCCCATCAGATAGGAAGCCAGCCACATCAATCAGAGGAGTGAAGACTTCAGGAAGCAATTCTGGCTTGTTAACCCCAACTTTTGCCTCTGAAATTTCAACTCCTACAAAGTTCGGTTTGATCTATTTTAAGTCTGTTGTATTGTATATCCGAGTAAAAAATAAAGAAAAGCAGAAAAAACTTTTACCATTGGAATGACTTCGTGCCAAAAAAGGAAAAAAAGTAATATCAATCTTAATTGACAAATTAAGATGAAGAAATTAAAATATAACAAAACAAGAACAAATGTTGGGAATGCATAAACGGCACATAACCCATTGTTATTTTCTCACTGAATTCAAAGCTAAACAATGCACAGTTGACAACCCACGTACATTAAATGAGCAGAACAACAAACTGAAAATAACTAATTCTTTTTCAAATTTAACCCATATGAGCCACTCCAAAAAATTGCAAATTCTTGGCAAAGATTTTGGAGAAGACAAAAGCTACTTGCCTGTAAGAGACAAACCAACCGAAAGAGCGACAGAGAGCGAGAAGCTCAAAGATTTGGAGCGAAAGTTTGCGACCCAGTTGCCACAATTGGTTGTTTTATGTTTTGACGAGATTGGCAAAGACAAATTAGATGATGCTTTGATGGGTGACGCTGTAAACACAGAACATGAAGTGGTTCCAAGAGTTAGAGGAGAACAAGGAAGTCGCACAAACACCATTCTTTCCCTTTCTTCTGGGGCCGTATAACTGGAAAATGAAAGTGAATTTCTTTATTATTATTATTTTTTTCTGTTCTTAATTTTTAATTCTGGATAAGACGACAGATTTTGTGTACGAGGAAGTGCCAAGTAATGCTAACACTCATCAATTCAACACTTCAGGAAGATTAATTAAACGTTTCTTTATTTATTCAATCTAGTTTAGATCATGGAGTTCTGTTGGAACTCATATAAGCGTATTGAGAGTTAACAAAATTGTCTGCCAGTCAAAATGCAGAAAGAAACAAATCAGTCTTCAAGTACTTTCATCTGTATCACTCCAAGTTTGATTTCAATTTGATTCCGCCGTGTGTTTTTAAACAGAACAGGCTTTCCAGCAAAATGAACAAAAAGGTAGCCTCATTTCGTTCGAGGAATATTGCTGCGACACTATCCCACAAAGCAAGTATCAGCGAGAGGAGAAAAACACAGATGCCTTCATCTCGGTTCATTTTACAAGTGCCTTCTAAGCAGATATATATTCCAGTGTAAGAGAATCAAATTTTCTGTGTCTATAGAATCCTTGACAAATATTATTCCTTCATCTTTCTGAAATACTTTTCGTTTATTGGAATATCAGAAATTGAAATCATGAATAATGCATCCGTTTTTGTCAGCGCAGTATAAGTATTACTAATTGGCATAAGATGGACACCTTGCGCACCGAAATCATTACACATACTACCAGACGAAAGATCCTGAAATTAATGAATAGGTTTTAAATCCAGCAGAATGAGACTCGGGGGGTGGGAGAAAGAAGTGAAAACACAAACTTGTCTTCAGGGTACAGTTTCATTGTTCGAAATACCCATAACAAAAATTGAAAAAGCCTAAGGGAAGTAAACAGGCCAATTGAAATAGTAAGCATCTCGGAGCTCTCTGTCCATCTGGTTCCACTGCAAGCCACAAAAGAAAGAAAAAAAGAAAACCAAAATGCTAATATGAGAAGACAGATTTTCCAATTAGCAAAGTAAATCAAAAAGAGTCAAGTATACTTAGCATATAAAATTAAAAAAATTTTAGCATCAAAGATGTAATATAACATAAGATAATAATTCCAAACCCAGCCCAACAGTCATCAAAGCCTACTAATGGAACTTATAAGAAACGAAAAAGAATGATTTTACCAAGTACAGAGGGAAGATAAAGGTATATGACAATGACTTTGTTAGGATTGGATTAGATTATAATAATTATACTAATAAAATTATTATTAATATATTATGAAAATATTTGATTTTGAATTACCAATATATATATATATATATATATATATATGTGATTTTAGTAAAATATTTGATTTAAATGAAATATTTGATTAGCATGAGATTATTAAGATTAGGATAAAAAATTATTTGGATAAATTTGAATTTAAAATTTAAATATGGGTAAAATAAATAGAGGTTATTGGCTTAAGAGAGGAAGGAAAAAATATTGTTATTTGGGCAATTTGAGCATAGACAGGTTACGGCCTTTAGGAGAAGTTGGCACCTCCAAAAAGATTTTGGAGACTGACGGAGAAGCCGGAACGTATGAAATCCATATTGGATAAAATGACTAATGGAACTAAGGCAATGAAAAAGTGTTTGAAGAAATGGAAGGAGGTTGTGAAAAAGGAGGTAATTGAAAAGGAAGACAATGAGATCGAAACTCAATCACCGTCACCATTGCCTAAGGATGAAGTCATAAAAAGAGCAATTGTGATGAGGAAGAAGTACGTTGAAGTTGGATGATGTTGAATTTGACAAGAAAGATGTTGCGAAGTTGAGATTTGAGGTGCTAGAATGATGTTTTTGATGATAGACAACAAGGGGGTCGACTTTTCTGACCAATGACAACAATTGGACTCCGGGTAAAAATGTGTGGGATTTTTTCTGCATGGGAAGAGATTTAAAAAAAAAAGGAGATTTTTCAATAAAATAATAGAATAATAATAATAATAATAATAATAATATTCTTACAATGATAATTACCATTATTATAAGAATATTAGCATTGGAATAGATTATAATCCAATAGCAGGTTTTAAAGGGGAGGGAAATGTTAGCATTAGATTAGATTATAATAATAATAATAATAATAATATTATTATTATTATTATTATTGACAATTTATTAGGAAAATTTTTTAATTTAATAAATTGTCGGGTAACATTTGGCTGATATGTAGGCTACAACCTTTTGGAGGAGTTGTCACCTCTTGTTGCTAACAGTATTTTCTTTATTATTAATACTATTGAGCTAGACTCATACTTCTTTTAAAAGAGAGGCCAAGACTGATTCATTTTTTATCTGAAAATACAAGAAAAATTCAATTAAAAAACCAGGAAAAGAGTAAGTCCTCTTGACAAAGAAGAGACAATATATTGCAACGTATATTAAAGTTTTATGAAGTGCAAGGGAAAACAGGTTTAGTGTGACATTAAATTTCTTTTTTCTCAGTTTACATTTTTAACTTCTTGGTCTGTCAATAGAAATTGATAATATGTTTTTTTCTTTTACAATTAGCCAGAGTTATAGAGGCAGGGGATTTACACACAAATCTAAATTGATTAGGTATGACTAGACAAGGTGTGGGTGGATTTTACATAAATCATTTTTTGTTACATGTTTTCTTATTAAAGATCATGATTTTTGTTTATTTTAAATTTCTACAAAAAACTAATGAAATTCAACTTTTATTGATAGACAGGAAAGTAAAAAAAGAGTATAGACAGAACCTTTCATATCTTGCTACAGCTTCAACACTTCAACAACCAAATTTCTCTCCCTCTCCTTTTTTTTTTTCTTTTTTTTTGCAAAAAACTTGTTTTCACATCCAAGAACTTTCTAGAAATAGTTATACTATAAAAAATTCCTACACTTCTATTATTTCTCGGTTTATAAATTTTAATTTTTCTATTATTCTCTAATCAACAGTTGAACTTGGCCTCATAATGCTTCAAAAGAAATTAAGCATTATCATCACTTGCTTTAAAAGATATTTACATGTGATTACCACATCCTTCTGTCTACTTTTATAACTTACAACATTTCATAACTTCCTCTTCCAAAGATATCTCAACCACATTCTCTCTTCTTTTTTTTTTTTCTTTTTTTTTCCCTTTTTAAAATTTTCTTGTGTGGGCTGTGCTAATGGAATTCGATAACTACTGTGCTTTATCAATTAGTACTAGCCTAAGGGATGTTACAGGATAAGTCAATCAACTTACCAGAAATTTATAAGGCTCATTCTTTTCCTTGGCTTTCTTCCAGTGGTAATGCTCAAACAGCATTGCCTTGTCATGCCAACTGCCAATTTAAGTATTTCAAAAGTACGAGACAATCAATAATTAGCTATTTCTCCAATAGCAGGAGAAGGAACAAGGGACGATGCAATACCATTAAAACAAAATTTCTGACAGGACTAAAGCAGCAAAAGCAAAGCACAATCATCATGCCAAGCAGAATATAAACAATTAATTTCTTGTGCATAAAGAATCTAAAGAAGAAGAATAAACCAGATTTCAAGCATCACCAAAGACATGCTTCTATTAACAAAAGTTTTGCATTTTACGGATGCTAAATAAAATCCCAGGAAGCTAAGGACCAAACAAGGGGAACCATAAATAAATGATGTAAAGAATCCATACCATCAGTTCTCGATATCCAAACTCACTATTTTAAGCTTATGCCTTCTCACATGCCAAGATACTTAAAAATAAATTCAGTATGTCATAGAAGAAGCTAGCTTTCTCATTAAAATATTAAGAACTTAGAATTGATATTCAACACAAAAAAAATCTCTATCGCCTATCACTTTTTCCCGGAATGAATATATGAGATGCCACAAGGTCCAAGTCATTAGGAACTAATTCAAGAAATAAATAACGTATAAATTAGAAAAAATCGTAATTCCTTCTATTGAAAAAATAAATTTTATTAATGTAAGGTCTCCTTATTTACCAAGGGCAAGGAATTCTCCCTTAATTATAAAGCTCAGGAAAGGTCACTGAAATTATTCACAAAAAAGCAACAGCACACCCGTTAAGCTAATCAAACGCAATGAAAATAATGGGAATTATAGATCATCTACTCTGAGCAATATCACTCAAACGAAACCTCACAATTAAACTCAACCCCTAAGCAAAATAAGAGCCATTAAACAAATAGCCCTTACGTGTAAGCAAGCCAAACAAAGGCCAAGAATAAATAAACGAAAAATCAACGCTCAAATGGAATTATATGGGATAACCAGTAACATGTTAGAAAGGAAAAAGTATATAAAGAGGGTGAAGAAGAAGAGTGTACTTGTATTGGTTGGAAAGCTGCCACATGTAAGGGCTGTTCCAAGTGCAAACAGAGAAACCCAGGGCTCCGAGCCATATATTGACGAATCGATCCGGATCGGCATGCGGAACGCCGGGGTCTCCTCTGTATGCTTTTCCAAAGTACTTCTCCATTTTCTCGCTACCTGCGTCGTTCGTGTGGCTCTCTCTTCTGTACCGATGTTTATCGGCTTATCTAGAAAGAAAATCACTTGCCCTCTAGTAAGTCACTAATTTTTACAAACTTGTCGAGGCCTGCAAGGCCCGCGGGTCTGATAGGGCCCTTAATTTTTGCGTGAACCGTGCAAAATAAAGAGGTTTGGACTGTGCCGTGGGCCGGTCCAGCGCCTTGACGTCTCTGCAAGTAAGACTTCAAGCAAGTATGGCAATCTTAAAGTGGATATAACTTCATTTTGAGAACGCTCAAAATAACTTCATTTTTATCAATTTTAAAACAACATTATTTTGATTAATAGTTTATTATTGATTCCATCTGAATTTAGATCAAAATATTATTGACAAGTTCATGAGTTGTACCAATCTGAACAATGCCCATCTTGAGCTTGAATGTATCCAGTCCATGGATTGAGCTCGATCCAAGCTCAATCGAGACGAGCTGAGATCTGAGCCCAATCCAGGTCGACTTGGATTCAGCTCCAGGATCAAACAGAAATACAGGCTTTTAGTACCTACGAAGTCTAGCCCAAGATACTCGGCCCACAGTCCTGCTCGGATGCTCCCAGCTGTAGCGAGTACAAAATAGTACCATACTCCCGCAAGTGGCCATGACAATTCAAGCTGTGATTGGGTAAATGAATTTATAAATAAACCTTAGGAGCTTCCCCCTTCGGCCTCACGCATCGCCTATTTTTTCACTTCTCTGTTGATCCACTTCTTTCTTTTTATGGTGTAGTAAGGGTTTTTCAATATCTCAAAATTCCCTCCATTTACCCTTAAACCCTTAAAAAAACTATCGGTTCATTTCTTTTAGGGTTTTCTTTCTTTAAAAGGAATAAGAATTATGTTGTTAGTTTTGTATTCCGTTTCTGCTTCAATTTGAAGATTCTTTTCTGTGTTCTTGAGTTGCAATTCAACCTCTGAGGGATATCTGTTTTGTTTTGAGTTACCATTCTTTTGGTGTTTTAGGCCGTTGTCGGTGTAAGATTTTCGAGTTTTGGAGGATTCTAGGGTTTGGCGGAATCTTGTTCGGTTCTTTTTTTCTGTTCTTTGGCTGAGAACACGTAGGCATGGGAGATCCAAAACGGTGTTTTAATGGGCTTGTACTTTTTTAAGTTGGGGTTATTGCGAGGGCGAGTGGACTGTTAATGGGGTTAGTGATGAGAGAATTGAGATGAAACCCTAATTTTGATTATGAGGGTTTGAATATGAGCCATGTAGGAGGAGTGAGCAACACAAACAGTAAACCAACAAGCTCCTCGTCATCATCAAGAGCTGGAGCTGAAGATTTTGGTCGAGCAGTTGCAAAAATCGCCGTGGCACAAATATGTGAAAGCGCTGGATTTGAAGGCTGTAAAGATTCGGCTTTGGACGCCCTTACAGACCTTGCAATCAGATTCATTCGTGACTTAGGTAAAACATCTACTTTTCATGCTAACTTAGGCGGTAGAACGCAGTGCAATATATTTGATACAATTTGTGGATTGGAAGAGTTAGGAGCTATAAATGGGTTTTTGGGTGCGTCAGAGGTTGGTAAGTGTCTTGTAAGGTCAGGCATGGTAAAGGAAATAATTCAGTTTGTGGAGACTAATGAGGAAGTTCCTTTTGCACAGCCAATTCCACAGTTTCCTGTTGTTAGGAGTAGAAGATTGACACCGAGTTTTGAAGAGGTGAGTGAAACACCACCGGGTAAACATATTCCATCTTGGTTGCCAGCTTTTCCTGATCCTCATACCTACATTTATACGCCTAAGTGGAATGAGAGGAAATCTGATCCTCGTGCTGATAAGATTGAGCAAGCAAGGCAGAGGAGGAAGGCAGAGATGGCTTTGTTGAGTTTGCAGCAGAGGTTGGTGTTGAATGTTGAATCAGGAACTTCAACCTCAGGGAAGCCAAATTCTGAGGTGGATGATTCAGAAAAAGCTGGAAGTAACCCATATCTTGCTAAGCCCTTGCAATCCCAAGAGAAAGATGTTTCTCCGGTGGTTTTGCCTGGTAAGCTGAAAAATGAACCGTCCCGGGGGAATAGTGTTTCTGTGATGGATGCATTTGGCCCTGCCATTGAAGCTGTGAAAGGTAGTGTACTTTGTGATGATGAAGATGGTGATTTGAAGAGTCTTCCTGACAAGAGGCCTCCTGTTCATTTTAAATTTAGAAGTGGGAAGAAGTTTCTGGGTGAATTTCTGGATACAAGTCTTCAGAAGAAGGGTGGGAGAAGAAGTGCATCATTTGGGCGGGAGGATGAGAAGGATGACAAGAAGAGAAGAGCTGAGTATATACTTAGACAATCTATAGAAAACCCACAAGAACTCACTCAGTTGTAAAATAGTTTGTGACTGGTATGTTTGGTAGAAATCTTCTTAGTTTAGAAATTGGTGCCAGAAGTGATGGGCTATGGGTGCTTTTAAGCTAGAGGCATACTGTTACTCTGGCATTAATATAAAGGGAACTCTATGGGGAGTCCCTTGGCATCCCACTCTAACCGTTGTGATAGGTATGTGAGTCTTTGTTCTTACGTTTTTCCGGCTGTAGTGTAGACCGATTCTTTGAAAATCAAAGGTTTTTAAAATTTCACCATCTGATGTTGTAATTTTACATTGACCTTTTATAGTTGTATGGATAAAATTCAATTCTGTGCTTTGTGGTATTCACAACTATTATATCTTTTTGGTATGTGTGATGGATGGATACACCAAGCAATCATCTGAAGCTGTTTATCAATTGACCATTAGTGTGTATATGGCAACTTTTGCACCCGATTCTTGTAAGGGTCCAAAACGAATAAATAATAACGCCTTCACCATGCTCCAAAAAAATATTTTGAAATTTGTAAAAGATTAAGCGAAGATTGAAAGAAGCAAAACCTTACTATAAGTCAGATCATGAAGGCCTGATAAGGTTGGCAAGATTTATCTCAAAGTTAATATTGAAGCATCTGTGATGCTGGTAATGGGCTATGATGAACATTAGGTATGCCCATGATCAATTTGAGAGGGATTTTGGTTTCTCAAATTTATTAGTCTGTTTCAGGACTGCCCAGGGACTGATTCTCCACAAGCAAGTTGTTTATGTATAAACTAGTGTTTCTAACTATGATGACATATTGCTTAATATTAGTCTCATACAATGTTGGTGCACTCACTTTGAATTCAATGACTACACTACCAGGTTACAAATGATAAGAGTTTTGCAAGCCAGTTCTGCTGAATCACCATTTGTGTGGTTTTAGGTTATTCTTATGCTTTTATGATAGAATTACTTGGGCTTCCATGATTCACATGGAATGACTAGTACACCCTTCTGATTGAGTCCAAATTCTTCTTCTGCCGCATCTAGTAACTTGATTGATGGTGGATATGCAAGATATCTCAGTGCAACTGAAAGTTTCCGGGGCTCACCATTACCGAGCACAAGGACAGAAAAGTGCCTCTTCACAGTTTCAAACTTGTGTATGCTTCTGAGATGTCTGGTATGCCATTTGAAAAGGTAGGAGAACTTCTGTGGCCACTTCAATGCATTCTTAATCCTGAAGGAGCAAATATTGCCTCCATTTTTTTTATAGTCCCGATCCATCAACGTGGGCCTCTTCACTAAATCTTGAAACTTGTTCTGCTTTATTTCTTCTTTGTCTATGGAAACTTTAGTCGGGTATAAATAGTTGAAAGGTGCACCAAACTTGAAATCCTCCAAACTAGGAAATGGATTAAATAGGTGGACATTGAGCTGATAGAAAAATTATTTTTGAGGTTTGTTTGTGTTTGTTGCCATTAGATGCTAGGGTGAAGCCTTCAGGTGAAAATGACTGCTTAAGTAGGCTGTCTTATGGAGGATTTTTCTTTTTTCTTTTTGAGTTTGATACTGTGAGTGATATTAGACTGCAGATGATAACCGAAAAAGTTCATGCTGCAAAAATGACTGCATGTAACTGCTATCTGAAGTCTCCTTGGATAGCAAGTTTATTATCATTGATTCAATGCAAGAGCCAGCATCTATTGCCCTTTCCAATTGTCTTTTCTATCCATTTGTTCATCTAATAATTGCCTGTTAAACACAATTCATGAGCTCTCCTATTTATCCATTTTTATAATCAAATTTTTTTCAATTGATAATATAATTAAATTACTTAATTTTTCTTGCGACATTGTTAAACATAAATAGGATTTTATTAATTTTAATTTTAAGAAAACTTTGTTTGCTAATATAGTTAAACACAAATATATATTTTTAATTAATCCATAACACATAACTAAAAAAATTTATGACAGGAAATAAAATAGTCCAGTCCCGGACTTACCCCAGTTCCCTAATGTTCTTGGTCTATCTTCGGTCTTGTCACTCTTGTCAGGAAATCCGACACAAGAATCATTCAATATATAAGAATAGAGGGCTTTGGCCAGAAGAACAAATATTATATTCCAAACAGAGACCATATGAAAGTGTCACCGGTACAAAAAGGAAGTTTTGAAATGTTCTGAATCCATGCCAAACTGTTAAAATCTGGATCCAAATGTCCGGAAGAAAACTATGATCGAAATTCGAAAGTTGCAAACCACTTGAGAGCATAAAGACCAGAAAAACAAATACATGTCAGTCCACTTTAAGCTGTTTGTCCATTTCCAGTAATTTTCCAGTAATAAAAAGAGAATTTTTAATTTTGCCACAAAATGAGAAGCAGCTAAATAAACGCAAAGTTCAGATATCCACAGCATCCAAACAACTAAAATAAGTCAAGACATCTGATAGTTTGAATTGTTTATCCTCTGCTTCATCTTTTCAACTACAAGTATCTGAATAATAGAGCAGTACTCAAATCTCTGGAAATTTTCATTAATCAGAATGAAACCACCTTAATGCTTCAACTTCAAATTCAAATCTGAAGGAAAAGCTTTCCCACGATGGTTGAAGATCATGTATTCCAAGTTGCCTGGTAAAGAAACCATCCTGCATTCAAGGGTGCACAGATCCTCAAGTTGAGATTGAAATAGTGATTCTACATAAACTTATAAAAATTCAAAGGAGCTGTCATTTTAAAATTCTGACTACCAAGTAAAATCAAAAGAAAAGACACGGAAGTAAAGGGATTCTTTAGAACATAAAGTCCATAAAAAACCAATAATTCCCATAAAATCCTTCATTAATGCATCAGGCCCTGGCTTTCTTTAGTATAATCTATTTCTCACTTCAGAATATTAAAATTAAAGGATTAGGCTATAGTAAATTATTTGACTTAAATTTGTGACACTAAATCCATTTTAATTTCTAATCTAATATTTTAAAAGTTACTAAGGTGGCACAACAGATAAGTATCTTCAACTTTCCTCTCAAGTTTATGGGTTGCAATTTTGATCAATGGAAAGAAATTAGTGTCAGAAAATTAGGTCAAATATTTGAGTTACTATAACTTGAACAGTAATAAGAATGTACGGTAAATTAACCCTAACTAATATATAGGCAAGGAGTAAGAGTTGAGTGCATTGAAATTTCAAAAAGTCACGACAGGATGATTTATGAATATAATAAGCAAATTGTACCTCATACTTCAAAGTAAACAATAATTTGTCTAAAAGGGGATGGGCTAGTTGATAAGATTTTTTATCACAAAGCATGAAGTTTAGACACCAATCCCTTTCACACATGCCTTATTATTATTATTAACTCTTTTGTGGTGATAAGGTCCCCTTTTTTTCTGATTATTATAAGTTAGTAGATTGCAGACTTGGTTCATTAAAAGAAAAGTAATCATGCCCAGATCAGGGCCAAAATGGAGTTTAACACTTGCTACCTTACACATCCAGTACCTTCTTTTTTGAAGATGAAGTCAATGCAACTGTAAACTAAATTCAATAATCCATACAAAGGAGACACGTGGCCAGCATATGGGAAAATAAAAAAGTGCACAAAAGACAAGTCACCAGCTGTTGGAAAGAGGAGATCTATTGTTGGTATGAAGTTCATACAAGTACTATGCAAAGAAAAAAGAGGTATCCAAAAATAAGGGCAGTAGCCTTGTTTCAAAACTACAGTTTTGCTCATGAAGTGATGAAGACTAATCCATTTGATGATGTTGAAGTATTACATGCATAAAAAAGATAAACCACCCCAAAACTATGCAAAAAACTTCTAGGACATTTCAGTCTTTTGCAAATGCCTGTGATTTATTCGTATATCTGGAGACAGACTCAAATCTATCAATACAAGTTACACATATCCCCATCCAGATGGGCAATATGCATCCTTCAACAGGAGCTAATAAAAGATTATATTAATGGACCATCAATCCATTGATACAAGGTAAAGGCAACAAGTTAGCTAATTTTGCTCCAAAAGATATAGTTTCTCAAATGTTTCATTATAAATTAAGAACATCAATCTAAGTATGAAAAATAAGATGTTCCTATTCCAGTTGCTAGGGATCTCGATATCTTAATAGTATCAATATGGAAATGAGAATGTATTCCGCCATGTTTAATATGCACGAGTAACACAATGAACAAACGCCACTAAAAGGTTGCACTTCAAATTTAATTCAAGGACTAGTTCCCAGTATTATAAGAAACTGAATTCAATTTCTTAAGGAGCTAATTACGTTTCAGAATGTGTAAAGGAAAGAGATATTGGCATGAGCAAACTCCATAAATGCATGTCCTTCAGATCTTAAATGGCAAAAAAAGCTGCGAAGCTCACAACTTGAACAAGCACAGATCAGATAACAGTACAATTCTTCAATATCAATCCTCTAACCTAGTTTTCTATTGACAGAATGCATTAAGTAATTTGATTCCACTGCCCTAAAATTTCAAACATACCTTTGTCTCTCCAAGTTCAATAAAAACAAAAAATCAACTGTAAGAATCTAAATCAACTTACCTATTATCATCAGAGTCGGGATGAATAGACAGAAACTTCCCCGGCACCGTTAGTGCTGCCCACATACATAACAATAACCCTAGAAGCAACTCAATCACCACCTATATTCCCGAAAATTAAAAAAATAAAAATAAATAACCAATACGACACAACAACACCAGAAACTCATAAACAGAATATAAAATTCCCTAAAATAAATTCAACAACACTGACATTGAAAGGAGGACCAGAGAACTCCTCTTCCATAATTTTCAGCAAACCCCTATCTGAAACCAGATCAAACGAGAATAAACCAATCAGGTTAAAAAATTAGAGACAGATTATGGATTTTTAGTAATAAAGTATAGGAATTACATTGAACGGTTGAATAAGCCGCGTGAGCAAGAATTAAAACTCCAAGTACACCGAAAAAGAAGCCTAAAGCCATTGTTACAACTCTCTGATCACTGGATTTGCAAAGATTCGTTGATTCAATCCGTCGGTTGATATTCCAAAGCCAGAGATCGTGCCGCGTATCTCACTGGACTGGACCAAAGCAAAATCAGTTCGTTCTTACTTTTTTTTTTTTTTTAAAGCTTAATTTTCTGATTCTTTTATTGAATCCATCAAAATTTTTTATTTAAATATGTTTAGACAATTTCTTCAAAAACCTTTTTGACTGCATATTTAAACGCAGCGTTTTGTGAGATATACCTGTTTCAACAGAAGTTTGCCACAAGGCAGCCACTGGTGCCGTGGAAAGATAAACGCAGGTGTTCTCGGCTTAATTTGAAACTCTCTTTGTATAATTAAACTAATTATTACAGTCCATTCTTCCCTGAAGGAATTCTGAAAACATTGATGCTTTTGATATTAAAACTGTTATGCATTTTCTTCGTGCTGTTTGTAATTGTTAATGCTTGCTAACAACCAGTCAATTTTGCAGAGGAGAGGGCTCAACTACTGAATCCACACAATGGAGTTATTTCATAGATCAAACTGAGTTCCGGCTGCAAAATTTTAAACAGCAGTGCTAAATCAAAGTGGCTTCGGCAGAAAAAAATCGTGTTTCTAGGGACGACACCTTATGTCACAATCAACGTTGCCCGCAATCCTTTTATCCCGGTATTGCTTTGGTGAAAATTTTTTGTTTGATTTTATCAAATAGATTCGTCCATCCACTTTATATCGCATCGGTTTTATGGAAGAGTTTGTACATCTAGTATTATTCTTAAAGAAGAAAAAGGCTTATTTGTTTGCATTGGTCTCTTACCTTTTAGATGGATAAGACTTTCTTGTGGCCAAGTTCAGTTAAAAACTCAATTGCTTCACCTTCTAATGCCAAGTTCAGAATATTTGATGGAATCTCAAGATTTCATATCTCTCTTTAATGCATAAATTAATCTATTCCACATTACAGTGCTATTCTTCTCGTCTATTGGCAGCATTTGCTTGATTGAGCTTTTTCCAGAGTCTACTCCCACAACTTATATGCCAAGAGTTGAGTTTTTCTTAGCAAAGCAGAAAGAATTGAAAATGAAGGGATTGTATAATGAGTTTGTACAGCTACTATCATACTTATTTACTTTTCATTTGTCTCCCTTAACTATTTATGGTTTGACTCTACAGAATATTAAAATAATATTAAAATAAATTATAAAAACATTCAACAAAAACAAAAATTATTAAAAATAGAAAAAATAAAAAAGCAACTACCTTCATCGGGCTACTTTTTTTATTTTTTATTTTTTATTTTTTGATATTTTTTAAATTTTTTATTTAAATATTAAATTATATTTTTATTATTTTTTATGAGGGTAATTTAGTCATTTTAATAAAATTGTTAAAAAAGTTAATTGAAAAATGATCAATAAGTAAGTGTTTGGGTTTTTAAATGTTAAGGAGTGAAATTTTATCTTCAGAGAAAACCTTGCGTAAGAATACGTCCTTTGGCCTCAATGATAAATTATAATTGTTGAATGGATGATTGTCTTTGTAATTATAATTATTATGACTTTATTAAAATTGTAAATAAATTTTTTAATGTTTTAACTTAATTATTATGAATTTATTGAAAAAGTAAATGCATTTTGAATATTTATTAATAAATCATAATTAGTGAATAGGCGGATATATTTATATTATTATAACTTTATTGCAAAAATAATATATTTTTAATATTTGTTAACACATTATAATTGATGGATAGATGAGTACGTGTATTTATAATTTATAATTATTATGATTTATTAATACATTATAATTGGAATCATAAATACATTTTTAAGTTATAATAAATGAGTTCATATTTACAGTATGTGTTTATTATAATAAGTGAATAGGTGTTTATATATATTGATTTTTTATAATTAAAAAAATTAAATCGAGTTCACGAGTTAAGCTCAAGTTTGGTTTTTATGGTTTAAACTCATAAATTTTTTAAAATATGGCTCAAGCTTGAGTATACCTGCTTATTTCAGGTTTGATCGAGCTAAGTTGGCCATCAAACTTAAGTTAGTTCGATTTGAATCTAATTCTATTTGGAGTGACTCTAGCTTAGCCTTTTCACATTGCATAATCAATTGTGCAAAAACCTGTTATTTTGTCTTCCCCATCAGCTTTTGAAGGTTGGCATGATTGATCATGGCTAACTTACTTTCTCTTTTTCCTTGAAAAGTACACACGGTTGGTTTTCTCTATTGAAAAACATCCTAAATTCTTCAAAATTTCCTAGGATATCCCCTAGAGTTGCTAACCATTGGACCCCTAAAATATGGTCATAATTGTCCAGGGAAAGCACATACACATCAATGCCAAATGCTTGCCCCTGCTCCTTCCATTGATTCTGGGTTGAAATATGCAACTGTGTGAAGGCCAGGTTTCCATAATTATGTTCAGGTTTTTTACTGATAGGTTTCCATTCTCTAGGTGTTTTTGCAATCTGACATACAAGAAGTCGCTGTGGATGAAAAAACAGTTTCTAAAATATGGACAAGGTAAATTTTCTCTTAAGCAAGGCCACTGTGACACAAAATTTAATCAAGTAGCATGGCTTGAGGAGAACCCATCAGGGAGACCCAATGTACATACAGATTAAAGCTCCTAAATTGTCCGGTGTTAGATTAAGTCAGATATTGGGCCAAAAGCCAATTAATGTCCAACTAAATGGGCTAAATGTGCTTCTTGAAGATCATGTGCTGAGCAGTTCAATGTCAAGTCCTAAAGATGCAGCCTTTTTTGAGGCAAGTTCTTCTCCCTATCCATGTTAGAAATTGTCTGGCATTTAACTCAAACCAACTGATGAGGAGCTTTTGTGGGCATTAGAAGTAAAGCAGACACAAAGTCTCAACTTTTCATAAACATTCTTCACATCAGTCCGCAAGCATTAAAAGCAATGGGACAGATAATTACTTAAGGCTGATCGAAATTGACCAAATTTAAGTTAACTTGACCTAAGACTCAAAAATTCTCAAAAACAAGCCGCCCATCCTGGTTTGTCAAACATTTTCAAGGTCTGAAGGAAAATTCTTGTACAGTAGTCCTATACTTTCTTATATTCTGTTCCCCTTGATCTCTTGGTTAGAACTGACATTTTATCTAAAGCTGGATAGTCCCATATGCTCCTCCTTTTTGTGTACTCAACGCGCCAACTTTTATATATATTTTGTTTGCACTGTATATGATGTGGGAATGGGATTGCGAAGGACCGACCTTATCCTAGAAAGTCAAAAATAAAAATAAAAACAGGGAAAAAATGGTCAACCCCAGACCGCCACAAAACCTTGTCAAAAGAAAAAACCAAAAGAAATAAATCAAAGAAAAGGGAGAGGAGAGATCAATGGCAATGGGCATACCATTTTATGTACAATTAAAAAAATTACAGCTACCTTGAAAAAATTGCTTTTACAAGACTCAATTCCAGTAATTCGATTCTCCCTTTTTTTTTTTTTTTTAATATTTTAAATTAACTAATATGTAATGACGGCTTTTTTTTTTTTTCTCATTTCTTTTCAGCAAAGTAAAAAAGAAAAAAGAAAAAAAAGAAAAATATTCCTTCTCTCTTCGTCTCCTAACTGTAGAGACGTCTGTCGGAAGATTCAATCCGGTTTCGATTTCGGTTTTTCAACTCATAACAAGCTCCTGCGTACAATTCCAGGGTTGCCTCTCTCAATCAGGTTTCTGTTTCGTGCTGACTTGAATTTTTTTCAGATTCGCTTTTTTATTTACATTTCATGTGAAATAAAAATGCTCGGGTTGACCAGAATTGTTTGATTCGGAACCCTAGGTCTGGTTTGGTTGATTAGAAAATATGGAAAAACAGTAAGCGGTCATTTCTTTTGACTTTATGGATCTATGTGTTAATTCTGACAAAAAAAACTATAGGATTGTATCGAATTGGACTTGTTCATGTAGTTGTATTGCGGTAATCATATTCGAATTTCGCTCTTTGGGATCTGATACAGGGATGAGCTCTCAGAATTTTTTTTTTCGGCTAAAAAAATTCGTTAATATAATCTTGGGTTCCTTAGTTTGGTGAATTTGATGGTTTAACGTTTTCTTGGACATGCTATGGTTGTGGAATATGTTGTACTTAGGGATTTCGTAATGACATTTGGATTGGAAATTTTCGTATCCCAATTTCGAAAATTGTTTTCATTTTATAGTGTTAAGATTGTTTATAGGTTGAATTCGTTTTTAGAGTTGACCTGTTTTGATTTTATAGAAGTATAGAAGTAAAGCTGAATATCAATTTTCCCAACCAGGGTTGTTACAATTGTGCTTGCCAAGTTGAAGGTCAAAAGGAGGCATATTTTGTGACATTAAAAGGTGAAGAGAAAGAGTGCATAAATGTTTTTGGTATTGTGATGTCTACAACATGCAGATAGGATCACAGTTGTCCTCGGAGTCTGAGGTACACCTTCACCCTGAGAATAGTCCAACTCAGGATGCAGGTCTTGTTGTAGCCTCATCCACCCTTAACAATGCTATGCTTCAGCAGTCTGGTATGTCATTTTGCTTGTAATTTTCATATTCAGGTCTTCTTGTTTGTTGAATGTGCTGCTTGATGAATAAATTTTCTGTGAATATCAAATGCAGCTAAAAGGCAATGGGCTGCTTGGACGCGACAAGAAGAAGAAAGTTTCTTCACTGCATTACGACAAGTTGGCAAGGCATGTTATAGCGGCATGTATTTTCAACATTTTGTTTGCTCATAAATTATATTCCTAACTTTGTTATGCATTGATTCTAGAATTTCGAGAAGATCACTCATAGAGTACAAAGTAAAAACAAGGACCAGGTGATTTGCTATGAGATATCACTGCTGCTGTTTGGTGATTGCTTATCTTGACTGTTCTCTTTTCTTGTCAACATTTTGATGTTTGTTTTTGAATTGGTTACTTTCAGGTCCGGCATTATTACTATCGTCTTGTTAGGCGTATGAACAAGCTGCTGGGTCCAGGATTATGTCTGGATGCAAAAAACTCCAAGGATACCAATGCCGCAATGCTTCGATGGTAATTTTACTTTGAATAGGTCAACCTTTTTTCTTTAGGTAGATTCTTTGTATACTTCATATACAGTGGTAGCAGAACAATCATGAAACTGAAATGTTATTTGTAAACATCTCAAAAGATGCTTGCATAATAATCCATTCTCAGTGAACCGCAAAAATTTATATCAAGTAGTGGTGTTTGTGTTAAAAAGAATATTTGTTTTTACCAGGTGGTCTTTACTGGAAAAGTACAGCTGCAAAGCCTCAAAGCTTCACCTAAAACCTCGAAGGTTTAAGATATTTGTAGAAGCCTTGGTTAGTCAACATTTTCAATTACTCATCCCTCACTGTTTTCCCATGTTTAAAACTTTGCTTATTCTACTTATGCTGAAACTGATGATGGATATATCTTTGCTACAAAGGAGCACCAACTCTTGAAAGACAGGAGGAGGAGTGTTAAAAGAAGATCTTCCCAAGGAGAAAACTGTTTACCTACAGCTTCTGGTGCTGTCTCAAATCAGAACAGGCCTTCAGGACAGGATACTTGCACAGTTAAACTGGTTCTTGCTGACAGTCAAAACATACAAAAATTAGGACCTGCAAAAGGATCACTGAAGCGCAATGTTAATATAGGTGTTAATCGTAGTAACAAGGGAGAATTGACAACTATGAAACCTGCAAGGCAACGGAGGAAGCCAGGTGATTCTTTTTTATTTGTTTGTTGTTTTGGTCTTTAGGATAATCAGCATTAGTTGATGACAGTATGGTCTTTTAATTCTTGTGTTTGTATGTTGATATTTTTCTCGGGGAAATTAAGATTTCTTTTATTTGCTTGCATGTAACTCCGATTCTCAGCAGCCAATGTCTTGTCAGCTGCATATAAAAAGTGGGAAAAGGCTGCTATTGCTGGGGTTTCTTTAGTTGCTGATGCTGCTGAGCATTTGGAGCAGACAGCTACTAATAAAGAAGGCGAACTTGACCAAGGTACACCCCATGAGATTGAATATTGACAATATATCCTCTTTTGTAAAATAAAATTAAACCTAATCATGATTTTTTCCTTTTCAGAGCCAAATGCACTTGGATCTGCTGATAAAGTTCCACTCCCTTTGCCTGCTATTTCACAAAATATTTTCACAGAGAACAGCACACAGACCTGTGTGAAACTTAAGCTCCAGCTGTATCCAATTGATGATGGTACTAGAAGAGCCCTGGAAATGGTACGTGATTTTGATGCTGTAAAAAGAAGTTATAGTAGCTGAGCAATGTCAGGGGAGTAATTGTATCTTCATATCTTCACAGGATAACCATAATCCACATCTAGAGCTCACACTTAGTACTCGAAAGAAGATATCATCAGTGGTGGAACATCTCAATCGCAAATGGGGTAATTCCAG
The DNA here is from genome assembly GCA_026122585.1 of Anacardium occidentale. Lineage (NCBI taxonomy): Eukaryota > Viridiplantae > Streptophyta > Magnoliopsida > Sapindales > Anacardiaceae > Anacardium > Anacardium occidentale. The sequence continues at coordinate 111,826 of JAJEJH010000435.1, forward strand.
TGTAGCATCCAGATCGCTAATGCTTTTCCCCTACAGTGTTCAAAGAGAAAATGTAGTAGGTTATCAGAGATGGACACAGGACTCAGTTGTTAGTGCAGCAGATGTCTATGCAATTATTGGGAGCCCTCCACTGTTCCGCTTAAGGTTTTTTTCTCATTTTCATGAACTTAGATGTGCTTGCATATTAGATTTGTAATAGACTGACTGATTGATGAATTCTATATGAAGGTATGGTTGGTTCTCCAGTTCTGAACTTGTGCAAGCTCCATCACCATCTTGCTATATTCCTGTTGTGCATAATGAAAATGTCAAAAACGGGAAGGACCAATTTATGCCATCAACTAGTGATCAATCAGAGAAGGTTGTGGATCCCTGTAATGGTATTTCTGTGAAAGAAAACCTTGCAATTGCATCTTCCTTTAGTAATATGGCCCACGAGATGGGTAGGTGTGCTAGCACTCCAAAAAGTAATCTTGTGGAGTCAGATCCTGCAGTTAAAGTCTCATGGCACAAGAAGCCTGACGACAAGCCTATCACTAGACAATTGGAAGATGAGGTAGTATCTTCTTACCTTGTCCATGCTTTTAAATCTGTTTGCTTTTGATAGACCTGATTATAGGTTCTCCATTTGTGCACTACTTACTACAAAAGACCTGAAAGACGAGTTGTTAATGTCATTACTTAAAACCTTGGATCCTTGTTTTGGAACTTGTTAATAAAGCTTACTTTTAAGTTCTATGATAAGGATGAATGACTAATTTCTCTGCACCTAATGGAAGATAATTTCTCTTTGGAGGGCCTTAACCACCCGTTAATTTATCATATTTAGTCTTGCTGGAATGGACTTTGTTTTTCTTCTTGTTTGCTAGCATTTTGCTTTATTCCACCCGAAAGGATAATACTCAGTTTTGATGATGACAAATTAGAATTTTACTTGGTTGTAATTGAGTTGGCAGATGTGCCATATTTTTGTTAGATGGAAAAGAGGATATTTTTTCTTGTTTCGTTTGAAGAAAGCACCATGTAGCTTCAGTTATTGAAAAACAGTTAGAAATGATACCAGAACTACTAGCCCTTTTGCAATCTTGAATTTTCTGTGTATGCTTCAGGGTAATGTTAAATTAAGCAATGGTACTGCATTATCAGCTGGGGAGTGGGCGGACAGTCTCACCAATATAAGTGTTGGAGATCTACTTTCTCAAGTGCCTCATGGTGTTGATGTATCACCTGTTGCTGAAACTCAATGTATTCAGCAGACCCCATTCAGCTGTGATTCATTTGATGCAGCCATTGCTGCGCATATATCTAACCATCAAAACAAGATGGAGCATGTATCCAACTTGACATCGCATGCTACTTCCATCTGGGATGCTGAAGAAACACGTGATGCTTTCTCATTTCAAAAGAATCTTCCCCTTTATCAAGAAGCTTCTAGATTGCCTGACATTGGTCCTGCAGAAGACTGCGAATTGTTTGCAAAAATAAGATCTGTGGGTTCGGGGGGAGTTACTGAGGTATCATTTCGTAATCAAATTTTATTTTATAGGAAAAGAGCTTACAAAGTGGAGCAGATATAATTTATTCCTTTCCTTGTAGGAATTACCAGCTGATAAAGAGGCTGTGGAATATTTTACTGGAGAAGACCCTATGGATGAGAAACCAATTGATTTTCATAGCCTGGAAAATACGGAGAAGGATTTCAGTGGCCTAACAGACATGTATTGGGTATCATAAATCACTCACAACATCTGTTATTATTTTCTGACCTGATAAATTTTCTTGCGGGAAGCTTTGCTGTTATGAGGGGTTTAGCCAATGCTTGTCAGGAGGAGTAGGGGAGTCATAGTTGATATTTATTCTGTTTATATTTATACTCTTTGAGCAGAGTTTTCTTCATAACTGACCTTATCTCTGTTATCTACTTCTGCAGCCTGACTCTTTAGGTCCACTAGATTTGGACATACCATCCTCTAAATATCCCTGCGATGATTTAATTCTTGGTGATAGCCTTGGAGGTTTAAGCCGACTGATAGCCAGCAGTCTGGATGCATTTCAAAATTGCTTATTCTTTGGGTTGGACAAGAAAGAACCAATAACAACAGTTGAAACACGAGAAACTGCCTCCCTTTCTGATTTTAAAATTGGCAGTCAGGGTTAAGAATTCCACCAAATTGGGTCTTAGACAAGCTTTCCAGAATTCACAAAACTGTATTGTCAGTCTCATGCAGCTAGTTACAATCACCTCCTTGTTTAGCTGATTGGAAGGGCGGTTGATTAAGCGAGAGAATGCTTTGGTTTCTGAGGAAAGTTTCTCAGATCAAACAAACCGCCCCTTTCATCTGTACAAGAACAGACATGGAAAAACGATTTACTCTCCACTTCCAACTTTTTCTTGTATTTCTGTGTATATTTTTTTTGTAGAACTGATGTGAGGAACTCTCTGCACATCCCCAATAGACAACAATTACTTCATCTGACATCCTTTTTAACGTTTTAGTTGGAAAACCATATCTATAAATGTCTTCACAGTTTTCTTATTGCCTATATGGAGCAATTTCTTTCACATAAAGCCTATAATTTTCTCATATGATTACAGTTTTAGTTGTCTATGCTAAGGATGTGGTACTGAAATGCATGAGTTTTCTCTTAGGGTGGGAAGCTTCACAAACAAAAAAGATTTTAAGGTTTGTTTAATGGGTATAAGTGTAAATGTCTATTTGCCCTTTCACCTTCATATGGTGAAGGTTGGTCTGAAATAAGGGTGTAAATATCACTTTCTGCAACATCTGGGTATCCACAATATCAAATTTTGAAGGTGCATGGTATGTAGACTATTGGAAAGCCTATTGTCTTGGTTCCAGCAAGGACACATTGTTTCAAATTCTACCATTTCGGTCCTTGGTCCTCGGGTTCAGGGTTTAACTAGAGGTTTAGTTAAGCAGCAAGTTGAGCTGAAAATTGTATTAAAATTATGAAAATATTCACATTAGGTCCATGCCAACATTACATGCTTGAGGGTCCAATGTTAGAATTCTATATAATTGTCAATACCTAACCTTTTCTTCTGGTTGGGATTTGTCATAAATGATTTTTGGAAAAACATAAGATAAAGAGGGTAAAATAGTCAATTTGTAAACAAATCATCTGTCTTTCACTTCTTCCTGAAAACTACTCTCAACACCAGTCTTTCCTTCTTTCTCACCACTTTTTCCCTCTCTCTATCTTTCTCACATGCCATCTTTCCCTCTCTCTGAAGTGTACTGCTACGTTAATCAAAAGTAACATATCAAATTTGTATGTACAAATTTAATTGACCGCGATTATATTTATATAACAATAATCAATCAATCAAATTTGATCTTTAATGAATATTAAGAAATTTTATAGTATTCTTCTAATCCTATCTCAATCATAAATTTGATCTCTAATGAGCATAAATATATACAAAACACAATCAAAAACATAAATACAAAGAAGACTATACACAAAACCCAATTAAAAGCATAAATATAAAGACGACTTATCAATATAATAAAAAATTTTCAAGAATTTAGATAGAAAAAATGAAAATGTGGATATTATAATACATATAAGTCTCAGATAAACATGGTTTTTTCAGTCATATGTGATGAATTTTTAATAAAATTTCAAAAATATTAGTCTCATTTGTTTAAAAAAATTATGAACACTAATTATTAGTGGACCAATTCACAAAGTACACAATTAGTCTGCCAAAATAGCCCATAGATTAGGACTGGATTCGAACCGAATATATTCAGATTTGTTTTTGAGTTCGGTTCGAACGAGCCCGAAACGAGTCGAACGAACCCGAACACGAACACGAACACGAACTGCAATTTTAAAGTTCGATTCGAACGAGCCCGAACACGAACTATGCGAACCGAATACGAACACGAATCCGAACTTAAAATAATAATTTTTTAATTAAAATTTATTAATTATTTGTATTAATTATAATTTTTAATAAATATAAAAATGAATTATACGAACCGAATACGAATACGAACTTAATTATATGAACTGAATACGAATACGAACCCGAACTAAAAAGTTCGACAAACACGAATACGAATCCGAATCTAAACAGTACGAAATGAGCCCGAACACGAATATGTTACTGTTTGTGTTCGCTTCAGCTCGAATCCAGCCCTACCATAGATGCATGATCCATTATGTTATGGGTCCAGTTTTAGACTTTCACAAACTATATACTCAGATATCTTTTAAAGTCTATTTTTTAGCAAACTCTGCCCCGACACAACTTGTCATGTTTGCCCTAATTTTGATACAATCCAATTTGGTATGATCACCACCAGCTCAATGTGAACCAAATGGCTACATGTAAGAGACAAACAAGTATTCGAGCAAGTGGGCATACATATATGCATAGAAGTATCGGACAATGTGTTTGGGATAAAAGGGTGAAGAAATATAAAACCTTTATAGTTATTTGGGACGAAAAGGTAAAAGTCTTTTACGAAGACGTGCATTTATAAATTTGTTTGCTAGACAAGCACGAAGATGTAGGTGCGTGACAACACTAGCTCAATTATCATCCATTACATCAAACTCGAGTTCAAGTAAATGTTTTAAAATTTGTCAAAACTTAAGTTTAGATTCGATTTTTTTTATATTTTTTATGTTATATTGAATCAAAACTTTAAGTCAAAACTTTTCTTTCTTACGTGTCAAAACTTAAATTTAATTTGACTTGAATTTCACTCTGACTCATACGAAGGAAGGATTTAATTTTGTAATATAATATTTGATTTTTTTTTTTTTTTTACCTTTTCTTTCTTCATATTTAATTTTAAATTTAATGGTAAATTATGATAAGGATAATTTTCATACATAAATTTTCTCCTAATACCTAATGTTTGGTGAAATGAAATTTCTTACCTTTTTTAATTTGAAATTATAATTTTCCACCTATCATAAGCTTTTATGAAGGAATTATGTTACTTAAAAGGAATTATGGTGAATAAGTTTAGAACTGTCAATTTGGACTAAATAGATTTTGAATTTGAATTAGGTTTAGTTAAAATTTTGCCCAAAAATATTTTTAAACTCAGGTTTGAACATTTTATATTCAAACTTGAAGCTTGATAGGGCTCATAATTATTATCAAGGGTAGACTCATACCATATGTAAGATATATATATACACCAAGGATAAGATAGGCTTCCCCTATTTCCCAAACATATCCTTTGTATATAAAGCTTAAATTAGTCTTAAAAAATAAGTACCCTTCTTCCTTCACAAATCACACTCACTCACTTCCCCAATCTTGGTCTGTTGCTCATCTTCAGGCTTATTAAGTATGAATGTTTTTTTCAAAGTCGATGTTCGAATTATGAGGAAAAAGAAATAAAATGGAAATCTAATTTTTTGTAGATTCAAAAGATCTTTCACCCATAAAGAGGAAACACACATGAAAGATGTTTTAAAGTAGAAAATAAGAAACTTGTCAAGAAGTAAAGGAACAAATGCACATTAAGAAACATGAATCATAGATGTAACACTTAAAGTAAAAACTAAGGCATAAGTACTGGATATGATAAGTAGTTAAAAAATAAAAAGTTATACACTCAAAAAAGATGTTACGATGCATATATATTCTCAAGAGGAAGTGAGTTATTTACTCTTCAATATTTCAATTGTATCACGGAAACTACAAAAAAAAAAGTAGACATAGAATAATTTTAGATCTCTTTTTGGGCTAAAGAACTTGTGCGTTTGGTTATAGAAAGAGTTATGAGGCAAGCATATAGTGCTAATCTTTTAGTAACAATGGCTAAAGTTCAATTTGGAAGGTTCCCTATACTTTTATATTGCATAAAATGGGAGTAGAGTTTTAAGAGATGCTTTTATAAGCCTTTAAAGTTCCATAACAATTTCAAAATAAACTCGAAACAAAGCTCAAAGTTAAAAACTTTTATGAATTGAGTTTCAATAAAAAATTTGAGATCCGAATGAATAGATCCAAAATCTAAACTCAAATTTTTTTTTTTTTTTGTTTATAAATCTAAACTTAAACAAGTCAGATTCAATTCACAAAACCCGATTAATATCCCTATGAAAGGTTAAAGATGATAAAGAGGAATTAATAAAAAATATATATTAAAATAAAAAATTATAAATTACAAATATAATTATTGAGAGTTAATTATTGAATTAAACACTATTAGGGATCAATTGCCCAATTAACATTTCATTTTTATAAGGGCAATTTTGTAATTTTAATAAAGTAAGAATATTGATGAATAAAATTTTATGTTAAATAATAAAAGAAATATTTTTTATTATATTAACCAAAGATAAAATAATAATTTACGTTAAAACCAAATGAAATTTGATTGTATAATGTATGGGAAATTGATTTTTTTTTTTTTTGTTTTTTTAACTTGAAGAAGTCAATGGGCTAAAACGAATTCTGAACTTCCATCTGAGTCTAGAAGTAGACCAAAAAACAAAGTATTTTCTTTACAAACAAGAAACGCAGCTATCCTCCTCGATAAATTGCTCGGCAGCCCTTGTTTCAGATCTCACTCAATTCGATTCACCATGGCCAATCAAGCTGAATCCTCCGATTCGTACGTTCATGTCAATTTTACTTATTTTTTGTTTTGTTTTTCTGTTTGAGTTTTTAATTTCGTTTGAATGTTTGGTTTGGTTTGGTTTTATTTGTAGGAAGGGGACGAAGAGGGATTTTAGTACGGCAATTTTGGAGCGGAAGAAGGCGCCGAATCGTCTCGTCGTTGATGAAGCTATAAACGACGATAACTCCGTGGTTTCGCTTCACCCGGATACCATGGAGAAGCTCCAGCTCTTTCGTGGTGACACGATCTTGATCAAGGTTTTATTTTTTTTCTTGGGTTTTTGTTTTCTTTGTGGTATGATGATGATTTGGTTGTTCTATATATGTGTTTTATTATGTTTTATCGTTGATTGTTTTGTGTATGTTCAATTGTTTTCGCAATCAGGGTTTTAGGCTAATCTACTTTCGTGTTTTTGTATGTTTCTTTTGGGTTTATGTTATAATTTGGAACGAAATTGCATCTTAGTGAATTGTGATTGAAATTTGTGTTAGAGAATGTATTATTGATGCAATTTGTTATTTTAAATTTAGAATATTTATCTTGGTATGGTAATATTATTTATATAATTGCAAACTTAGAATCAGTTGGAGATCATAGGTTTCAATTTAGTTGGAGCCATTTATCTGAGAAATAGAGTTTCTTATTCAGTAACATTGTAGTGTATATAGCGGCGCTATTCTTGTGAATTGCTAGATTTGAAGTTTATCTCTATATTTGTGTATTTGTGTATTTGTGGTCTTATGCTTAAACTACACTAACCTTTTTCTGGCCATGGTAGTGGTTTAGTGTCAGTCATGGGACTCTTTTATGTTTCAATAGTATTGAAATCCCCTGTTATTGTCAAAACACTTGTAAATTATATTCAAATATCTTATTTCATGCTATTGGTCTTCAGGGAAAGAAAAGGAAAGACACTATCTGTATTGCTCTTGCTGATGATACATGTGATGAACCAAAGATAAGGATGAACAAGGTGGTGAGGTCGAACTTGAGGGTTAGGCTTGGAGATGTTGTTTCTGTTCACCAGTGTCCTGATGTTAAATATGGAAAGCGTGTGCACATATTACCTGTGGATGATACAATTGAAGGGGTCACTGGAAATCTCTTTGATGCATATTTGAAACGTGAGTCTTGTTTCTAATATTTTCTTTCAACTGATTTCTTTAGCAGACCTTTTAATGTATAACCAATCTGTATATATACCATTGGTTTTTGGTTTTGTAATAAAAATTTTAGGAACACTCTTTTGATAGATAACATTGACTGATACAAAGTTGTTATTTGGATTGGGTTTGTGCACTTGGATGAGGCTGGTTCAAGCTTCAATTGTGGAATTTAGTTTCTTAAACCTTATGGTTTGGTTATTTTTATTTAGCTCATTACTATCTTACAATGGAACTATTCATTGTCTACAAAAGTTGTACTTTTATGTGTAATTAGTCTTTCAAGCTTTTAGTTAGGCCTTTTCTATCTAGATTTTTACATAGGTTAGAGGTTTTGTCCTTTACACTCTCATAGTTTGTAGAGGAACCCTATCTTCCTTAAATTTCTTTTATATGACCAATTATTCTAAGTTTTCTTTGATAAAGATTTTTTTTACTCTATGTATGATAAAACATTGGCTTTGTCTTGGTGCTTGGCTACCATATTTTTGGTCAAATATAATAGATTTGACTGATGTTTGATTTATATTTGGTGGTTTTCATTATTTCTGAGTCTATTGCTTAAATGATTGCAGCTTATTTTCTGGAGGCGTACCGTCCAGTAAGGAAAGGTGATCTATTCCTTGTGAGAGGAGGAATGAGAAGTGTGGAGTTCAAGGTTATTGAGACTGACCCTGCTGAGTACTGTGTGGTTGCCCCTGATACCGAGATCTTCTGTGAAGGAGAGCCAATTAGAAGGGAGGATGAGAATAGATTAGATGAAGTTGGTTATGATGATGTTGGTGGCGTCAGAAAGCAGATGGCTCAGATTCGAGAATTAGTGGAGCTTCCATTGAGGCATCCACAGCTCTTCAAGTCAATTGGCGTGAAGCCACCAAAAGGAATTTTGCTTTATGGACCCCCTGGATCTGGGAAAACACTGATTGCCCGTGCTGTTGCCAATGAAACTGGTGCTTTCTTCTTCTGTATCAATGGACCAGAGATTATGTCAAAATTGGCTGGGGAGAGTGAAAGTAATCTTAGGAAAGCATTTGAGGAGGCAGAAAAAAATGCTCCTTCAATTATTTTTATCGATGAGTTAGATTCAATTGCTCCCAAACGAGAGAAAACTCATGGGGAAGTTGAGAGGAGAATTGTCTCCCAGCTCTTAACACTCATGGATGGACTGAAATCTCGTGCACATGTGATTGTTATTGGAGCTACAAATCGTCCCAACAGCATTGACCCAGCTCTGAGAAGGTTTGGTAGATTCGATAGAGAGATAGACATTGGAGTGCCAGATGAAGTTGGGCGTCTTGAGGTTCTCCGTATCCATACAAAAAACATGAAGCTTTCTGATGATGTACTGTTCAAATCCTCTTTTATTTTTTATTTTTCGATGTTCTACATTCTGAAAGAAATCTCATGTAGTTTTGTGCAATTTTCTGGTTTGTACTGTGTAGGTTGATTTGGAAAGAATTGCAAAGGACACACATGGTTATGTTGGTGCTGATCTAGCTGCTCTCTGTACTGAGGCTGCTCTTCAGTGCATCAGGGAGAAGATGGATGTGATTGACTTAGAAGATGAGACAATAGATGCTGAAATACTCAATTCTATGGCAGTGACAGATGAACACTTCAAGACTGCCCTTGGGACAAGCAACCCGTCGGCTCTACGAGAAACTGTGAGTATTATCAAGATATTTCTAGTTGGAGCTTCATAACTATTAGTATTTTTTTTTTTTTCATTGGTTGAGTATCTGATTAAGAATTTTGCAATCAGGTGGTTGAAGTGCCCAATGTCAGTTGGGAGGATATTGGAGGACTTGAGAATGTTAAGAGGGAGCTCCAAGAGGTAACTGCAATAGCTTCATGGATTAATTATTCCTTCATCTCTCCATAATAAGAAATTTGATAAATTTTTTTTCTTATATACAGACTGTTCAATATCCAGTGGAGCATCCTGAGAAATTTGAGAAATTTGGAATGTCACCCTCAAAGGGAGTCCTTTTCTATGGTCCTCCTGGATGTGGGAAAACCCTTCTGGCCAAAGCTATTGCTAATGAATGTCAGGCTAATTTCATCAGTGTCAAGGGTCCTGAACTGCTTACAATGTGGTTTGGAGAGAGTGAGGCCAATGTACGAGAAATCTTTGACAAGGCCCGACAATCTGCTCCTTGTGTCCTGTTCTTTGATGAACTCGACTCAATTGCTACCCAGGTTTGTTTTGCTCATTCCCTTAATGATTCAAACTCCTTTTAGATCAAATTAACTATTTTTGGATTTCGTAAATGTCTTCAATTAGACAAGCTATGAGATTATATGACTTTCCTGATTGACAAAAATGGTACTTGAAAAAGTTCTGTAGCAATTTTAATTTAAAATTAATACTGCAGAAATTTAAAGACAAGAGAATCCTATTTTATTGTTGTTTAATTTGACCATGGAAATACATCTGGATTGTTTTTAGCTCACCTGTCTTCCAGTTGTAGAATTGTGACGATATATTCCATATTTTGCTTCTGGCTTTTACTTGCATTTGGTACTTGCAGAGAGGAAGCAGTGTTGGAGATGCTGGTGGTGCAGCTGATAGGGTTTTAAACCAGCTCCTGACTGAGATGGATGGTATGTCTGCAAAGAAGACTGTCTTCATTATTGGGGCCACAAACAGACCAGACATCATTGATCCTGCACTTCTGCGTCCTGGTCGTCTTGATCAGTTGATTTATATCCCTCTCCCTGATGAGGATTCTCGCCATCAAATTTTTAAGGCTTGCTTGAGGAAATCACCGGTTGCCAAAGATGTTGACCTCAGAGCACTTGCTAAATATACTCAAGGCTTCAGTGGTGCAGATATTACAGAAATATGCCAGCGGGCATGCAAATATGCCATTAGAGAGAATATTGAGAAGGTAGGTTCTGCTGATTCTGTGACATTGACATTTGCATTTTTGAACTATGGTATAGTGACCTAGAATAATATAATAATGAGATTTTGTTTATTTCAGGATATTGAGAGGGAGAGGAGAAGAAGGGAGAACCCGGAGGCAATGGAAGAGGACGTGGAAGATGAAGTGGCAGAGATCAAAGCAGCCCATTTTGAAGAATCAATGAAATATGCTCGTAGGAGTGTCAGTGATGCTGACATACGGAAATACCAGGCATTTGCACAAACTTTGCAGCAGTCAAGAGGGTTTGGATCAGATTTTAGATTTCCCGACGCTGGAGCAGGTGCTACTGGATCAGATCCTTTTGCTGCAACTGCTGGTGGAGCAGATGATGATGACCTTTACAGCTAAATAATGTTTAATGTTGTCTGTTAAATTTATATACCCATGTCGACTTTTATGCCTTATGTATTTTGATGATGCATTACTGGTGATGGTGACCTTTTTAAGTTAGAAGAGAACAGAAAATCTCTACCTTGAAGCTTATAATGGATAGGTATTTACCTACAACTTAGAGTTAAGATATGATTTGCATAAAGATGTTGAAATCAAAGGATCTTATTTAATTTCTCATCATGAATTATGCTATATTCCAATGCATGCATTAATTATAACATTGTCATTATTTTTATCTTTGGAATACTATGACAAAGTTTAAACTCATTTTAAGTCTTCAGTGTCGATATTGAGTTTGGGGGTTTCATTGAAGTTATGGGGTTAGGGAATGCATGCTGGAGAATGGGGAGTCATGTTGGTGAAAGGAGAGCAAAGACACGAAATGAAGATGAATGGTGAGGAGGGTGAGGGGCCAGGACAGGCATATGTGTTTATCAAGCATAATTGCATTATTAATAAAAAGAAAGAAATATAGTTAGGTATTGATTAGGCTAAGCTACTTTATGGGAGACGATCCTAAATGAAAATATTAAAAAAGAAAAAAAAAAAAAAAAAAAAAAAACTTTTCCCTTAATATCAAAATGAAATGCATTACAGAAACTATAATGGTAGCAAACACATGTCAATTCATATCATATATTAAATTATAATAATTGTTAGAATCACATCATTTCATTTCAATTCACATGTACAATTTAATCATGTCTTCTTAGTAGTGGGCATACCTTATCAACCCCCACAAAGATTATCTCTTTTCCTCTGATGTTATTAACATATAAATGATTCTTTAAGTAAATTTAAGCTGGGTCTCTTTCTCACTCTAAGCCAACCCTTTCAATCTGTTATAGTTCTATGTGGCAAAAATAAAATCCCACAAAGAACATATTTCATTTGGGTATCAATCTCATGTACAATTCCTAACTTAGAGGAAATATCAGCGTTTCTTTGATCCTCCACATTTTTCTTCTACTTTGGACATCTTTTTGTAATTTTTCAATATGGTCCTCTAACTTTTGACACTGTTTTAACAATTTTTCAACTTTGTTTTCTTGTTTCTAAGATCATTCTATCTATTTTCAGCACTCTTCTTTAATGTTTCCAGCACTTATATTTTTAACATTTTTGTTTTTTTACCAATATTGTGAAATAAAAAAAGTTATTAACAAATTTAACAAGTAAATAAGAATATTCATTTTCAAATTTGAGCGTTAAAAAGAATTTTATCAAAGTTGGGGTGGGACATAGTTATTTAACCAAAAACTTACACGACGACAACTGACGAACAAGTAGTTGGAGAAGGTAGCCTAAAAAGACGGAGAGAATTTCAAAGTTTTCATTGTTATTACACGTGCATTTCAGCATGGAAAGTCTTCAAAATCTCCTACGTGAAAAAACAGTACATTTGAATTGTTCCCGTCTACTACATTTCAAAACCCTTGTCAGTATTTCACGTGTTCGGCGGGCCATTTTTCTTCACATTATCAAATTTTCCCATCAATCGTCACCAACCCCATTGTAATTTTCCTTTGAATTGCATGCAATGCAGTTTGATGCTTAACAGTTCAGTCATCTGAAAGAAAATTGAATCAAGGGAACTGTGGGTGGGTTGAAGAACTTGCCAAAGTTACAGATGACCAATGGTGAGAGGAGGGAGAAGGAAAATGAAAGGTCAAAAGGAACAGGAAGAGATTGCTCGAGTACATAAAACTAGGGGCCGCACGAGGGGGCACTCTGAGTGGGGGAAAAGATTGACACTCCTTAATTTCCTCTGTAAGGATTCTCCCTGTCGGCTGACATTTTCCATGCCATGTCAATTTACATGAGTTCGTATGAATAATCCTTTTGCATTATGCTTTTCTCCTATAGATGTTAATATTGATTTGATAGACTTGTAGCTTTACTGTGCATGATCAGGCTGCAATATTGTATCTTTCCCCCACAGTAGTCAAAGTTAGCTTCATTGTTCTTTGAAAATTAGGCACATACACATAATAATATGCCAAACAGCGACTGTGTTGAGTTCCACAAAAGGGGATGGGTTGATTGCCATTTTGCACCCATATCACAATTCAATAACGAATTCGATTCAAATCAAATCGAATTAAATATAAGATTGGTTTGAAACTGACGTATAATATCATTTAGATGGGATATATATATATATATATATATATATATATATATATAAAATTCAATTGAATTTATTTCTCCAAAAAAAAAAAAATTAATACTTTTTAATCTACCATAAATTTAGCTTGATTTTCTTTACTATTGAAAAATACATTAATTTTTGCATAATGGGGGTGTTTCAAGGTATGGCCAACCACTACATTTGATCTAGACCATTAGATTTTGTTGCACATAAAGAAACATTATAAGTAACACTAGGTGGGATTTGAGGACACAAGACCAATGTTGAAGGATGGCCATGGCCTGATCAAGCAACAGAATTCTAAATTTTTCTTTCTCGTCTGATGTTCCCTGAGCATCAGCTCTTGTAGTTAGATGTGTCTTCGAAATTGCCAAAAATCATATCCCCAACAATCAACTCAACATGTTTCTATGCTTTATCATAATGCTTATCTAAATTTGCATGAAGAATTCAACATAAAAAACTTCGTCTTAAATCCAGACTTATGTTGAAACTCTGGTCTTTTTAACAGTAGCTACGTTCTCGAAGAAGAAGAGGGATGAAGGAGAGATGTAAAATTAATTATCACACTATATATAGCAAAATCAAATAAACAAAGCTGCAATCTCAAGCATCAATCAAGACTCGCCGCGCTCGCGCCAGCACACGAGCATTGCTATGCAACGGCGGAGGATGTAGAATTTCGCTCGTTGCTTCTTCACAAGATGACTACACTTCTGGCCAAAGGATCTGCAAGGGTCACAAGCGCGCTGATTAATAATGGTGTTTGTGTTTTTTTCCTTACCTGCTGCCATGAATGAGTTTCCTCAGCCACTAGTGTTACTGCTTCTAGTATCAGCAGTAAAATCATGAAAGGTAGAGAGAACTGAGCAAGATGGTTGTATATCTATATCTATATCTATATATAGAAAGACGATTGAGAGACATTGGTGGGAGGGGCTAATTAAGCCAGTTCTCTAAATTTAGGTATAAGAAAAAAAAAAAATAGAGTATGGACCAATGTTCTTTCTGCCTAATTTTCACCTGAAATATTATCAACTCTTTTAAAACCCTACCCCACTAAACTAGTTTAATTTTAATTCGAACTTTAAGTTCATTAAACATGCATTTAATGTCACTGAAGAGTCTTCGATGTGACATTCTATAGTTACGTGCAACACTTTCAATTTCCTATATTCAATCTAGAAGGCCTATGAATGATGCAACTATGGATACCAGACAAATTTCTGCAAGCCGGCCCTTTCAAATTGCCGTAGGGTAGCTAGGGTGTCCTTCCATTTTTCTGGTGCTATTAATAGGGATCCTGGAGAAAGGAAGAAAAAAGGGGAGGAAGTGACGATCCCTGAACACGCTCAAGCAATAATAGACAATAATTCTTTGAATAAACGGTGTCTGTGACAGTCACAACCTGACCGGATTTTTCTGCTTCATTAAACGACCATTTAATACTACAAATCTAAGCGATTACCATTAAACTTATCCTTAATGAGTTAGGCTTATCAGAGGCTTAGGAAAGAAGAAGAGAAAAGAAAAGAAAAATGGGGTTGAGGATGGAGAGTGCTTCGATCCAAAAACGCGTCAGAGATCCTGGAGATGGGGCCTGCCATGTTCTAAGCCAGTTTCAATTAACCTTTTTGATCTCAGGAGGTCTCTCAACTGATGGGTCGCCATCTCTCATCTCAGCCTTGATGGATTGCAGCCTTACCGTTTCGAACAAGAAGACAACCACGTAGCAGGTTGCCACCCAGATTACACCCCGAGGCCATTTTGTTGCTCATTGGGATATCAATATTGCACGTATCTCATGACCCTCCAAAAAAAAAAAAAAAAGGAAGTTGGAATGACATATACAACACACATTTCAGCACCCTTTTTTCCTTTTTAACTTACATAATTTACGCTCAATCAAAACATTTTAATTCAGTTAAGTTTATGAACATGGAGGAAGACGAATTGGTCATCAGAATTGAAGGCGGAAAGTTGATTCCTGACATCCCAATGCCTTGGTCGGCAACCGTTCTTGATTTAAAAGAGCAGATTCGATCCCTCCTAGACGTGAAGACAGAAAGACAAACTCTCAAGTGTAATGGTGAAGTTTTACTGAGTGATCAAACTGTTGGCGAGGAATACCTTCATACCGTTTTACTTGAGGTTTCACCTCTCGCCGGAGACCCGGAATTCGACGTCGTGTTGGATTACCAGGGCGAGGAAATTACAATGACGGTGAAAGAAACGACTTTGGTGGGCGAGTTAAAAAGGAAAATAGAAAGGCGTTGGGGCAGTCCAAGCAAACGCAGGTCTCTCAACCGCCTGTCAATGGTTAGAAACCAGAATTTTATTCTTTATCGTCTGTCCGCAGAAATGGACGATGATTTGCCGCTTTCTGCTTACTACGTCTGTGAGGGTTCCCGTATTGAAGTCAAGGCTAATTGAACTTAATCAGATTTAAATCCTATAATTAATCGTTATAATTCATCAATTAACAAATATTATTTGCAAATTTAATCATCAAATAAATTAATAAAAATAATGCCATTTTAATTTTAAAAATATTTATAGGTCCTGATGCAATCAAAATTAGGAACTAGCACTTGTATGGATCGACTCCATCCAACATATAATAATGTTTATTGAAATACTAAAATTTTATTTATTAAATTTGAAAAATAAAATTTTATATGACTGTTACATTTTTTTTTTTTGTTAAAATTTGTATGAAATTATTGAAAAGACAAAAAGTAGTTTAAGTTAAATCAATTGTATTAATTTATTTTATTTTAATTTATATTAATTAAAATTAAAAATAATAAACATATTTATTACTATAAATATAAACAAATTTAATTATAAATAATTATATATTTAAGTTAAACAATAGTTTTTAAAAAATTTTAAAGGGTTTATAAAATTTAAGAGAATTTTAGAATGTGCTTTAAATTTAAAAAAATTAGAGTGCTTTTTAAAGTTTAAATAATTTTGGGGTGTCTTTTAAATTTTAAAAAATTAAGAGTGTATTAAAAAAAATTTTAAATTATAATGTGTTTTTCAATAGTTTCAAAATTGAGAATTACACCCAAAACCATAAAAAATTAATCGGTTTAAATATCTTATTTCAACTTATTAAAGTTATAATATGTTTTTTAAGATATATAAATAAATATAATAATTTTTAAAATAAGATATAAAAATTATCTATTTATCTTTTTAAGTTTAAAAAAAATATTTATACTCTAAATATATCTTTATACAAATAAGATGATATATATTTGAGATAAAGTGTATATTTTTAAAAAATTTTAGGGTTTTTTCGAATTTAAAAAAATTTAGAGACATTTTCTAAACTTTAAAATAATTTTTTGAAATTTGAAAAGAGCTTGGCGTGAAAATATTATCTTAGATTATTAAATATTTTTAAAATATATTTATGAATATAATAATTTTTAAAATAAAAATAAAATTATTTATTATATCTTATTAAATTTGAAAATATAATATTTATATTTAAAAATATTTAAATAAAATAATATAAATATTTTTTATTATGATTGATAAAATTTTATTATTTCAATAAATATTGACAAAAAATATTTTTTTACTCTTTTTAAAATTTAGCATTAAATCGATATATTTTTAAATATCTTTATTGAATTAATTATATTTTTATTATCTTACTTTCTCTATTAAAAAAACCTAAAAATATTATTTATTTTATAAAAAATTTTAAAAAAAATACGAGAATTCAATCCCATAAATTAATACAGGTAGAAATTTATCATAAGCAATCGGACGTTTCATGTTTCTGTGATAATCTTTTCTCCCATTGATTCAAAAGATCGTCGATTAAAAGGCCGATAGTCCTATAAGAAGAGCCGCCTTTGCTCGTCGCCGTTCTCGCCAACTCCTTTAGTTGATTTACTCTTTTTCTTATACCTTTCACGTCATCGTCTCCACTGTTCATCAGCCGACTCAACACCTCCTCAACTCGCTCTTTCCGAACCAAGACACCAATCTCCTCCTCCTCTCCCCAACTCAATCCCCTCTCAACACCAATCGGAACTCCGATTTTCAACTGGGTTATCACTAAATTCTCATTAAAAAACTGCTCAGCAAAGAGTGGCCAAGTTATCATCGGCACACCCGAACTCACCGATTCAAGAACCGAGTTCCACCCACAGTGAGTTATGAACCAGCCAATTGCAGGGTGGTTCAGTATAAGAACTTGCGGCGCCCAAACGTTTATCACCAGTCCTCTATCCTTCACTCTCTCTTCAAAATCATCCATCAAAAAATCATCTTTGACCACCCAAATGAAACTGTTTTTTGAAGCTTCAAGGCCTAAAGCAATCTCCACAAGCTGTGACTTTGCGAATTTACATAAACTCCCGAAACAAACGTAAATCACTGAGTTAGGTTCCTTCGAGTCCAGCCATGAAATACAATAATCTTTCGCAACGGAAGCCATGTTTCCTCTCTCTGCCATGTCAACTGCCTCTGAGTTGAATAATGAAACCGGTCCAACTGGAAACACCACTTTTCCGGTGACTTTCTTGTAATGTTTTACATATTCCGGTTCGATCTCAAAGAAAGTATTAGCCACAACACCGTACGTGTTCCGATCAGCTTCACTAACCTTCACAAAGAATTCCTGTAAACCCAAGTTGTTGAAGAACCGGTCCGGCATTTGAGACATGGTGATGAAAACCGGTTGAGGTAAATCGGGAACCAAGAACGGCTCAGTATCACTGCTGACTTGCACGTTTGACTTATGTTGACTGGCTGCCATTGATAAACAGAGAGCGAAGAAATTACTTCCATGAAAAACTAGGCGAGGAATGCCATACTTCACCGCAATCTCGGCCGTCCATGGGATGTTGAGATCGGATATGATGGCATCAGGTTGATATCGACGGACGAGATCATCAGCTTGAGGTTGCATCATCATGATTGCTTTGCTTAAGTTATATGACAAGTCTCTGGACGGTAGTGAGTCGAGGTTTTCACAGTTGGGCGGCAAGTTTGCAGCGGCGAAAGGGAAGTCTAAAGTGAGGATATTGATCGCTTGATG
The DNA here is from genome assembly GCA_026122585.1 of Anacardium occidentale. NCBI lineage: Eukaryota > Viridiplantae > Streptophyta > Magnoliopsida > Sapindales > Anacardiaceae > Anacardium > Anacardium occidentale. The sequence continues at coordinate 130,149 of JAJEJH010000435.1, forward strand.
TTGGTCAACGACGTCACGGTTGATTATGGAGTGGAAGCGAGACTTGTTTAGTGGGGCGGTGATGATTGTTGCTTTGACGCCATGGGCGGCCAAGAGTCTGGCCATGTCTGTCATCGGAATCTGGTGGCCCGGTGACATGAAGGGAAAGAAAAATAGATGGAGCTGCTGGTCAGGGGATTTCATTATGGATGACACTGACTTCAGATAAACGGTTCTAACCAATATCAGCTTTGCAGGATGAATTTTTCTTCTTAATTTTTAGAAGACCTTCGATTAAGACATAGATGTTTGTGTTCGTCCATTATCTGATTCAAACTGCGCCACTGACCGTAATTAAAGAATTTGTCTTTCGTGAAAAGAAGCGTGTTAGGCCCGAACTTTTATAAATAAAAGGCCAGAGGACTATTTCCCACCCATAATTTGAGGCGGAGGATCCCATCCCAAAGTTTCGAAAGTCTAAACTCCCAACGATAAGATAAATCTAATATTAATATTAAATTTATAATATACAATAATAATGTCAGAATAATTTTATTTTTTTAATATTAAAAATTTATAAATTAATAAAATAAATTTTATATAAATATAAAATTTAAAAATATATTTAAAAATTTTTTTAAATTTAAAAATTAAAACAGTCATCGTCGTCGATATCGATGATGGTGGTCGCTCATAATAGAACCATATAACTTTTTCGGGTCACTTGGTTCTCAGGTCTCCCTGTTCTGTGAAAATAATCAGATTTAATCGTCTTCGTTCGAAATAAAGATCGAAAACGATCAATGGGGCCAAGGTCGACCCTTTACCACCATTTTCGGTTCTTAATTCTGTCGGAGATGGCCAAATCTGACCGCCTCCTCCAAAACTGGAGGGGGCCGATCTGACTATCTTCATCAAATAAGGAGGTCAGATCTAGTCTCCCTTAGAACTAGATGATTGGAAATGGTCACCTGGTTCTATTATGGGCGGCCATCACCGCCGGCACTGGCAGCGGTGGCTACTTTAATTTTTAAATTTAAAAATTTTTTAAAAATATTTTTAAAAATTTGTTTAAATATTTATATTTAAAAATTATTTTATAATTTTATTATAAATTTTTAATTTTTAAAAAGGTAATTTAATCATTTTTGTCAAAAAATTATAAAAAATCTTTTTAATGGTGGAAGATTGGGTTTTTGAAACCTTGGGAGTGACAAGTTATCCCCGTCTCTGGTTGAAAATAGTCCTGTTGGTCTAAATAAAATATAAAATTTTATCTATTTTGTACCATTCTCACCGGATTTGCCACGTGTTAAATATACGTGGACTTTTTACATTTATGGCCCTGACGTTTTCGGAAATTAAGTCAGTACCCTTCAGGATTCAGTTAGTCCGTGACCATGCATGTAGTAGCCTGATAATTTGGCTGAGGCCAAGGAAGGCAACTCTCTGGTAATGCGCGTTTTCTTGCTATTCCCGGGGGGATTTACTTTTTTTCTCTGCACTTCCTCCGGGCTGCAGCGAAGTCATGGATTTCTGTTCATTTGGATAACAGACCCCAAGGACAAAAAATTTCCGCAGCCACTCTATCAGAGCCAGGTTTCGATCCTGGGACCTGTGGGTTATGGGCCCACCACGCTTCCGCTGCGCCACTCTGATGGTTGAAAAACGTCTGTTCAAACTTATATATAACAATTTAACTATTAATCTTCAAACATAACACCCAACCCATCACTTTCGTTTCAAGCCAAGTGCAACCGGAATCGCTGAATCGGATGCTGAATTAGGGTTTTAATTTCAAAAGGTGCAAACAAACGTTTAAGAGAAAATTTAGGGTTGCGAATTGTTTCTGGTTATGATTACATGTACGGTATATTATTCTGAGAGTAACCGGTTCGGATCTCCATCTCACCCGTAAATGCCAATCATCCGACCTGTTTCAACAACATTCAAACAAACACCAAGAGATACTTCGTATGTTCGTGGCAAATAAAGCTCCGAACACAGTCACCGGGTGACAGTACATTTGCGTCTTCAAGCTCAACTCGTTAATCAACAATGTCAACTCAAAAGCTATTACAAGCCTTCAATAAAACCCATTTAACAGATCCAACTTCAATTGCCCACCGAGAAACCGCTTCAAAGATCGTTAAAACCCTCATCAAATCCAGTCTTAAACCCTTCCAAATGACCCCTCTTCTACTCTCAAATTTCAACTCTCATGTTGCGAACCTCGTTTTATCAGACTCAAATCTCCCTCCGCAATCTTGTTTGAGTTTCTTTAACTTTCTCCGTGGAAACCCATCTCCCATTGCGTATAAGCCCGATCTTCAAGTCCACATAACGCTGATGTGTAGGTTATACAAAGCGCGAAAGTTTGCTGAAATGAAAAATGTATTGAATTATATTGCAACCGATATAATTCTTAGACGCCCGATTGTAAATTTAGTTTCTTTAGTTCAAAATGAAACTAATGATACTAAATTTGTCGAAAAGTTTTGTGACATGCTGTTTAGAGTTTACGCAGATAATAGATTGTTCGATGAGGCTATTGCGGTTTTTGATTATATGGAGAATAGCAGTTTGAAGATTGATGAGAGGTCTTGCATGGTGTATTTGCTTGCTTTGAAGAGAAGTGATCGAATGAATATGTGTTTTGGTTTTTTTCAAAGAATGGTTAAGGCTAATGTGGATATTACGGTTTATACGATGACGATCGCAATTGATGGATTGTGCAAGACGGGAGATGTTAAAAGGGCTAGGGATTTGATGGATGAAATAGTTGGTAAAGGGATTAAAGCTAATGTTTTTACCTATAATACGCTTATAAATGGGTATATTAAAATAAAGGATTTCGTGGGTGTAAATGAGATGTTGAGCTTGATGGAGAATGATCAAGTGGCCTATAATACTGCCACATATTCGCTTTTGATGGAATGGCATGCCCATTCAGGCAGGATTGGTGAAGTTGAAAGAGTTTTTGATGAAATGCGTGAGAGAGGGATGGAAGCTGATGTTCATGTGTATACTTCAGTTATTAGTTGGAATTGTAAGGCCAGAAATATGAAAAGAGCATTTGCCCTATTTGATGAGTTGACAGAGAGAGGCCTTGTCCCAAATTCTCATACTTATGGGGCTTTGATTGATGGTGTTTGCAAGGTCGGGCAGATGGAGGCGGCTATGATGTTAGTTAAAGACATGCAAAGCCAGGGAATTAATCCAAATCAAGTGATATTCAATACAATTATGAATGGTTACTGTATGAAGGGTATGATAGATGAAGCTTTAGAAGTGCAGGCTATCATGGAAAAGAAAGGTTTTGAGATTGATGTGATTTCTTACAATACTATTGCTAGTGGTCTGTGTAAATTGAAACGGCTTGAGGAAGCAAAAAAGTGGTTGTGCACTATGATGGAAAGAGGTTTAGCTCTTAATGCGGTGAACCTCACCACTTTGATTGACATCTTTTGCAAGCAAGGGAACTTAGTGGAAGCAAAGCGGCTATTTGAAGAGATGAAATTGCAGGGAGAGAAACCCAATACTGTTACTTACAATGCTTTGATTGATGGATATATTAAGAAAGGAAAGATGAAGGAAGCTCATAACCTAAGAGCTGAGATGGAAGCAGTTGGGATGATGCCAGATGAATATACGTATGCATCACTTATACATGGTGAAAGCATATTTGGGAAGTTAGATGACGCAGTAAGACTGTTTAATGAAATGAAACAGAAGGGTTTAACACAGAATGTAGTCGCATACACAGTAATGATTTTGGGGCTAGCTAAGGAAGGGAGATCGGCTGAAGCTTTCAGATTGTATGATGAGATGATTGAGATTGGCCTTACACCTGACCATAGAGTGTATACTTCCCTTGTTGGTAGCCTTCATCCAGCCAGGTCTTAGTATCAAGGGTACTCAATGACGGTGAATGTGCTAAAAAAATAATGGATTTTTTATCCCTAATCATCTGATGACATGTCAAACAGGTGGTCACCATTTGTAATCTATTTATGGTGACAAACAGTTTGAAATCACGACTTAGTGTACCTGGAAACACTGATGACTGGTGAGGTAGGAGGTGTCTGAGAACTTTGGAGTATGGATTTGATGCAAAAAGGAATTCAGATTGCTAATTTGTCTACTCACCAAAATTTGCAGAATTGCTAATTGGTTGTCATTGAAGATTGTGCAGCTTCAAATTTGTGAAAAACTACAGGATCTTGCTAACCTGGGCAATCTCAGTTTCTTTTAGGCTGAAGAAGTACGCTTCTCTTAGAATAAATTACCCTTGTTTATTATTATTACCTTTTTGTTTTAATTTTTGAGGTTACGTCGGGGACTGCTTTTGGCTGCAATCTTTTGATAATAAATAAAAATAAAATTGACAAGATGGAAAAACTCTATTGCTCAATAGCTCAACCATAATGTCAAATATAACTTGAGCTTATAATTTGTTTGATTTCATTAATTCTCATTACCATTATTTATGTCATAATTGCTTTAAATGATTGCTGACATGTTTACGTTTTGCTTTGATCTCATTAGGGATTCAGATCATTTCCAGAAAGAATTTATATTGCACAGCGACATTCTTTTTGAGCTTCTTGTGGCAATGCTTACATGGAAATCTGGAGTCATAAGAGCTCCTGAATATTAGCTAGTTGCTGGGTTTGTTGAAGTAGCGTCCACTGTATGTTTAAGCCCATCAGCATAAAAACAACTTTGCAGATTCATCAATGCATGCTTTTGCAGACTACAGAATGATTCACTTATTGCACTATAGATTATAGGTTACATCGGGTCCAACATATGATAACTAGTGAAGAAAAGCTTATAGTTCATTGCAATATATTCAAGACAATTTACAACCTCTTGCATTGTTGGCCTTTTCAGTGGATCTTCACTGGTGCACTGCAGCCCCAGATGCAGCAGCTTAAGTATTTGGGGCGTTACTGCACTCTTCTTGCAAATTTTCGCATCTAAACACTTCATTTGTTTTCCTTCCCCAACAAACCAAATTTCCCCCTTCCAAATCCTTAAATTCCAAACCAGTTGGCTCCTTCCCAGTGACAAGCTCCAGCATTATTACTCCAAAACCGTACACATCACCCTTTGTTGTGGATCTCCAGTTTTGACCATATTCAGGAGCAATATATCCAAATGTACCTGCAATTTCAGTTGTTACATGGGTCTCACCAACACTCCTAGCTAATCCAAAATCAGCAATCCGTGGTTCAAAATTATGATCCAGAAGAATGTTACTGGCCTTAACATCCTGATGAACTACAGGAGGAATGATGCTGTGATGCAAAAAGGCAAGACCCCTTGCTTCTCCTAAACCAATTTTTAACCTGGTTTCCCAGTCCAGTGTTCCTAGAGTCCCAAGTTTGTTCCCAAACCACAAGTCAAGACTCCCGTTCACCATGAGCTCATATATCAAAAGCTTTTCACCTCTGAATGAACAAGACCCAAGTAATGGAATTAAGTTATTATGTTTCACTTTCCCGATTGCTTCCATCTCAGCTAGAAATTCCCTGCTTCCTCGGTCTCTTGATTTTCCAAGCTTCTTGACTGCAACCAACTGCCCACTGGGGAGGATGCCTCTATAAACTGTACCTAAACCTCCATCACCAATCACCTTGGATATAGAGAAATTGTTTGTGATGCGGACAACATCCGAGAATGTTAGCTGCTGCAAGGATTGCGTTAACATAGTAACTCTATTTTCATTCAAATTATCTTGACTTTTTGAGAGACACTTCATACCACCCAACTTTTGGGTGTTCCTTTTAAGGAAAACAAGAAATAACCATAAAATGGAAATCATTGTGCAAAATGACAAAACTAAGAGCACTAAAATTTCAAGTGAGTAGCATTTCCACCTGAATCTAGTTTTGCAGTGTTCTTTTGTCAAAGATCTGCAATCATCTCCAGTATGTGGAGAAGAACTACCTTGGAGTTTTATGCATTTGAAGACCTGCCCCTGTAACAGATAGCTTGAAAGATTCAAGTATCTTAATTCTGTGAGGTCACATAACACATGAGGAATTGGTCCATGGAAGAAGTTCTCAGAAATGTCAAGGTACTGAAGCTGAGAGAGACTGCTGAGGTATCTAGTTATAGTGCCTGATAGTCTGTTGTTGTGGAGATCCAAGGAAGTTAGGTAAGGAAGATTTGCAATCGAGCTTGGAATTTCTCCATTTAACTTGTTTACACTCAAATTCAAGGCACCGATTTGGTGCCATAATGAGCTCTTACTTAGTAGCTGACTAAGATTCCCGGACAGCTTGTTTTCTTGCAAGTAAAGGCCAACAATGTTTTCCAACATTGAAAGAGAAGATGGTATTTCACCTGAGAGACAGTTGTTGCTAAGGTCCAGATCAGAAATGCTTTTTAGATTGCCAGTGGATGAAGGAATTTCACCCTTAAGTTGATTCCCAGAGAAGTTAAGCTTAACCACGTGTTCAAGCTTTCCAATTTCTGAAGGAATCTGTCCGCTTAGGTTGTTCCACGCCAGGTTCATAGCTTGAAGTTTCTCTGCATCTCCTACCTTGGCTGGTATCTTGCCTTCCAATCTATTTGAAGAAACGTCAATGGAAACAAGTTGTGGGAGTTGAAAAATCGATGCTGGGATCCTTCCAGTGAAGTTATTGTTTGCAAGCAGTAAGGTTACAATCGCAGAGCAGTTTCCAAGTTGTTCAGGTATTGAGCCAGATAGCCTGTTCATAGAGAGATCTAAGACTCCCCTATGTTGTTGATAACTCATCCTAGGAATCCGAGCTTGCTGGAGGGCCACTGTTATCCCCATTGGTAGTGGACCTGATAATTGGTTGTGTGAAAGAATCAGGCATTCCAATTCTTTCAGATCCTGAATATTTTCAGGAATACTTCCTGTGAAGTTGTTAAACCCAAGATCCAAGCTTGTTAAAGACCTCAATGTAAATAGTTCACTGGGTATTTCTCCAGATAGCATGTTCTGGTTAAGAGAGAGCACCAATAATCCCTGCAAATTTCTGATTTCTTTTGGGACTCTGCCTTGCAGCTGGTTATTATTCAAAACAAGACGTTGAAGAGTAACAAGATTGCCGATCTTTGCAGATAATATTCCTCCTAGGAAATTGAAACTTGCACTGAACTCCAATAGGGTTTTCGAACTCCATATCTCCTCAGGAATTCCTCCTGATAAGTTGTTATAATCAAGCTCTAGACTCAGAAGCGGAAGATGAGTCAGATTTGCAGGGATGGTACCAGTAAGTAGATTTTGGACAAGAACAACTTGGGAGAGGTTTCTACAGTTTTGAAACGTTTCTTTGATTGATCCACTGAGGTAATTGTTCTCAAGATCAAGATCAGACAAGAATTTGCAGTTGCAAAGCTCTGAAGGGATTATACCTGATAATTGGTTATGACTTAGGCTGAGGTAAGTTAGTGATGAACAGTTCCCAATTTCGTGGGGTATCCTTCCATGTAACTTATTTGATGCCAACAAAATAGATTCAGCAAAATGCCATTTTCCCAGCCAAGCTGGAACCGCTCCTTCAATCTGATTCTTTTCAATGCTGAAAGAGATAATAGATTCTGACAGACTTGCTAGACTTTCTGGCAATGATCCAGAAAGATCATTAAAGCTCAAGAGTGCAGATTTTAGCTTGCAGCAGTTACCGAGCTCTGGCGGAATTGTCCCATTTATTTCTGCATTACTGATAAAGAGATACGTGAGATTCAGCAATTTCCCAATAGCTGGGGGTAGTGGTGATTGAAACTGATTTCCAGACAGGTCAAGTTTCGTCAAACCTCTTAGATTGCCAATTTCTTTGGGAAGAGGTCCTTTAAGAGTTGCAATAAGGGGCTTCTAGGTTGATCAGGTTTGTGAGATTGCCAATTGCTTGGGGCAACAAACCAGAAATCCTATTATTTCCGATTTGAAGGTACTGGAGTGCCACATTCTCCCCAATGCTGGGAGGGATAGGCCCTATTATGGAGTTGTTTGAGATATCAAAGATCTGTAATCTTGTTAGTTGTCCGATAGTGTTGGGTATGCTACCAGCAAAGAGACCATTACTAAGATCCAGAACTTGTAGGTCAGAAAGATTTCCAATGTTTGATGGAATTGCACCAGAAAATGCATTTGTTCCCAAATCTAGCACTCGCAAGTTGGATAGTTGAGATAATTGCTCAGGAATATTTCCTGTGAACCAATTTGAATTCAGATTCAAGTTCTGAAGGCCTGAACAAGAGGAGATTGCAGAGGTTAATCTGCCTGAGATTTTATTAGAGGCAAGGTTCAAAATTTCCAAGTTTCTGAGGTTTTGGACATTAGAAGACAGAGTTCCATTGAGAAAGTTGAAGCTCAGATTAAGGATTTTGAGTTTTTTGAGTTTCCATAACTGTGATGGGATCGGACCTGAAAATTCGTTATCTGCAAGGTCTAAAACTTCAAGATTTGATAAAGATGCCAACAATGAAGGAAGCGGCCTTGCAGACCAAGATGGGGTAGAGAAAGAGCAACAACAGTAGAATCAATGCAAGTAATCCCAGTCCATGAACAGGGTGATGATTCCGCACCCCAATCAGCAATCCCCTCAGCGTTGGTGAGACCAGATTTGAATGCCATTAGTCCTCGAAATTCTGAAGCTCCAGCATGTTGGCCTGAAGAGCATAACAATATGACCAAGAACAACCTCAACTTGGAGCAACTTGAAGAAGTCATCTCGAAATTTGAATGACCTAGCTGTAGGAAACGATGATAGTAAATATGATACGGAAAAAAAAAATTAATACAAAGACTTCCAAACTATTTGAAAAAAAAACATCACCATGGTGATACATGTGTTCTTTTTTCTATAGATTTGGAGGATATTAAGCAATGGGTAAGTAAAAGCAAAGCTGTTAGAATGGTTACAAACCGTATCACTGCAGTTTCAAAACTTTCTATGCCATAAAGCAAGTACTTGTTTCAGGCCAAGGCAGAAGATTAGTGAAGACTCGAAAATAAGGTACTAGATAAAATCCGTGAACTCATCTTATATATTTGAATGATCACACCCTTTTTTATTTTTCCTTTCTTTCCTCAGATTTGAAGGGAGTTAAATACGCTTAAAGCATGATAAAGGAAGCATAATGACTGCAAATATTATTGTTGAACCAGAAAAATAAACATTCAAATGCACATACTAATTTTAACTCAAACAGGGGGATGCTCAAATGCATGAAGTAAGGGGCTTCAACGAGCGCAGAGAAGAAAAGGATATCAACTCTCACAAGTATCAGCTTCAAGTCCACTACTTATAAAGGAACAAGAAGAATACCAGAAAAGAGACACAGCAAAATAAAATTTGACTTAACGTTCACCATTTCATCACGCTAGAGACTTGTGTATTGTCAGCTCAAAGCTGCAAAAGTGAGATTTTACAAGAAACTGAGCCAGGTGGAGTGGGAGAAGTTCGCCATCCTCCATGCTTTTATCAGTAGAGTTGGTAGAGTGTCAGTAATAGTACTGTAAAGTCGAAACAAATGTGACCCGCCTGAATATCTCTTGAAGGTATTAAAAGACTAAACAGAGTTTATTTAACTAGCCGAAACATCAAAGTGAGCACTTGCAATAAAGATTTATGTGTTTAATTTCGTTTCACTAGCGAGCTCTGCAATTTCGAAATGCAGCAGCTGGCATGACAGGCAATGTGACAAACATTACCTGGGTTCAGTTTGTTTTTGTTTTTGTTTTTAGTTTTTTAGCTTTTTGCTAGCTATGGTCTGGTTTAGATTTCAACACGAAATGAGCCATCCGTCTGTGACCTTTGTAATCTCCGTCTGATTGAACCATGGCAGGTTGATGAGTCTTTTTTCATGGGATTTGCAAGTAAACTGTTTATTTATGGAAGCTCTTTTGTTTTATCCCACACGCCAGCTTTGTGTTTGCAAAACCCATATGGAGTTCTATTATTTCTTTTTCTTTTCCCGAGAAAGATCATCCTGCCCTTTTTGTATACAGAAATTAAGCCCTTCCGCCTACTGAATTCAGCTTTGGCTTGATTAGAGTCTCTCTTCCAGAGAGCTATGATTACTGATTACTGATTTCTGATTTCTCTTTTTTGTTTTCATGCATGGTAAAATAGTTCAATGTTTCATCCTTGCAGCATTTGAAACCTGTGCTAGGCTAATTCATATGCAGAATACATTACCTTCAAACCTAAGGTCACTTTACAAATAAAATGTAGAATCTAACTTTGATTCTATATCTAAACAAGTAAATCTGCGTATCCACTAAATCCTTCACTACCAAGGGCCTGTCTAAGCCTGTATAAAGCTCGGTTCTCCAGCTGCCGGACTCTTTCCTTAGATAATCCATACATGTTCCCGATTTCAGACAGTGACTTCGGCTTCCCATCTTCCATGCCGAATCTTAGCCTGATTATTCGTCTTTCTTTGGGGTTTAGAGCGTTTAGAAGGTTACGTACATGTTGCCTCATCAATTGCTTTGCCACACCAACGTCCGGGTTCTCAATCCCAGTGTCTGCTGTTATCTCCTGCAAGAGAGTATCAAGGATAGTGTAAAACCTCTAAATATTACAGAAGTTTGTTATGATGCTGATTTCTTTAACCTGAGAAAGTAGTAGAACATTTATGCAAACTATAACTTTAAGAAAGGATATCATAAACCAAATTGGCCAAATCTCCAACTGTAATAACTTCGATATTCCAGTAGCCACTAGTCTCAGCAGCCGTCACTCAGATCAATAATGACAAGAATTCGTATTTAGAAGAAAAACTATTAGAGCATATACCATACCAGCACATGATCCTTTTAGACTAAGTTGAATGAGTTTGAAACAGTCCTTTGAATCAAATAACAGAACTCCAAATGATAGCTAGGAGCTTTCCTTTTCAATATATATTTGAGAAAAGTTCTTTAATAAATTTCTGCAGGTCTTGATCATTAAGTGGCTGAATTTGGTTTCTAAGATATTACAGAACATTTTGCTAATATGTGCCAATCTACAGTGATTATCCAAATACCTTAGCACGTATTTATTACTATGTTCATATCATAAGACTCCTATCTTGTTTGCTCACAAATCAGCTGTAAATACAATGTAATTGAAACAGGAGATGTAAGGATCAAGGAAAGAAGATTTTCTTCTTCGAAAAACCATCTTGCATAGATGGGTACTATCCGATGGAAACTTTGGCAAGCACCATTACCTGAAAAGTAGTATCTTGGTCTGCCCATACGCGCTGTTGCATGGAAAGTGGCATTCTAGTGAAAAATAACAATTTCTCCAATTTTTCAACCGTAATTCCAACACGTGTTGCCAATTCTTCTTTATTTGGACGATGATTTCCTTCTTGAATGCATAATCTTTTTGCTTCCAGTACCTTGCTTAGGAGGGCATATACATTATCCTGGAAATAATAAAAAATTTCCATCAAATATATGTCCGACTTTAATGGTTTTGAATCCACTCAAAGGAACCCTAATAAACACAAACACATATTTATGGATTAAGGACCAAAGGCAATTGTATTACCGGCAACCGGATTGTCCTAGAATGTTGAAATATTGCCTTTCTAACTGTTTGCCTTATCCACCAGTATGCATAGCTGGCAAATCGGCAACCTGCTTGGGGTTTGAACTTCTCAACACTCTTCATAAGACCCATACTCCCCTCCTACAAGAGTTTAACAAAAGAAACAGAATTACATTAATTACTTCTGAACAAAATTATTTTCTCCATGAAGTTCACAAAAAATAATAACCTAGGCTTCAAATTTCACAAAAATGTTAATGTGACAAATTAGTAATTGCAGATATGATCATATGGTTTGCTAAGAACAAAATATAATAACCTACCCCAGTTTGTAGGAAAACTCATGCAACAGACTGAGCTCAAATATCCAAAACAATATTACGGAAGCATCATAAAATGCATCTAGTCATTTTGCCCTTAACCCCAAACCTGAAAACCCCCTTCATCGATATACATATGTATATACACTAGGATCAGGAGCCCACCCTTTTACTTGAGTTTTGCCACAAATTTAAAGTTGTTAGACCAATTCATTTGAAAGTTATTAAGAGCGTATTCAAATTTCCATATCCAAGCTGCTTTTGTTATGCAAGTTACATTGACTCTCAACTATTCTAAATGCCATGATTTTAAGACTCAAATTTGTGTCATATTTTATGCCCCCACTATACATACATACATATCTGTGTGTGTGTGTGTGTGTGAAACAAACCACAAGGCTCTAATCCCTTTAGCTTCTATTCTCCCAAGACCTGCTAGCAGCCATCATATTTTAAGCTTCCTACCAACGTGATCTAGGGTCACATGCTTACTCGGATCAATGATACTGAACAGAAATAAAGGCAATTTCCAATACTAAATGTCTTCTGATTAACCTGCAATAAGTCCTGAAGATTGAGACCACGGCCTTGATATTGTTTAGCAACATGAACAACCAAGCGTAAATTTGCATTGATCAACTTCTCTCTGCTGCTGTTACCAGACTGAAGTTCTGACTGCAAGTGCCGACAATTAAGATCAACAGCTTCAGCCCATTCAATCAAGGTGGGTTCACGACCAAACTGAGTTTCAAGCTTATTCTTCACCTCCTCCAATCTCATCAAATTCTGTTACATTCTCATGAATAAGACCATCTGGAAATTAATCATTTTCTAAAAAGAAACAAGAAGTTAGAAAACACCTGTATTTGAACAATGCATTCGGATTCTTCTTTCACTGTTAAAAGTTGTCTTGTTTCAGGACCCCACAAGAATAATCGGAGAGGATCATTAGGATTAAACCCTTCATTTAACTTTTTCTGCATATCAGACTTTCTAGGCCTATAAGTTTCGGAAACCATAACTTGTGGTTTAGAAGCCCCTCTTTTCTTTGACTGTCTCTCCAAAAGCCGGGTTGACCGAACGATTTTCACCTCATCAAGCAGAAATTTTGATGAACTTGTAGTGCCAAAATTAAGAATATTAGAGCTCAGAGAAATTGGACACAAAATGATAGCAGAGTAACAGCGAAACATGCCCATAAACACCTAATAACACATACCTGGTTGAAATTATATCATCAGATTCAGCTCCATACAACTGGAGGTTCTCAGCTAATGAGGCTGCTTCTTTTGATGCTGACAAAGCTTTCTTAGCAAGAGCAACAGCATTAAATGGTTCTACCACCTCAGCATTATTTGCACTAGATTGCATAGTTGCAAAGGAATAATTTAACCCTGTTTGTCCAGGTGGCAATCTGCAAGAGAAATTACAGAACCACATAACATCCAGTCCACAGACCAAAAAAAAAAAAAAAAAAAAACACAATGAGAGCTAATAGAGAAAAAAATATATATTTCTCTTCATCTTACATATTCCATAAACCAGGCAAGTGAAGCAATTGGTGCTCAAAGTCCTGCACTAGTTGATCCAAGTTGTCGGAGTTCTCTTTAAGAACCAAGCTCCCCGTCTCCAAGTCCCTCCTATCCATAGTTGCCTGCAATGGAGCAGAAGTAAGGCAAAGAATGATGATACATAAAGTAGAATGACAAAGATGTTGTCAACCGTGTAAAGGAAAAGAAAAGATGCATTGATATAACTAAACATTTCTAATATATAGACAATAACGTCTAACCAGAGATGTTTGTAAGAGAGGCCTATAATCATCACGATGCTCTTGTAAAAGAACTGATGTAGGAAAATGCCGAGCTACCATAAAAGTTGGAACAGAAGATACTGCAGGAGTGGCTTGCTCATGAAGCTTTGGAACTGCCGTATTACGCACACAACCATGCAGGTGTTATTTAAAAATAATACATTAAAAAAATTTAAAAAATAGATCACCAAACATATTTAACAAACTGAGTGAAAATTAGTTATTTATCAAGAGTTAAGGATTAATAGCAACCAGATACTAGCATTTCCTTCTAATTTCAAGCATTAAACAAAGATGAAGTTGCACAAGAAGTGGAATCCTCTGAATCACCAATAAAAAGATTCGTGTGTTTCTATACCTCCATATATAATTATACTTTATATTCTCCAAATGTATGTCCTAAGAAAGATTCTGAACATTGAAGTTTCAAAACGATTACTTGACGCTTGTTTCAATGCATCAATGGCAAAAATCTGCCTATAATGACTTGATGTTGTAACCTTAAGTGTTTCCTTAATATGGCTGCTTAGCAGAATCCCTCAAACTTATACCAAAAAATACCGAAACAAAAACATGATAATTCAAAAATATAACCAACAACGAAAACATCTAACGTAAAGGTAAACGTGCAAATCCTATTTAAGAATAAAATGCTCCGCCATGCTTCGAATAAATCCATAACTTGGTCTTGTAACTCATGCTGACAATTTATCATTAACCCACTAACCAGAAAAAAATCAAATTTATCATCCCATTTTCCTTTTCAACTCCCGCTTTCCCAGTTAAAAAAAAATAATAATAAACTCTAGTAGTAAAGAGAATATAAAGCCGCAAAAATTGAATTGGCAAACACAAAATTACACAACTTTACAAAACAACTAAATGAGCCAGCAAAGAACCAAGAAGCACCAGTTACCTGAAGCAGAAGAGGTATTTTTAAGGTGGGTTCTTGAAGGAAATGATGGAGGTGACGATAGCAAACTTCGTCCAGCTTCCATTGAACATTAGTTTTAAAGAATCTCTAAGCAACTGGCTAAGTATTCTGAGAATTTATTACAAATATAAGAGTGTTATGTAGTATAATCTGTTTGAAGATATAGAAATAGAGAACTAGAAAATGGTGAGAGAGAAGTGAAGTCCACCGCTTTCAGAGTGGATATTTGACGCCTCAAAATTCATACAACATTCCGTGAAAGGATGAGGTTGGATTTGGGCTTCTCCCTATTCTCTACATCTTTTTCTATTGGATCTTTCCCTTGTGAAACGGTGTCGTGTATTAACCCCGTACCAGCACCCACCTTAAAGCGGGCATTCCGGATTATTTACTCCAGGGGGACTCGTTTATTTATGGAATATTTAGATTTTTTTTAAATTCTCATTTATATCATTCGGTTAATTTTAATCAATTAGACAGAATAAATTTAAAATTTTGTGACCATCGTAATTATATTAAAGCATATATTTCAATTTTTAAAGTCGAAAATTAATAAATTCCCTAATTCAGTTATTTTTCCATAAATTTAAGAAACTTTATTTATTCAATTTAAACGCTAATTTTAATTTAAAAAATAATAAAAATTTGTTAGTCGATTTTTGTATAACGTCTTTCTTTCTTTGTCCTTCGCATTGCAATGAACATGCATCTCTTTTCTTTCATTTTTTTTCTTTTAAATCTTCAAACTTCAATGAAAAAATTGATAATCAAATAAAACCCATCGATAACATTAAAATTGTATTAAAATAATACGATTATAATTAAATTGTATTAAAAAAAAAATCATAACACAATATAAGGGCTCTAACTGGAAGGTCTATGTTCCATTGTCGATTTGAGATAGTTCGGTAAGACTTATTTAATTAAACATAAAAGGCCAACAAAATTAAATGAAATCATATGGGATTTTTAGGGTAAAATATTAAAAACAATGCATATAAAAACAATTCATTGAAAATTTTATGGGCTGCGGCCCATGTGTTGGTTCTATGTGCCCGGGCCTTGGGCATGTTTGGGCTATTTACAATTCCCAAACTAACCTGATTATAGTCTTAGAAAATTATTTTCTTTTTTTTAATTTATATTCATATTTTGTATTAAACTTAAATTTATTGATTAAAAAATTACAGTACCAATTCAAATAAAATATATTATTTAATAAAAATTAATGTCCCTGGTAAAAACTGCAAAGAGTGTGATTGAAGAGGCCAAGGGTAAATTCGAGAATTCATGATTTTAATTTTTGAAGTTCGTTCAATGTGTCAGGGAGCTCACCGAATTTAAGATACTACGTAAACAGAGGAGCAAATCCAAGCGGGAGCCTCGTCAGCTCCAACAAAAGCTTTCCAACTTTTTGATTCTGCCGTCTCATCCACTTTTGCCTAGTTGTTGACATCAGAGTAACTTTAATTAATTTCTTTTTTTATGGTTAAAAAAATAATAAAAATTCCATAATATTGTTTTCCAAAATAAAAAAGTATTTATTTGCTTTCAAATTTGAAATTAAATTCTCTGGTGAGTGGCGTAGCGTTGATACCGTACGCACTTTTTGGTGAGACTGAGATAGTGAAATGTCAAATGCAATCCAACTCACAGGGATTTTCCACGTCTACAGTTGGGCCCCACTGCTATAGAATCCTGATCGTAACTCCAATTTCATCTGGTTGGTAGGCCCCATACCAAATTTTTATACACATCTCAGGGCCTGAAACGACGTCATCTAGCTGTAATATCATACCCCACAATTCACTCTCCATCTTAAGTAGCCCCCACATCTCTACTTTGTAGGGTCAATCGAATCCTTGAAAAAAAAAAACTTACCTCCTCTTCTTTCTGTCTGTTCTTCTCTTCGATTTCAAACCCTAAATTTTCTCCTCCATTTTTATTTTAAACCCCTAAATGGCCTCAGACATCCCAGTTAACAGCCAACAAAACCCTAATCTTACGACCACCATTACTGTTGCGAACCATTCACCACCCAAGAACCAACTGGCCAACCCACGAAAACGTGCTCTTTCGGCCACTGCTTCGAAGGACCGTCACACTAAGGTCAACGGCAGGGGCCGACGTGTGCGGATGCCGGCTCTCTGTGCCGCCCGGATCTTCCAGCTGACTCGAGAACTCGGCCACCGTTCCGACGGGGAGACAATCGAGTGGCTCCTACGCCAAGCGGAGCCTTCCATCATAGCCGCGACGGGAACCGGGACCGTTCCCGCTATTGCCGTGTCTTCTTCCACGGCAGGGCCCGTTCCTCTTTCATCGTCGCCGCCGTCAGTGTCCTGTCGGGTTCAACCCGTAAGCAGTGGCCCTCCGGGGATGTTCGTGACGGCCCCACCGCCGAGCTGCCGGCTGGACTTGTGTCAACCTTTGGGATTGCAGTATGCGGGCAGTGTGTATCGGCACATGCCGTTCACGGCCCTTCTGTTGCAGCCTGCTGCGACGGCGGCCACGGAGGAGGAATCGGAGGAGAGAAGACGGGAAGAAGAGATTATCAGAGAACGTCAATAAATAGTCATCTCTATAGAAAAGTAGGTGTAATTTACAGATAAACAGTAACATGGGTATTTTGCTTCTTGGGTTTTTGCGTTTAGTGCAGTTGTCTTCTTCATCTATTGTTCAGTCTACCTTTCTGGTTCTCCTCTCACGGGATATCTCGTTTATCATGTTTTGTAGGTAAAGGTTTTAGTAGGAAGAAAGATGTAAATTTCAGTTGCAATGGGTATGAGATTGGCTCCTTTTAAAAAGCGAGAGTTGTCTTGAGTTGTTGAGAGCTTTAGATCAAGGAGAAAATATAACGCTTCCGTCATAGATTAATGAAAACGGCAGTGATCCGCATTTACAGACCCGTCTGTGACCAAACTGTAGCAATCGGGTGCACCTGATTGCAGCTTTTTAGTCTTGTCCTTTAATCGGTTCTGGCGTGAGGTCACCATACTCAGCTGTCCTTATTCCGCTGGATAAAAATGGACGCAAATTCATTAAGAATTTTTACCATAGATAGAAATGTCGTGTACAAGAGCCTTACCAAGCCTCGAAACGCAGCTGGCGTAAAGTAAGTTCAGAACGTGGAAGAAAAATGGAAAACATTGAAATGTATCAGCAACCCAACCGTAATTTATATTTTACATTAGAATATACTTTAATTATTTGACTTTTTAGATTAAGATAATTGTAACTTTGGTTTATTTACTTTAAACGTCATCATACAGTAAAATAAAATAAGCAAAGAATTGCCGTGTGATAAGCTGGGTTGCATTGCTATATGTATGCATGCAAAAATTGCAGTGAAGAAGGGGATATAGAATGCGTTTTTGGAAAAAAAAAATATATGGAATGTTGAGCTTGATCAGTGAAAAAAATAGATATGAAAGGGCAAATTCTTGCTTCAAGAAGTAGACCGACACGGCAGCATTCAACAAAATGAGAAGTAAGCCACAAGCTGCTTTGATATTAATTCCCAAAGTTCCACCATCTTTTCTTCCTCTTAGACTCTCGAGAGGGTATATCTGACACGATGAACAAGAAGACATCAAGCACTTGAATCAAAAATTTATTTATATTCCATCTTCACTTGAGCATGATCAACCCAAGTGTCCTCCTAAATCTTTGAATAACATAACTTTAGCTAAGAAATTATGGTGAAAAAGTCTTACTCTCTTGAGAATCTATTGAGTTGTAGTGGACCTCTGCCCAAAAACTTAGGCAAATGACTGCACAAAAAGCTCATAAAGGTTTAATAAGTCAAAGATAATACTAAAAGCAAAGAAGTGTAGTTTTCGTAGTTAATACATAACAAAAGACATTTAATAAAGCTTGTAAGGTGCAGTCTGGGTTATTTGATTTCATGATGAGCCAGAAACAAGCAATTTTTTAGGCATTATCTTATGTCAGTTATCCGGATCTAATTCACAACAAATCTAAAAGTAACAACAAAAAATTCCTTTTGAGAAACTAAAACAACGTTTCATAAAAAAAGAGTCAAGTAGTGCAAATGTATAAAATATGCTCAAATAATCCCCAATTTCACCAGATGAGAAAATTACATCAAAAAAAAGCTACACCAGAAAATAGAAAAGAAAGGACAGGATTGCAACAAAAACAAATTGGAAATTTACCTCCTTTTGGTTTCTTGGCGTTGGGAAGAATTTCTATGTAACAGGTGTCCTTAAAAGAAGTAATAACAATTATTCTTACACCAAACTGCCAAGAAAGATACCCACAAGAATTAATAATGGATGCAACAGGCACAGTACCTTGAAACAACAACAAAAAATATATTTTATTTTTCTACAACATGAATAACGCATTAGCCTCCCCTCTTTTCTTCTTTTTTGGGTAAGAAAAAGACAAGTTGGGATTACTCGTATCTGTGTAATAAAATTTTGTGCAATGAAGAAGTAAACAGCATTTAAACTTGAATCATTATTAAAAAAAAGTGAAAAAAAAAAAAAACTTGATAAATCTCAAAGAAAGAAAGATAATATTGTCCCAAATCCATACCAAATCTGCAGCTGCCTGCAGCGTAACATGATCACCCCACTCACCACTCCTAATTTGATCCAAAAATAGTATTAGTATGGCTATCCTGGGTCCAAAAACATTTTTTTTAATCAATAATGGGAAGAGTTTGGCTAATACTTGGACATCTTCCTTAGATATTCACCATACTCCATGGGAACATATCCTTCATACATCTCTGGATGAGACTTCAGCTGTTGACAACAAACCATGAGTAAGACACACATCAAGATCAACAACATTAACAGCATGGTTGACAAAGCAGAGTAAAAAATCACTTCTAGAACAACAAACCTGATTTACAACTTGTCGTCTCACATATTTGTGATTCTCAGGCGTGTTATGGAGTTGATCTGACAAAGCACGGAACTGGCAAATGAAAGAAAAAACAATATATTATTTATTACTTGCAATGAACATCCTGTGATAAATATGATAAAGAGATAGAAACTAATAAGCCTTTATGCTTGACATTAAGATTTAAAAAAGGGATAAAGGGAGGGGGTAGGGGATGGGGGTGTCAGTTGTGGGGAAGAGGAAAAAAGTGTAAAAAAGGATAGACTAAATCAACATACTTGACAACAAGTGTTAAAAAGGATTAGACTAAATCAACATACTTGACAATTGCCGTCTCCTTGAACTTTATGCTCAACAAAGCCATATAATTGCAATCTACATTGAAAAATATATATATATACAGCATCAAATTCAATAAATGATGAGAACATTACTGATATAATAAAAAAGAAAGGCCAACAGTAGTTTCAATACACCAGATTCTGTACAAATTACAGTTGACCTAAATTTTCAATTCTGCATATCCTATCATTTTTTAACAATCTAAAATAGGCTTCTAATATATGATTCATTCAGTCTAATGTGCAAGGCAAAGAATACAAAAAATACCTGTTCAGAAGTCTTTCATGATCTGAAGTTGCTTCATCAGTTGATGGTATTTCCCCATTAATTCTTGGAACATGCTACATATAAAAAGAAAATTTAAATGAGGATCGGATATGCACAAATATTCAGAAATATCTGATATACCATTAACAATCATTGAGTTAGCTTTGTGACAATAGACGTGTGAGCATAATTATATATGCACTTAATATATGAAAAAGAAACAGCGCTGATATCTTAGACAATAGTGACTGTATAAAAGCAACAAAATATGAGTACAATGGTCCAGACATATTACATCAGTGATACTAATGCACTGCTTGAAATATGCATTAATTTGATAACTCATCATATCTCCGTAAGTTACAGAGGAAACTTAATCATTTGTACAATGTAAATTTACAGTGAATGGAAAGGAAAGTTTCTCAGAGTACCAATCACAGAACACCATGTAAATGAAAAAATGCCCCCACAAGCTGAGGCACATTATTGAAAAAGGCAACTGAGAACCAGGAGAATTTCAAACCTCAATCACTCATTTGAAACATAAATCAACTAAAGCCAGAAACAGAAAATCAAAGCTAGAGGATAAGAGACAAATACTGAAATTAATACTGTCAAATAACTCCAATAGATAATTAAAACAGAAACTTAAATATTTATACGGTAGATTTCATAAGCTAACTTACAGGAATAGGAATCATTTGGTTCAACCTCTTTCCCACTTCCTCATCCAGTATATATTCACCAGTTAACTCCAACGAATAGGAATCCTCGTCTCCATCTCCAGGGCTAGAACAGAACGGCCCCGTATCATCAGATTCATCTTGGCCATACTCAAATCCTGCTCATGATAGAATATTTTGTCAAAAATTGTAATATTGGAAATCACTACCAAGTAAATAAAATGGGGCTACAACCAGCAACTTTCATGAATACCTGAACTATAGTTCCTCGTGGACAAATTATAACAGTCATGATCTTGAACAGAATCTTGCAAGTGGTTTTCTCCTGCATCTGAATACTGAGAGTCCTCTGCAACTGCTAATTGTGAAAATTCTTGAGAAAATTCTTCTTGAAGGGTACGGGCAATAATCTCATCATTTTCTACCTGATTACACTCTGCATCATTATGATCTCTCAAATACTGATCATTATAGACGTAATTAGCATCATGCCGAATCATCTCAGCATGATAACCAGAATGGAAATAAGGGTCACATTCAAAAAAATGAAGACCCCATTGAAGTAAACCTGAATCTTGCTCCTCCATCATCTCCCTCCCTTAAAACATTATATCCAACTATAAACCCAAAACGGCATCACGATCCCCCTGCAATTAACCAACCATCTGCAATTAATCACTGCACTTCAATTTTTTCTTCACGGATTCTCAACAGCTTTACACAGGTGAATCTCAAGTTAAAACTTTTCTCCTGCAAAAACAAGTTCTTCACTGTGTAAACGCAGAAACACTAATTCAAACACAGTTATAACACCTGATACTGTGCCAGTAACATCAGTCCAAGTACTTATTCACATGCAGTGTACTGATGGTAACAAAAAAAAACAATTAAATATGATTTTGTTTAATATTTTTGCACTGAGATCAACAGATGCCATCAATTCTCTGCCATGATTCCAATCAAATTCACAACCCTTCTCTTGCTTATTCATTAATTATACAATAACACGAACAATCAGCCAAACCTAAAATTCAAAGCAAAACTTCAAAACTAACAGCATATCAATCAAATACTGGAACTCAAATTATCAAAACAAATCCAAACTTGACCAATAAGAAATTAACAAATTAAATTAAACTCACCTGATTACAGCTCGATTAAAAACTTATTGATTATTTTTTCAATAATTGAAATTTTTGCCTTGTACACAACGCCCCGTGTATGCTACGAATAAATGGAATACGCGACTCAATAAGATAACGATAGAAAAAAATTTGACCAAAAAAAATGTTTCGAAGAAATTAGAGATTTAGCCCGCTGCACTCCACGCCTTTATAAACTGTTTGTGACGTTAAAGGTCTAGCAAGTTGCAGAACTCTACCATATTGACTGCTGAACCGTTAGATTTAGATTGTGCGGACATGATTTGACGTCGTTTAAGCGGCTGTTTTTAGTTTTATATTATTTTATTACTATATTTTTAAATATAATTAGTTTAATGGCTGGGATTGGTGGATCGTGAGGCGGAGATCGCGTGAAATTTGGGAGCTAGAGCACCGCCAGTGGTTATAATTTACAATTGGCCAAACAATTCCGACCCAAGGTTTCCTTAGATGACAAACAAAACCAAATATACACTTTTTTTTTCTTTTTTTTTTACAAAATCAAAATCCTCTTTATAAAAATCAATAATATTAATATTAAAATAAATTTTAATAAATTAATAAATATTTTAAAAATAAATTAATATTTTAAAAAAATAACCATTATCTCCAATAACATTATTGAAGATGGTGACTAATTTTGATTTCACTAAGTGTCATAAAACAGTCACTTTATTTTATTGGTGACCGAATTAGATTGTTTTCAATAACGGAGGTAACTAGATTTGATTATGAAAGATCTAACAAAAGTGGTAGGATCTGACCGTTTCCGCTATAAAAAAATAGTTGAAATACTTAACACCAACTATTTCTAGTTATTTTAGATTGTAAAGACGATCAGATGTAATCGTCTCTGTCAAATTTTTTACGGTCAAATCTGGCCACCTTAGCCATCATGGAGATTAACTTGATGGTCGTTTCAGGCCACCTAGTGAGATTAACATCAGCCACTGCCGCTGGAGACGTTATCGACGATAGTGACTAGTTTTTTAAATATTTATTTTGTATTTTAAAATTTTTATTAAATTATTATATTTTTATTAATGATTTTAATATTATTTTATTTTAAATTTATATTTTAATATTTTTATAAAATTTATTTTTAAATTTTTATTCAAAAAAATGAACATACTCTTTTAACTCTGATCAATGAATAAATATTTGATTTTTAAAATTTTCATAAATGAGAGGGGGTCAATTAAGAAAACCTGAGGTGGGAATATGTCTTTTGGCCTTTATAGTTATTATTTCATTAACATAATTATTTAAAAATTATATATTAAATTAATAAGTTCCTTAGATGTAATTTGTAAATATAATTTTATTTATAAATACAAATGATCTGCATGGTTAGTCTCATTTATATTAAAGACAATATAATAAAAACTTACGTGCCGTATTAATATTTGAAAACGTTCGTCAATATTCAATACCAAACCATGCCCGTCATTTTCCCCCGTCAGACCAGCTCTTCTGTGAATAACCTTTTCCACCCAATGTTTTGTCAGAAGCCTTTTCCCTTCCAAAATGATATAAATATTACTTTTTCAACCCCCAGTCTTAAAAAAAAAATTTATTATACTTTTATCTTATAAGATTTTTACATTTATTATCATATAATCCAAAATTAATAAAAATTAAAAATAAACTTTTTAAATGTCTAAATTATTTTAAAGTCAGTTTATTTTTCTTTTCTTCTTATACATTAGTCAGTTTATTTTTCTTTTCTTCTTATACATTAAAGTGTGTTTATAATTTAATCGGATATAAAGAGTTAAATTATAATTATAAAAAATATTTATGGTATTAAAAATGTAAATATTAATATATCTTAAATTTAATATTAGTATATCTTTAATAATTTTAAAATGATAATTCAATTATTTTTAGAAGTTAAAAATATTTAAAATATTTCTAAATTAATAAATAATATTATTATTATTTTAAAGCATTTTAAAGTCAATTCTTATGTGGAAAAATATTATTGACTAAAAAGGTATGAATTTAAGTTTTTATGATATTATATCAAGATCAAATTTTTTATTTTATTTAATGAAACGAGATTGAAATATTGGCCTTACTTCGAGTTCTATTAGGTCAATGTAATTAGTAGTTTGAAGATTGATAAACTTTTTTCAATTAAATAAAAAAGTTACAGATGTCGGATCGGGGCTAGATTCCCCCTTTGAATAAAAAAAAAAGTAATTGCCTTTTATTTTTTTCACATACCTAAAATATATGTTTTCCCAATAACTATTTTTACAAATATTCCTTGTGGTCAGCTTAAAAGCAGGAGAATTTTTGTAGAGGAAAGGGGTGGATGAAAAATATTTATAAATTTATAGGAAGAAAACTATAAGTTAGTTTTAGCTATAAAATGAGCCTTAATTCTGAGGCTCATGATTTTTTGTCATTAACTGAATTATATTACAAGAACATCCGAAATTGCAGTGCTCCATGGCTAAAGAATGTAAGCTTAGCGCAGTACAGAACTCTTTTTTCACTATAACTTTCACACTAATTCAGGAAAAAATATTTTGTATTTCCTATAGGCTTCATCAATACTCACTACAATTTGCATCTCTATGGACAAAGCATCAAGTGGGAATCTAAGTTCACAATTTCTCATTGGTTCTTCAAAACTTCATCTGCATTTAGCAAATCAGGGCTTTTGCATTCAGCGACTTCTTACAATTTTCGGTCTCCATTTCTGAGTCAAGAAATTATTTTCTCCAGTTCTTGATTCCATAATGTTTCTCTTATTCTCTGTTTTAGGGTCATGGGAAGTTTGGATAGATGTCAAGTTCCTCAAGGATAGTTGAGGACTGTCGGTTTCTGTTGTTCCCTCAATGATATCAGTCACCAGTTGCAATACTTCACTCATCTTTGGGCGTGCCTTGGGGTTTTTGACCAAGCATCGGTTGGCTACACTAGCAAGTTTGTGGACTGACCTGAGGGGGTATTTACCTTCAAGCCTCGGGTCCAATATTTTTCGAAATTTTTTGGCGTCAGATAAATATGGCTTTATCCATTCCAACAGCTTCTGCTCACACTTGGGGCGGTTTCGATCTACAGGACGTCTTCCTGTGATTAGCTCGTAAAGGAAGACACCATAGCTCCATACATCACTCCTGGCCGCCAGACGACCAGTTTGGACATATTCAGGAGCTGCATATCCCAATGTACCTACGACCTGATGAGGTCAAAAGTTGAGCAAATTCAGCCGGAAGAAGAAATGGAAAAGTAGCTAAGCTTCTGTTTCTATAGCAGGCATTTGGATAGCATAAACAAGAAGGAAATATAATCTAAGTATAGAACATAACAAACAAATGATCTGTTTCTCATATTATATCATTTAAACCAATTCTGTTTCGCAAAATATTTGAGGGTGAATTGGGAATGTCCATAAACTAGAATATCTTCCTTCTTTTTACATTTTTTCTTGATGACTTCTCAAAGTTCCATCTTACCACAAGTAGTAATGGAAATAAATTGTTTATGAAAACAATGAAACAAGGAATTCATTTTCTGTTTCATGTGATAGACAAATCTATATTCATGGGGCATGCGGTAGTTACCTTTGCTAGGTTATCTCTGCAACTGACCATTGAAATACATAACATCTAAAATGTTAATGCTCAAACCTCAATAAGCATAGTATTTCAGGTACCCATATCTTCTGTTCTCTATTTTTATCATCAAAATCACCAAAATCTTCTTATTCTAATTTATTAATTTTACCAAGGGTTGCTTAAAGATGTAACCATATGTTGCATAAAGATATCATAATCACAGGGATCAATAACCATCTGATCTTTTCAGTTTCATAGGTGCAAGAGAAGAGCAGATGCAGGAAAGAAGATCTATCCTTAAAGTAAGATGGTATCTTTTGATATTAATTCATTTTAGTTGCATGATTTTTGGGAGATTCTGTAGCAGACACTATGAAGATAGGCCAATTTATGTTCAGTTCTATGCTAGTCTTATTCCACATAAACAAATAGCCAAATGTCAATGGTTTAAGGGATAAATATCAAATAATGGTCAGAATATGTACTATGAACATACCGCTGTTGAAACATGAGTAAATCCTGCTGAAGGGCCTAATCTTGCCAATCCAAAATCTGATAACTTTGCATTCCAATTCTCATCAAGAAGGATATTTGCAGATTTGAAATCTCGGACGATGATCTATAATAGATACAACAGGACAAAAAAAGACATAAATTGTAAACTAGCCTGCCAAAAGATAAGATGCTCTTGAATCAGAGTTTAACTTTTCATTAAGAGATCCAGGAAGCATTTGATCACTGCTACAAAAATCTGCTAAGATAACCTTGAAAATGTTGAAATAACAAAAGCACAGATACCTGAAAATCCATTTCTTCATGTAGATATTTTAAACCGCGAGCCGCATCTTGGGCTATTTTCAATCTCATTGTCCATGGAAGAGTTGTCTGTGATCGGGGGGACAGATGTTGATCCACACTTCCATTAGGCATAAATTCATACACTAGAAACCGCTGGGTTCCCCTTTCATCATCCTCAGCACAGTATCCCACCAATTTTACAAGGTTTGGATGCTCGACAACCCCAAGAAAATTCACCTCTGTCACCCATTCCTTGTGTCCCTGTCGACCAATAGCTGAAAATCTTAGTTCAGAACCAAAACAACACATTATCAACTGAAAAGAGCATCTTATATCACAGCGTCCAGATTGTGTCATATGCTTTAAAAAAAGCTTTATAATAACAAATTCTAGAAGGATATGAAGAAATAGAGAAGATTCAAAGTAATTACAAGAAACAAAAACTATACAGGAGAAGGCTGGGGGCAAGTGATAAACAAATAAACATCTAAAACTTTAGCAACAACAAATGAAAATTTAAGGCAAAATGTTATAAAAGCAAAGAATCCTTGCCTGCCTCCCACTTCTACCGAGCTGTTTCACTGCAACTTCAACTCTTTGAGATAAATCATCTGAATTCTTGATCAACCCTTTATAAACGCAACCGAACCCACCTTCTCCAACCATAAGAGAGCGGCTAAAATTCTTGGTGGCTGACTTCAAGTCAGCTATGGTGAAGACTTGAAGATTACTGGGCTTCTGAGACGTCGGAAGAGAGGGCCTTACTGTGGACGCAGTGCTGGTGGCTGATACATTTTGTGAACTCAATTCAGCTCCATTGTCCGTAAATGCAGAATACGAGGATGGCACTGAAACTACTGACTTTTGGGTCCTTGCAGAGATGGGTTCATCTCTCTTCTCTCTCTTACCAAAGCGGAAACACTTCATCTTCATATCCAGTAATTTCCTGACTGCAGATCCAGATTCAAATAAGAAACAAACTAAGCAAACAAACCAATCTAAAACCTAAGCATTAAAGTCACAAAATCAAACCAAACAAAACCAAGAAACTAAACTGTTGAGTTATTTATAAAGCTCTGAGTCAAAATCGAGAAACTTCCTGCAAATAATCATCACCAAAAGAAGAACTTACGATTATCAATCAATCTTGACAGATGGGTTTGCAAAAACCTGACTCCTAAACAAAATCCCAAATTTGAAGAATGCAAAGAGAAAACTGATGGCTACAAAACTGGAACCAAAAGGTCTTTAAAAGCAACTTAGAATCTTGCGATGAAACTTGGAAAGTCCACACACGGAAACCGGAATAGCAAAGCGAGTCAGCCCGTCAATCGCAGAAAAATCGCACGTTTCTTTTATAAATTTGTGTTTTATTATTGTTATTACAATACAATAAGTCTTGTACAATTTTGTATGGTTTAAAATAATAATAAAATTTACAAAAATTCACACGATTGGAGTAACGTAATTATTCGAATATTATTTACCAAAAAAAAAAATTTATTCGAATATGAATGGGGCCATGTGGACCGTGGAAACGTGGGAAGAAGACAAGACAAGTAAACAGCAGAGACAATAGATCATTGAGAAGTCTAGATTCGTGAACATCACGTCGAGGTCAAGATGGACTTCTGATTCTGTAATGAATTTTTGAACCATGAAACAAGCTTTGACTCTTTCCCTCCCTACAGTCACTGTTAGTTCTTGTCCTTTCACATTAGGAAATGGGAATCTAACTTTATATTTTCTGTATTTTCTTCTTGTTAGTTCTTCCAAGCAAAAATATATGGTGGGAAAATCAACGTAGAAATTAGAAACTCATCTGCCTTGCATTTAACACACCAAACCTCTTACATTCATCAACTTCTTACAGGTTTCGGTCTCCACTTCCATGGAACCAATTACTTTCTCCACCAGTTTTTTATTCCATAATGGTTTTCTTATTTTCAGTTCTGTTGTCATGGAGAGTTTCCATAGATGTCCAACTCCTCAATGGGGAGTTGAGAACTATCTGTTTTCTGTTGATCCCTGGACAATTTTAGTCACCATTTTGAATACCTCGGGTTTCTGACGAAGCATCAATTGGCTATAGTTGCTACTTTTTGGACTGACGCATGGGGATGTTACCTTCTAATTTCTAACCTGGGTCCAACATTTACCCATTCCAACAGATTCTACTAGTTCTGCGGATGGTTTCGATCTACAGTACGCCTATCTCTGTAGTTCATAAAGGAAGTTTCAGCATAGCTCCATACGTCACTCTTCGCAGACAGAAGACCCGTTTGGATATATTCAGGAGCTGATATTCCAGGACACCTAAAACCTGATGAGATGAAAAGTTGAGCAAATTCAACAAGAAATAGAAAAGCTAGGCATTTGGAGAGAATGAACATGAGTGAATCATTCTGAAGGACCTGATCTTGCCAATCCAAAATCTGATAACTTTGCATTCCAGTTCTCATCAAGAAGAATGTTTGAAGATTTGAAGTCTCTGAGGATGATCTGTACTAGATATACAACAGGATCAGAAAGGCATAAATTGTAAGATTGCCAGCCAATAGATAAGATGCTCTTGAATCACAGTTTCAACTTTTCATTAAGAGTTCCAGGAAGGTAGCATCTAATGAGTACTACAAATCTGCTAAGAAAACTTTAAACACTTTTTTTTTCTTTTTTAAGTAAAATTTAAAGACAAAAACAAATGGACAAATCCGTAACAATTTAAACATAATAAAAAAACACCTCCTCTAACAAGACAACGGAGAACAAAAAAAGAACCAAAAACCAAACTACTTGATAGTTTATCTTGGTTATTAAAATAGATATCAAAAAGCTATCCGAACCTATCAACTAAAGAAAGAGATCACCTTGGCCCATCAAGTACAATCAATAGCAAAAAATTTTATATCAAAACCAAAATATAAAATTATACAAGATAAGTACAAAAAGGATAATCTATTATATTTAAGTTCAATAAAAGCCAAAGGATAAAAATCTAGATTTGCACTGCCAAAATTGCATCACAAAATATTTACTTTGCAACCGAATAAGATAGCAAGGAAAGACCTTACACTAGGGAATCTCCAAAGCCATGTACCAACCCAAGAAAGACCTTGCCATAATGCATAAAATTGCTGCTAACGAGGCCACCGAGCCCCCTTGCTGAAGCCCATAAGTGATGGGGTAAAAAGTTCTCTAAGCCTTGAACATACAAGTGCTGAAAAAGAAAAAGCATAAATAGGCCAAAGAACATTTTCCCACCCATAGTTTGAGGCTGCGACAAATTCCCACCCGCTTAAGTTTAAAAGCCTGAACTCCCACCCATCACGAATTTTTTTATTATTTTTTATTAAAATTACTAAATTACCTTTTTAAAAATTAAAAATTTATAATAAGAATATAAAAATAATTTTTAAATATTAAAAATTTTAAAAAAATTAAAAAAAATTTTAAAAAATTTGGAAATTCAAAAACCCAGCAGCCACCGCCGCCGACACTGGAGGCGGTGGCGGCCCATAATAGAACCAGGTGGCCATTTCGGCCACCTGGTTTCAGGGGAGGCCAGATCTGGCCTCCCCGTTTGGTGGAGGAGGCCAAATCGACCGCCTCCAGTTTCGGAGGAGGCGGCCAGATCTGGCCTCCTCCGACCGAAATAAATGTCAGAAACGGCCGTAAATGGCCGGCCTTGGCCCCACTGGCCGTTTTCGACCTTTATTTCTGGCGGAGGCGGCCAGATCTGGCCGCCTCCTCCGAAACTGGAGGCGACCGATTTGGCCGTCTCCACCGAACGGGGAGGCTAGATCTGGCCTCCCCTGGAACCAGGTGACCGGAAATGGCCACCTGGTTCTATTATGGGCCGCCACCGCCGCCGGTGCCGACGGCGATGGATGCTGGGTTTTTGAATTTCTAAATTTTTAAATTTTTTTTTTAATTTTTTTTAAATTTTTTATATTATTTAAAAATTATTTTATATTTTTATTATAAATTTTTAATTTTTAAAAAGGTAATTTAGTAATTTTAATAAAAAAATAATAAAAAAATTGGTGATGGGTGGGAGTTCGGGCTTTTAAACTTAAGCGGGTGAAAATTTGTCCCAGTCTCAAACTATGGGTGGGAAAATGTCCTTTGGCCGCATAAATACCCGAAAGTTCAGTTCTTCATGCGGGTATTTTCAATCTCATGGTCCATGGAAGGGTTGTCTGTGATCAAGGGGATAAATGCTGATCCACACTTCCATCTGGCATTAATTCATATACTAGAAGCTGCAGCACAGTATCCCACTAATTTTGCAAGGCTTGGATGCTTGACAACCACAAGAAAATTCACCGCTGTGTCCGTCATTTCTTGTGTTCCTGTTCACAGTTTACATCCATCTTCCATAGGCTTAAGAAGATAGTGTTTTTCCAGCATTAAATACAGTATTTTGCGCTTCATAACAAGCTGTAGAATGATAAATTCTACAAGGACGAGAAGAAATAAAGATAATTTCAAGTCATTATAAGAAACAAATAACTGCAGAAGAAGGATGGGGTGGGGGCAAGACATTTGAATTACTACCACAGGGTTAATTTGTCCAAATGCTGAAAGGCTCTGCAATTTATAGTGACTGAAAAAGAATCTTAACAAGCTGAAATGCCATTCATTTTTAGCAGTCCTTGCCATAATATAATAAATTCTTCAAATACTTGACAGACTGTAGCATCACTAAAATCACAGGAGTGGAGCAACAGCCTTAAAAACACCTGAACTTGAAGTAATTAGTTTGACAAAACAATAACTATATCCCAAGTATATCTCTAAATAAAATAATATAAACATGTTTAAAAATAGTCTTTGAGCTTTTAAATTTAATGACTTGACATCATCTTTCAGTCTTTCATCTTTCAAATTTAGTCAAAAGTAAAGCCTATGAAAACCAAAAATTCAAATGACATGAGTTGTTTCTCTCTGACACACAATCTATAAGCTTTCTGCAAATATAATCATCACCAAAAGACAAAATTACGATCATCAATCTTGACAAATGGGTTTGTAAAAAGTTGTTTTATTTGCAAAATTCCAACTTGAATGAGAAAACAAATAGTTATGATATAAAGTCCCTACTAGGCAACTAGAAACACAAACCGGGTCAAATCCTCAACCACAGCAATGCCCCACATTCTTCTGTCAAACTACTTAATTTAGGTTAGTACAATACAATCAATCCTCTCCTGAACATTAACCAGAATTTCAAGTTTGGAAAAAAGGTCGGAAGAGCCTGCTAATCAGAAGTTTGAAAATGGGGGGGGAAGAGGGAAGGGGTTTATACAGGAGGGTATTATGAAGAAATTGGAATTTACTGATTAAAGGGGTTTGAAAATGTGAGCGAAAGCATTGGATGATGCACCTTATGACCATCTTCTATTACTTTTTAAGTATTGAGTCTTTAATTTTTGTATATCCTAGCAGATATATGCTTGTATAGTTGTATATTGATGGTTGATTGTGTGATTGAATTACGTTTTACGGAAGAAAAAAATTAACTAAAACGATATTAAACTGAAGATCAAAGAGTTAAACAGTTCAAATTCATAATAAATTGATATTAAAATCATCATCACATTTTTTAATCACAACTATACAAATACAAGAAGACATCAATATTTCAATATTAACTCAAGACTAATAAAACTTTAAGATAGAATAAGAGACTTGAATCTCGTATTAGAAAATATGGATTATTAGTGGCTTTGGGTTCTCTAATTTCAACGTCTAAGTTTTTGAGATGTAATTTTTTGAAAACTAATATCAATAGATGGTAGAATGCTTATAATTTTGAGAATGGGAAGAGATAACATGATATGAGACTGGAAGTGAGAGATGGATGTTCGTCCAGTTATTGGCCCAATTGGAGATCCGAAAGCCCAACTCACACACCAACTCGTCCATTCTAATTCCATAAACAAACCCAAGCTACACGTCTTGAATCACGCCAAACCCAACGAAAAAATAATTCAAACTCAAATTTAGCTGCCCAAACCCAGCAGAATCATTCAAATAATTCCAACCCGACCCAAGTCGGCATCAGCTTGCTTCATTTCTCCTTCCCTAAAACAAGAAAGTTGTCCCTACACCTGTCAGGCAGCGCTTCGCTTCACTCCACCACCTCAATCAAGTCCTCCCTCAAATTAGTTACATCCTACACTCACCAAATCCGAATTACTCATACCCACCTAACAAGCTGGAGGATTCCTTTATGAGGAGCCACTATGGTGTCCATTCAAGATAACTTGAAGTTGGCGTTTTGGATTGGCTTGCTCAGCTATTAGAACCGGAGAGAGTTGAATACTCACGACACATGACGAAAATGTCAGAGCCAATAATTCAGCCATTCATAATACCACCAAAGGCGTTTCACCAACCTTCTTTTGCTGCGCGTCACTGCACCGACATTTCACTCCGTATATCAAACTCAATTCACCTAGGTTTCTATTCTAATTGCTAACAACTTCACTGCTAAATTATAAAAGTCGAGTTGGTCTCTGATGGTGATGCTGAAATTTACGCCAATGCGTATGTGTTAACTGCAGCTTTAGTTGCTTCCGGCCAACTGAGGGTGTTGCACCTCGGTGCGTTAATTCACTCAAAATTTGTTCAGTATGGCTTAGGTGTTGATGTTGTTCTTGTGAATTGATTGATTGATATATGTGGAAAGTGTGATTCTGTTGAAGATGCAATCCGAATTTTTGAGGAGATGATTGATAGGAGCTTTATATCTTGGACTTTAGTAATAACAACATGCATTAGCGATGGAAACATTAATGAACCTTCAATTTTTTTCGGTCGGCTTCTTAATCCTGATACAGTCTGGGTTAATGGACTGATAATAGGCATCACTCAGTTTGGTGTAATAAGAGAAGGTATTAGTATTTTGTCAAATATGTCATGGAATTCAATTTTAACAGAATATGTTTACATCAATGGAGTTCTTGGAGCTCTAGATTTTTTCATTAAGATGCAAGTAAAAGAATAGTCAAATGAATAAGTATGCATTTTCAGTTGCTCTAAGTGGTATTGCTAGTGTCTCATGTTTAACGTGGAGAATATCGGTCCATTGTTGCAATGTAGAGCAAGGTTTTGATATAAGAATCAATAGTTGTCATGAGTGCTCTAACTTATATGTATTTCAAATGTGCACAAGTGAAGGGAGTTTTTTGTGAGTATGGAACAATTACTAGTGTCATTGTGAAGGGGGAGGGAGATGGAAAATCCAAGTGTATTGAATTTGAGCAAAGCACAAAGAAACTGTAGAGAATTTCAAGAGTTTGGCATTATCTCCTCATGTAAAATCATGCTTGACCCAAGTGAAATCGAAAAAGACCGTGGAGTTAAGGCATTTATAACTCCTAAAAAGTACTTCTAACACTGACAAATTGCGAGATGTTCTTATCAAATAGTAGAACCTGCTTTCTTTTGAAATTACTTGTGAGAGTTTTGAAGCAATTAAGGCAGAGTATCCTCATTTCCACCTTGAGGACAAGGTGGTTCTTGTTGAGTGGGGTAATGTTAAGACTAACTAATATTGATGCACATCATGACAGAAAATGCAAGGCTAATAGTGGCACAAAAGCAAGATTGAAGCACTCAGTTGCACAAAATGGAATGAGGTGGATGGCACAATAACAAGGCAGGACCATTTTGAAAAAAGAAGACACCTGAAAGATGTAAACTAAGAAATGCGTTAGGCAATTAGAGGTGAAGGAAGATAAAAGGAAAAGGGGAAAGAGGGTAAAGGGAGGAAGAAGAATATTGTGGGGAATACCGTGGTGGGGAGAACCTGGTCTCTCAAATACTAGGCTTGGGGGAGATGATCTAACACTCTTGAAATTGTCGGAATTTGTGTTGAAGAAGAGAGTGAGTTTGATACATTTTATGACAATCTTGTACTG
Source organism: Anacardium occidentale (assembly GCA_026122585.1). Lineage (NCBI taxonomy): Eukaryota > Viridiplantae > Streptophyta > Magnoliopsida > Sapindales > Anacardiaceae > Anacardium > Anacardium occidentale. The sequence goes on from JAJEJH010000435.1 coordinate 164,354, forward strand.
CTTTGTTCTTACTCAATATAGTTGAAGTGTTGTGTCTTTCATTTTTATATTCTAGTAGGCATATACTTGTGTAGTTGTATATTGTGGTTGATTCTGTGATTGAATTGCTGGTCTGTGGAATAAGGGAGTTAACTGGAGTGAGGTTGAACTGGAGAACAGAGAATGAAACAACCAAGTACATAACAAAATTCCTTCTAGGACTCTGTTAAGACCCATGTTTATGTGGGCTGAAAAAAAGGAGGGCAAGGGAGAGAGACATGCATGGGACATTTGGCAGTTGACAATTGAATCAGTTGGCAATTGCGAACAAATTAGGACCATTCACACGTGGCCTGGAAAGAGAAGGCAAGGCAGTTAGAGAAGCAGGCACTGCAGGGCATAAAGAGAGAAAAACTAGAGAGGAAGAGAGCAGAGAATATTCATCAGACAGTTGAGAAAAATTTTGGAGAGAGTTGGCCTCTTGAAAGTCCAACATTTACCCAAATCTGGAGTCTGTAATGTAGGAGTCTTATTTCTTTGTTTTTCCTGTCATTACAACCATTGTAAACACTGATTTATTGAATTTGCAATAAAAGAAATCCAGTTTACATTATTAAGTTACATTTGCATACAAATATCTCCGTTTACTTAATACACAATCATCTCCATTTATACTCTTTTGACTCTTATATTTCTGCACTTTGGTGTTGTGATTGCTGGAAACTTGTGGCCAAGTTGCTGTGAGGAGGAAATTGCAGTAAAATAGTGAACCCAGGTAGCTTACAGCAACTGATATGGAGACTGACTTCTGCCCAACATCCTGATAGCTCTCAGATTCAAACTTGTCAACCTTGTCAACCTTGTTGTGAGGGATTCTTCTGCCCTCAGGGCCTTAGCTGCATGATACATAAGTATAAGACAACCCTATCTTTATTACTAGCATATGATCATGTTTTATTTTGGTTGTAACATATTTATTCTTACATGGTTTATAATGCACTTTTACGCTTATCCCTTACCTCAGATATTTCTTATTTTGGTTGGAACATCTTTGTTCTTATATGGTTCATAGTCCACTTTTACACTTGTCCCTTACCTCAGATATATATTTCTTTCTTCTATATTGTTTATGAAACCATTTGCTTTGAATATGGTGATATTTTTTATTTGTGGGAATTTTAAGTACAAGAGAAATTCTTCAAATTTTTGTACCATACTTTAAGAAAACTTGAATAGTTATCATCTAAATTTCATTAGTTCTAATGATAGCAGAATTTTATTATGGAACTAGAAACCTTTCGTCAGGAAACAAAAACAATGATCTTACAAGTTAATTATATTATCTACTTTCATACTTGGGAAAGGTTTTCATCTCTTATAACTCGGAAGCATATGATATGAAGTTACCCTAAACAGTGGGATTATTAATTAACTTGTTCTTCAGAAAATATTTTAAAAACCTTGATGCCAGTTTTATACAATATGTAACCTGTTCTTTATAACTAGATTAAGACGTACTGGTCCTTGGTTATATATGGCCACAAGTTTTTTCATTGTTAGGGACATTATCATTCAAAAACAGCACTTTCACAATGCAATTTCCATAAGATTTATTTAGTCACATATCTTTTCTGGTAGGAGGCAGACATATTGTTATGGGCTCTGGTGCCTTTATTTTAATTATTTATTTATTTTTTAGTTTTGTCTCCAGAATCTCTTACCCCCTGTAGTAGGTATAAAGATAAAAATGGTTTACTTGTTTTATTTTTTTGGTTACTTTAACTGTTCTTGTATCAAAAAGTTATCTGGAAGTCGCATAGTCCAAGCACTCTTTGGTTGGTATATTCTAATCATCTACAATCATGATCCTCACTGATGGAAAAAGGAACTAAGGCTACTCAGGATACCTATTATGTTTATTATCCTCCTATAGGAATGCTTCTCATATCAGGTTATACAAGCATAAACCATCCTTTAAAAGGCATGCTTGTTGTCGATCTCTCCATTTGCTTCAAACAACAAGGTCTTATCCATGCCAAATTTTGTCCTTTCTATTAAAATTTTCTTACAACTATAATTTTCATGTCAACATCTTCTTTCAAAATATTACCGAAAATTGATCTGGTTTCATGTTGTTGATCCACCCAATAATTTTACTAGTGCATCTACATTCTTTTGATATTTCATGATTCTGTTTGTTCCAATGTAATGTTTAATTTATGCTGTGGGATTCCAAAAGTACGGAGACAATCTGCTGGTATGTCAAAACCTGGTAAGGTCCTAGTCATTGAAAGAGTTATTTAGTCATTGGGACTACAGGCAGTGGGAGATACACTTGTTGGGACATTCGAAAAGCGAGGAATCTCTGGAGGCCAGAAGTGAGTTAATGTGGGGATCGAAATTGTCATGGAACCTTCACTCTTGATCTTGGATGAGCCCACTTCTGGTTTGGACGGCTCATCTTCACAGTTGCTTCTTAGAACACTTTGACATGAAGCTCTTGAAGGGGTTAATGTCTGCCTGGTAGTTCACCAATCAAGGTATGCTTGTAAAGGAAGAATCATATGAACTTTTTTTCTGGTTATTTCCATCAAACTCTGATCATCAAGTTTATAAACAAATTATTGCATGATATAGCAGTTGTTTTTACTTAAAAATCTTGCTCAAGTTAAAATTCTTTTTTTTTTTTTTTATCCAATTATGCACCGTTCAAGATGTTTGATGATTTAATACTTCTAGCCAAAGGTGGTCTGACCATGTGTCACGGATCTGTAAAGCAAGTAGAAAAGTACTTTGCTGGCATTGGGATCATTGTACAAGAGCATATTAATCCTCCAGACCACTTCATTGACATTCTAGAAGACAGTAAAACCAAGTGGAGGTGTAAATCATCATCAGCTTTCTATCAGGTGGATGCTACATAATGGGAATACTGTGCCCTCAGATATGCTGCAATATGTTGATGGAGATCGCTCTTCCTTGGCCAGTCATGTAGCAGATCCTAGTGCTGGAGCCATTTTACAGTCTTTTGCTGGAAACTTGTGGCAGGATCTTAAGTCTAATGTTGAGCACAAGTGTAATCATATACAACACAACTTCCTATGAGTACTAAAGATTTATTAAACAGAAGAACGCCTGGCATAGCTGGCCAGTACAGATATTTTCTTGGGAGGTATAAAAACATCTATTGCTCTTCCTATTCTAAAACACAACTAGCCAAAATTCTTCATTTCTTGAAATACCAATGAGGAAAATTAACATCAGTTATGATTGGATGATTGACTAGAGAAGAGCCATGCCCCTTGTCATATTTCAATTACAATTTAAAACCTTGAAAAGAAAGTTACACATTTTTTATTGGACATTTTTGACAGTCACAGACAATTATTTAAGTTACTTCAGGCAGAATGCTCTCTCGCTGGTATCATAAGTTTTCTATCAAACTGTATGAATTCTAATATGAGAGTTAATCACTAGTTGGGCAGCATACCTATATCTTTTTAGATTAATTTTATCATTTCTTCGAAAATATGGAGCTGGTTTCCTTTTGGGGACTATCTGATATTTTTTTCAGTTTGTCACAATGTTGTAATATAGAAAAATGTTTTTTCAGGGTTGGAAAACAGCGACTACATGATGCTAGAATACAAGCAGTTGATTATTTCATTCTATTAGTAGCAGGTGCCTGCTTGGGAATTCTTGCGAAAGTGAGTGATGAAACATTTGGTTCCCTTGGCTATGCTTTTACTGTCATTGCTGTTTGTAAGTTACAAAACTCAAAGTTGCTGCTATTCACGATAATAATCAGTTTGAATTTTTCTTTTTATTGGTATGGACAACGAGACTAGAAATTTTACTTTGCCACTGTCGTCGTCCTTTACAATAAGAATCTGCTGCAAAAAAACTTACAGACATACTCTTCAGTTGACGTATCTAGTGCTAATTTCCTAACTTATTTTACATAATCTTGCTGATTTGCAGCACTACTATGCAAAATCTCAGTATTGAGATCATTTACTCTGGTCAAGTTGCAGTATCAAAGAGAGGCTGCATCTGGGATCAGCAGCCTAGCTCATTTTCTTTCCAAAGATACGTTTGAGCATTTCAATATGATCATCAAGCTGTTGGTATTTTTATTAACGATCTTGTTTCTTCAGCAATCCCATATCAACCTTTGCAGATAATTACATCAATCTTAGTTTGCGTTGGATATTATATGTCTGGAATTGCTTATGTGTTTGCAATCATCCTTGAGCCTAGTCCTGCCTAACTGGTATGTCCTATAGGATCTGAATTTGCTTTTTCTCACTTACTGGACGATGTTCTTTTATCTAATGAGATTTTTCTTCCTCCTTTTCTGGCAGTAATCGGTGCTTCTTCCTATTGTTGGAAGATGGGCTATAGAGTCTTTTGTCGTTGCAAATGCCCAAACGTTTGTCCTGACTAAAATTCTCTTTTCATAACTTACGATATAAGGCTTAGCTCAAATGTATGCAGTAGAGAACCAAACTGCTTCATAATTTATTGAGTTCCTACATAATTGACAAATTGATCAATCAGGGACATACTGTTAAAAACGCAACAACGGACGCTAAAATTTGTGTGCTCATGAGATATCATTGAAGAGATGGCTTGCCATAGATGTGATCTTCTGGATAATGCAGATAACATAACAAGGAATGATTCTGTTTGTGACTATTTTGTATCACAAGAGATGACTTTTTTTCCTGCTCTTAGCTCTTTCATTTTGAGAGTTGAAACTCACTAATATGTTTCCAAAATTGATATAACCTCGACATCTTTCTTGTTCTTCAAATACTAAGGAGTCTAGCTGATAACCTGTTGCAGGTCACTAATGCAAGGTGAGTATCATATTGACGATTGGACTAGTAATCTCATCTTCCTAATTCTTACCGGCATTGTAAGTCGCATTGTAGCTTACATATCTAAGGTGAGTTTCAAGAAGTGATTTTAGCTGATTCAATGGTGTTAAGAATTGAAAAGTCTTGTTGATGTCCTTTGTATCATACAATTACTCAAAAGAGAAACAAAAATAAGAATTCATTATTATCAATTAAGTAGACGTATAATAAATATGTTAGTGGGTCAAGTTTTAGCTCATCTCACTTAACATTGTACAATATTTGTCTTAAGTCTCTTTAAACAAATTAGGGCAAACAACCCAAAACACATAAATAACATAATTAAAAGCATGGGACTTGGTAAATATCTGAAACAGGATTATTTTTTTTATTAATAATTTGATTCAATATATACATCGTTGATAGTGAACAAGAAGCAGCCATCAAATAACAAAAGTTAGAGATTTTAAAAGTGAATGGTTATCGTTCTCCTTTAATATGAACCTTTTAATCGTAGAGTTTACGTTACATTAGTCATTTTTCCTAAAGTTGTTTATAAGTTTTTGTAATTTTGGCAAATGTTTTGGTACATGTACAATTAAGAAGATGCCCCTTGACAACAAACTTAAATTTTGCTTATGTAAGAAGTTTTTAGTTCTGTCGAACCCTCATGGAGAATATGAGAATTCTGTAGCAGTATAGACCAGCTTTTATTTTCTTACCCAAAAAAAAAATTACAATGAAACGAAATCCAGTCCAAGACGATTCTCCGTTACATCCTAACCGTTCAACATTGTTCCCCGCTTAAGAATATCAGCCCTTCGATTTTAAAAAGCTAAAAATCCCAATCCACCGCATTATTCATATAATATTCAATTTATGCTGATGTGGCAAGTTATACAAGCGGCAAGTTTTGATTTAAACATTTCATCAGTAAAGATAAAACTTTCGTGTGGATACAAAACGATCTTCTTTTTAAACCATGAAATTGGCTTTTCGAAACGCCGTCGCTTTCAGAAGACTTTCTCACTGGTTGCTTCATAAAACCTCGCACTCTCCTTTCCTGTTTCCCGTCACTACCGCTCCTCCAGTTCCGTCGCTTGTTTCTGTCGTCAAATCCGAAACATTTCATCTGCTATCGGCACATCTACGTTACTCTTCAATGACGGACGGTGGGAGCAACGCGCCGAGCTCTTTGCAGAAGCAGTTCGAGGACTTCCGTGTCCAGCTGGAAGTGTCTGGAAGCTTGCGTGAGCGAATCAGAAGTATTGTTCTGGAGATCGAGTCCACCACGAGGCTCATGCACGCTAGTCTCCTTCTTGTTCACCAGTCCCGGCCAATTCCTGGTAACCAGATGATTTAGATTTAGTAGTACTTTCTTGCTTCTTCTATAAAACATGTAAAAACGCTTATATTAGTTTGAGTAAATCTCTCTTTTTTTTTAATAAAATTAATGACAATTTTGTATGAGGAATGAAATGGTACTATGATTTGGATTCAGAGATTTTAGAGAAGCCTAAGGCTCTAATTAATGATCTGAAGGAGCTTTACGGTCGACTGGCTGAGGTTCTATCTGAATGTCCTGGGGAGTATTACAGGTGAGCATAATTTCTTATAAAGTTAGGATTTGTTGATTATTTGACTTCAGTATTATATGGTTGGTGGGTTTTCCTTCTTCCTTTTTTGTTTTTTTTTTCAGGTATCATGGTGACTGGAGAAGTGAGACACAGAATGTGGTTTCTCTGCTTGCTTTTATACATTGGCTGGAGACCGGAACGCTTCTTATGCATGCGGAAGCTGAACAAAGTCTTGGCTGTATGTTGGCCATTACCTTTGGCTTTTTTTATTCCATCATGTCTCAGCTTGTTGATTATGAAATTGATGTCTTCTTGCCCTGTAATCCCTAGATAATAGAGTAGTTCTTGGATATATACACTGGTAAGAGAACTTTAAAAGTGACGTGTTTATAATCATGTATTTTTAATAAAATTCTAAATTCTTGCCAACCTGTTTGTATGACATTCTATTTCATGAGTGACTTGATAATGTTGCAAAGTACTTTCAACAAATTTGTTTAGAAGAAAATATATATGTTTTGCTTGCCATATCATCAGTTTCACTCATAATCAGTGGAAACCTAAACTCCTAAAGTTCAATATAGGATGTTAGTGAGTCATATCAAAACCATTGAGATATCATATATACTTACCCCATTCAAACAAGACAGGTCCTTAAGTCTATCTTCAGTCATGTTGGTTTTGAACTGGAACCATCGTTTGATTTATTCTCAGACTAATTTATCATTCATTTTTTTTGCTTTTTGGACTTGATAGTGGTTGGAGCTATCTACGTGAAGTGTCTAGTTTATGACTCTTAAAGCTTTTGAATTAGAGGAGGTTATGTCATAGTGGCCAAGAAAAAGAGAGTCAATTTGAGTATGCTGTTTCCATTTTTTTATAACTTATTTTGTGAGTTATGGTTGATGTTGTCTTGACAGTCTTCTGGTAAGGCATGATGAATTAAGAGAGGTTGCAACGTTATGCATATTGTTACAATTTCTGCTTCTCTCTTCCCCCGTCTGTTATTTATCTCGTACTGTTAATTACTCAAGATATTCAACCGTGAGTTATGGTCTTGATCTCAAATATTATTTGGTTATTTATAATGCAGTGAACCGTCCTGAGTTTGCTTTGGACATTGAGGACTACCTTGTCGGTGAGTGTTCCAATAGATTCTCTTTGGATTATTTTATGTTGAATGCTTCTGTTAAATAACTTTTGTCACAGAGTTAAGTTGTTTCGGAGTTACACTTTTTTTTTTTTTTTAAATAAACTTTGATTCCATTTAAAATCTTTTGATGGCTAGGGCATTTCTCTTTTTCTATTTGTGGTGCAAGAATTATGATATTTTGTGGTAATGGCTTTTTATTCTTTTAAAAATATGTTGATGGAGATACTTTTCTATATTATGCAGGTCTATGTTTCCTGTCTAATGAAATGGTAAGAACTGTTATTTGAAATTTCGCTAGAATGTTTAATCCAACTTATTCTAAAGAGAATTAAGAGAACTTGGGAAATTTTGATAAGTTCATGAGTTGAATGTCTACTTGGAGAACTTGATATTGGTAAAGATGGTGATCTACAATAAATTTAGCTCATTTGTTGGCGATTATTTGGCATCACATGAAAGTAATTGATTGTGGAACAACTCACTATGTAACCTGTCATGGTATTGCAGCCAAGGTATGTCATAAACCAAGTGCTTGCTGGGAACTATGATTGCCCCAGAAAGGTTTTGAATTTCTTAACTGAACTTCATGCTGCCTTCCGCATGCTTAATCTCCGAAATGATTTTCTGCGCAAGAAGTTTGACAGTATGCTTTCTCAGCACTTGTTATTTCTCCAATGTCTTTAAACAACTTACTCTACATGAATTGAAATGGTAAAATTCTACTTTCTCATGACAGGTTTGAAGTATGACTTAAAAAGAGTTGAAGAAGTTTATTATGACATGAAGATCCGACAATTGGCAAATGGGGATACAACTGAAGACCATGGAACCAAAGCAGAATCATGAATTGCGGTCATCCCTTGTTTCCTCTTAATTACTGAACAGTATTAGATTTTGCACTCTTGCTCCCTTGAGAAAACTAGATAACGATCAAGAAATGAATTAGTCAAGATAAAATTGGGCAATTTTTAGATCTTTTTGTGTTGCTACAACTCGGGTTAAATTTGAATTGAGTCAATTCAAGATTGGGCTCAATTCGAACGAGTCCGAAACGAGTTTGAACTCAAATTTATAACGAGTTCAACTCGTGAAACTCATACATCAGTAAAAATTGTTTAAATTGACTAAAACAACATCGTTTTAATCAATATACATTAAAATAACATTGTATTAAATATTTTAGACATCTGATAAGTTTAACCAAACCAAGTCTAAGCTCAAATCATCTTAAACAAATTAAGTTCGAGCTTAAAAGGATCAAGCTCGAGGCTTGAATCCAATCTTACCTACAACATAGGTATATTGTAAACAATTCAAGGTTATTCACAAATCAATGTTGATTGTTTCATCTTAAAAAAAAAATACTTAAGTTTTTGAGTATGTGAACATCTAAATTAATGATTCATATATGATAAAGTATGTTAAGCTTTCACTTTTGTTTTTTCATGCAATGAATGCATGATTTTAGTGTAACAACAAATGTCAATTGGGATATTTTATGTTTACAATAATAACAATATTTCAATTTGATATCCTAATTGATGAATTAATTTGTCAACAATACAATGATACATTAATAATAAATTGTGAAATGCAATTATTGAACTACTACATCATTTAAAATGCAAAATTTAAAGGATCACATCATTCAATATTCCTTATGTCAAAGGAGCACCATCTTTTAGACCTTTACAACTAATTGTAAATAGAAATGGTAAGATAATTTAAAACCCGAAGTCAAAGAAGAAAGTTTGTTAAATGTAAGTTTGTTTATGAATGGTTAACTTTAAATTTCATTTATATGATAATTATTCGTTTTATTTGATGTGTTAATTTGATTTTTAAATTTGAGTTGAACTTCTTAAGAATGCGGGTTTAAATAAAAATTTAATAGTGCAATGTCTATGAAACCTATTTTTTATTAATAAAATTATATGTACATTTATTATTAGTTATTTATGTATTCAATTGATTTATCATCATAGATTAAAATATGATTAGATAAATTTGAATTAAAAATAATTTAACACACCATTACATAATCACATATTACATAAATAAGTAAATAGATACTTAAAAATATGTATATAATATTACTTTTTTTTTGTTCTCTTTATACTTTTACTATTTGTACTATATAGAGATTTTATCAAAATTTGTCCATAGGGGAATACATGAGGCTTATTGATTTTATATTACATATCATACCCAAAAATTTTAAAATTATACATTACCTATGGAGTGTGGGTTGATGGATATATTGATTTTTTTACTATGCATGCCGTATACATAGCATGTAGGAAATCTTGGGTGGAATGGAAATTTTTGCCATAAATTTTTTTAATTGTTAAATAATTCAGTTGTTAAATCAAATCTAATAATTGCAAAGTTTATTAAAATGTCGAATTTGATTATCTTGACTAGATATAAAAGGCAATGAATCAATATAAAAGGTAACACAATAAATTTTAGTAATAATAAATAGAAAATAATAAAAATTTAATCAGATATTAGATATAAAGTATCAATTATGTTATTAAATAAACGTCAACATATCGAGAGTAGACAAAATCTTACCCATAGAACAAAGAGGGCAGATGATGTGATCTAGAAAAATTGTTTTATTATTTTATTATTTATATTTTGTGTATAAATCTATAATAAAATTATATATAATATTTATTATTATTGCTATTTTTTATGATAGTAGCCAGAAAACCAAAAGGACATGCATTTTTTTTTTTATGTTTCTGAAAAGCAATTTAAGCATTTTTTCTGACTTAAAATGCTTTTATTATAAAAAAAAAAAAAGGATAATATATTAACAATTCAAATTAGAAATGAAGATATTTTTTGAATAAGCCAGGCTTGCTCATCTGGCTTGTTATTCAGGTACAATCCTTTCCTTTTAAAACAATAAAAAGAAGAAAAACAATTTTTAAACACAACTTTAAGCTCATATTTTAATACTGGAATATTGTTATACCACTTTCCGATTTAAATTATGTTTATTTTTTTTTTAAATTGATTGTAACAAACTTAATATTATATTATCATTACAAAATGATATTGTTTTATCAATAAATTATAAATTTGAATTATGTATTTAAGTCATATATCTGTGTTATAAATTTGAATCATAAATTTGAATTACGAATTTAAACTATAAATTTAAGTTTAATTTGTACTAAATCGAGTTAAGTAATTTTTTATCTAAATCAAATTCAAGTAGTCCGAAGAACAAATTCAAAGTAGACAATTTCTTATTCAAATTGACTTTGAGTTAAAAAGTGTAAAAAAATGACATAGTCATGTTCTAACAAATATATTGTCAAATTAAAAAAAAAAAAATCAAAATCACATCACAATAGGTGCATTTCCGAATTATGTCGTATGTGAGGTAAATTGACAATATTACCCTTCCAGGGTTAAATTTAACACTAAAATCCTGAAATCAGGGTAATATGTAGTGTTTTTGAAACCAAAAGAAAAATATTTTTTTTTCTTGTTAGATTGGGGTCGAATTATGACAATAATTTTTCACTTGTTGAGCTTGAAAGAGTCAAACTTTGACTTTTACATCAAAATCACCTATTAGTTTTATCTGTAATTTGTCCACCCCATGAAGATATTACAGCGCTATGTTAGACTGAATTATAAATTTATTAGGGACAAATAAATATTTTTTTTTTATTTTTAAAATTATCATATTCAACATCATATATTTGAAAAATATAACGATAACCTTAATGATATAAAATATGATATTTATATTCTTAATTTTTTTACGTTATATTTAGTTTTTTAAAAATGTAACTATTATTATTAAAACTACTAATATATATATTAAACTCAAAATTTAAAAAATCCAAAACCTTTTCTAATTGTAAAACCCCTTTAAAATTTATGCATGTTCTTAATATTTTTTACAATTATAGTTTATTCCTAAATATACAATCATATATTATTAATATCTTAGACTATATTTTACTAATAAATTTTTATTATTTTAAATCAAAATTAATATAAATTAAGGTATAAAGTTTGTTTAATAAAAATTTAGAAACACAATGTTATTTAGTTTGAAATTTTTTTTTTGTCGTTTTAACAAATTTATAAGAAGTTTAAAATATGTTGTAAAAAAAGATGGCAAAGATTGGAAATTAATTTTTAAAACTTAAAGGGTGAAATCGTATTTGATCAAACATTGGGTGGGCTGGGGGCATTAGCCCATAATCAAATTCGAAACGACGCCTTATCCTGATATCTTGTTATCCTTCGCAATTCGTAAAGCCCGTCAACGATGCCAACGTGGGCGGCCACAAGCACAAAATTCTTTTATTAATGTGCTCCAGCAGAGCCTTAACTCTTACCCAATAGTAATACCGGACTCCAAACAAACGTTTTATTACCACGCTTCATAAAGGAAAAAAAATAAATTTATAAACTATTTCAATTCCGCACCATAAAAAAAATTAAAAACAGCCTAAGAATATAAAGCAGCCAAACAAACACCGTTTTAGGTCCCCGTCCGTGTCGCCCTTGTCGTCTGTTTGGGCGGTTTTTAGCGACTCGGTTTCTAACATTTCCTGAAATTTTCTTACGGACGCTCGATCTCCGCCTGTGAGGTGTGATATTCTTTTTTCTTTTTCTTTTTAAAATTTTTGTTCAATCTAATTTTTTAGATCTTTTGATTTTTGTTTAATTATTTATTTTAGTAGCTGTAAGTTTCAGGTTTGGTAGATCGGAGAATCTGAACTCGTTGAGTTGAATCTGAGCTAGTTGAGTTCGTCAATTGATGAATGAGGTAATTCGTTAGTTATATTTTTTGTTCTTGAATTGGCTGTTTGGTTGCGTAGAAAACAAAGGAGTGGAAAAGGAAATTGGTGTCTGTGGTTAATTATTTCGTTTTGTCTATTTTTTTTTCTTCTTCTTTGGAGTGGATAAGCTTTACTCACAGCTGTTTTTTATCGCAAAAATTTAAAAAAAGCAAAAAGTTTGGTAAACAGCTGTATTTGGCCCACTTTAGGTTTTTATTATTTGTTACTTATAAATATTTTATGATTTATTTATTTTTCCTGAATTTGGTTACATTTTCTCTCCCAAACACTTTTAGTTTTATGTGGAGTTCTTTGTGTGAAGTTTGGACTTAAAAGGCTGCTATGGATGCCTTCATTTCATGTTTGTGTGTTTTCTTTGCTGGTTTGATAATGTGTGAGCTAGTTCATTTAGAGGATGTTTGACTGTTAGTTTCAATGCAGTTTTTTATCGGTCGAGTGAGTTGGTTTTTTAACCATGAATGCGGCTTCCTGAAATTTTATAATTCTTCTTATGCAATGCAGCTGGAGTTGGTTTTGACTTATCAAGTGCTAGTGTTAAAAGATTTGTAAGTGAAAATTAAGGGGGGTTATGAGCTGTATTATAGTTATGGAGATGTTGATATCTAATTGAAGATAAAAAGGAAAATGTTGCTGCATTGGCAACAAGATATAGAAATTTAATAAAATAATGAAGGTTATAAAGTGAAAGAATGAGGTAGAATTTGGTTGAATGGTGGTTGAGGCCATTTTTAAATTGCATAACTTGTCCTCCTTTGCTGAACAATTGGGCAAGGGCATCGAGCTTTGGACACAAAAAAGTGTCCCATTGCTCCTGTTGTTTAGTTTGTATTTTTGCACAATTTTCTCATGATTGTTTTTGCCATGTAGTCATGGTTGTTCAAGTGTCTGTATAATTTGTTCCCTTGGGCATGCTCTCTTATAATAATCGTGAACAGTAATTAAATCAATATTCCCTTTTACTCTATGATAGGGAACATGAACAGCTTGGTCCACTGCTGGCATATGAGTTAGGAGCATAGCATGAAATGGACAAAGGACCGCATGTGCATGAGAAGTTTGCCAACATGAAAAGCCAAAGGGTAAGAATTTCATTTTTATTGTAAATTGTTTCCACCTTTTTACACTGTGTAACTATCATCCATTCAAATGCTGTAGATTGTATTATCATACTATACTTTAGCCATAACTTCTCATGCTTCTCTCGGATGTGAAATAGAGGTAGATCATGTTGTTTCTTTTGTATTTTCTTCATTAATTTTACTATTGAAAACAAGGTGAACCATCATAAGTTTAAATGTTATAGCAAAGTCCTTGTTGTACAGTTTTATTGAATATGCTCACATCTTATGATTGGAGCAAGTGTTTAATTTTATTTTTTTTTAAGATTTTGTTTTTCTTGTTTGGTATACAATGCATTTTCTCGCTGGGATCTCTTCTGTGCAAAATAATGTTCTTTTTGTTTGCCTTTTCATCAATTCTTGTTGATATGCATGGAGGCAAAAGCCAACCTCTTATGGACATGTTAACCATTAGTAGTTTTTATTTTTGTTATTGTTATTAATTAAATTGGCTTTTGCTTATTTAAAATTAAGACACTGAGAGCTTTTCTGTTTTTTTCTTTTTTTCTCTTGAAGAGAAATAAATTCTAACTTTTGGATTGTTTTCTAGTCTTTGGACGAAGCTGCATGATTTGTGTTGATAGTGTACTGCTTGTTGAATATAAGGTGGGGTCCATTTCTTGGGAGGAAAAATTTCGACAGTCATGGGTTATGAAAATTGAACTCTTACTGAGCTCGATTTGTGTTTGTCCATTGTTTTTCCTTAGGCGAGTTGTATTTTTGAATATTTTTGGAGGGTTTCCTTATACTTTTATTACTTTTTTGCTATAAGTAGGCTATACTTTTATTACTTATTTACTATAAACAGGCTTTTTAATCCATAACTCTTCCACAATTTTTCAATTGTAATCTTGCTAGTTAAGTGTGTCTCCAATTATTCTTTGTTGTGTATTAGCCTTTAAATTGTGGACTCAAGTTGTTATTTAGAACAATATTTATCACCTGCCCTACTGTTTCAAGTGGTATCAATTCTTGTAGTCTTAGTTATAAGCTAGAACAATAAATGGCCTTGCTACCCCAGTGATCCAAGTGGTATAAGAGCTTTACCTCTTCCAAAGAACTTGTAAATACTATCTTCTTAGCTATTCATTCTATCATATTGTTTATTAACTTTCAACTCTTTTTGGTCAGTCTTGCATACTGCATAATGTGACTATGGTCCTTGATTTTGTCTTCTCATATTTGTTGCAAATTTTTAATCAGTGGTTCCCCTTTTTGCCAGCTCTTGTTTAGTTTCCAAACATTTGAGTTTGTCACACTTTCCTTGTGGAGTTTGATCAGGATGATTGTTCAAGGAAACACATACAATATGTCTTCTTTCATAGATTCTAGTGCCATAATGTGATTGTATTTGATGCATGTTGATGGTAGCTGCTTCTGATTTTTGTAGTGCACTATAAACATGTGCCTTGGGGTTGTTTGAAGTTGTTTGCTATGATATCTGCTCTTTTGTAAACAAATTCTGTTTTGTAGGATTCTAGGAATTAGTTCTACTCATGAATTTTGGGTTCATAATGTGGTTGAGTTTTCTTTAATTTGGACTGTTCTATTTAAAATTTTTGTCTGCTTTAAATTTAGTTTTTCACTTGCTAACTTTCCTTGAATAATCTTGTAATTTTTGGGTTTTTTTTTTTTAAAGAATTGTTGTTGAATTTTCTTAGGTAAAGGTAGAAGAACCCTTTGCTTCTGCATTAGAAGATGAAGCAGCTGAAGTTTCCAATTTACTTGCTGAACCTAAAACTGATCATGTTTCAGTTGATGGTCTCTTGTGTTTTGACAATGAGAACCCAGGGAAATGCTTGGACATGGAGGATTTTATCTATGGATGTGAGTATGGCTTCAGAACCAATTATGTTAATGAACAAATGGTTTTTGTTTTGTTTCTTTAGTTGATGCAATTGATCAAATATATAAAAAAATCTGTATTTGGGCAAGGTCAGTGATTTAGTTTTTTAAGTTTAGATGATTAACTACTGTGTTTGTCATGTGGATGAATCTCAACATTGAAAGAATGTTGAGACTGTGTTGTTAGTCTTCTTTGCATTGCTCAGACTGATATTGTGAGTACTTGCTAACCATGAGGAGAAGAAAAATAACATAATTAAAAGGGATGGAAAGATGGAGAACATGTGCATGCTCACGCAACAGGTGGTTTGGAAAGGGCTAGAGGTACTTAAAATAAGTGTTTGAAAGTATTGAAACTCACACTGAGTGAGGAAGGACAAATCTGCTGTTACCTACCATCTATGTGGTGGTATGCAGTTATAATGAGTATATTATTATTTGATTTTTTGGAGTTTTGAACTAGTATGTTGTGCTATGGGTCTATGGTTAATATGTTAAGGTATTTGCCTTTGTAGACATAAATAACCAGTAGAATTTTGGAAATTGCCTTATTTTGATAGAAGTTGAATAGATGCAGTTGATCACATATCATATTCAAGTTATTCTTTCTCTTGATAGTCCTAAATTAGTTGGTGATGCATACCAAGTTTGGACTTGAGGACTAGTGCATTAGCTGATAACCTCTGGTAGTTAGGAAGGATCTGAAAGGAAAGAAGATGGCCCTGAGGGGAACAAGCAAGAACAATGAAGTTAATGGCTTTCTTGACGAGAAGCTAGCAAACACCCAGGACTTTAACATCCTTAAGCTTAACTCTTAACCATGCCTTAGAAAATTTTTAAGAAGCATGGTCTACTCATTTTCTGCATGTCTGCCACTTGTTACTCTCCATTTTATATAAGATTCTTGAGAGTTGGTTTCCTATTTTTTGAACCCTGGACTTCATGTTAAAATCATTTTTCTGCATGGGCTATCAAAGTAATGTATTCAAACATTCGCACGTATATACAGTGTACACTTATAGATAGACATGAGGAAGTAAATGCTGGTTGGTGTTATGTTTAACATGAAGTGCTGCTATGTAGTATGTGGTTGTTCCTTATTTTCTCTATTTGTTTTTCCTTTCTGTAATACTGGTTATTTTTTGTGATCCTTTGTAAGGCGGGCTGGATTCTTTTAACACTACCGGCGAAGATGATTTAAAGCTTGAAGTATGTATCTTCCTTTATTTAAGTTTTAAGGTCATGCATTAGTTACGTTGATAAACGTCCTTATCAAAATATTATTGTTCTGTGCCCTTTTCTTTTTCCAAAGGCAACTTTCTCTTATTATTCATTGCCAACCACGGTTCTGTAACTACTGCTACAACCATTTTTTTCATCTGCACTCTGCATCACTCATTTGGTTTTTTGCCACTTACTTGTGCTTCTCATTTCAGGGTTGATAATTTTTTCTGTAACATCTATTTTTTTCAGTCTGGTTTTGATGTGATTAGATAATTATGTACCAGGTACTTGATGGATTGCTGGATGATGTTGATGAGGTGGATGATATTCATGCAGCACATGATCTCTCTAGCGCATGTGAAGATTTTCTTTTCGGTAAATCTCATGGATGTCTTGTTTGGTGGTCATTTATGATACTTATGCTGAAATCAATGATGCATTTTTTAATTTAATTTATTTTTTTTTATGGACAGATATTGAATTTACTGAACAAGTTGCCAAATTTGATTATGGTCCAATTAAAGGATCACGCTTAGGTAACTCAAGTTCTGAAAGTCAGTCACCGGGCCTCAGCGGTAGTAGTAATGTGGCTATTGGGATATCTGAATCATCAACAACAACTGTTCCAGAATCTGAATGCAAGAATGATTCACTCACCAAGATGATCACCTGTGAGCTACATAGAGCTGTTAAAAGTGAACGTGAGTGTGAAGTTCCAATTGAGGATAATGAGGGCCCTGGTTCTCTTGATGTGCTTAAATTTGATGACTTGGATAATGATGACAATTGTTTATTAAGTAGCATATTGTCTAAGTGTAAGAAGAGAGCAAAGAGCTCTGCTCTAGGAACAAAAGTTAAGCGATCGCGTAAACCTACTCAGAGATACATTGAAGAATTTTCAGATCAGAAGTCGAGATCTCTAGTAGATGGACAAAAAGTTTTGGCTGCTGCATTGAAGGATAAATGCTTGAAAATTAAATCATCTAATGAGTCTTCTAATCAATTTAGCATTCAAGAACCTTCAGCAGCACGATTAAGAGGAGGATGTCTAAAAAAACATGCGCTTGTAATGGTATGAAGAGTTCCCACCCCTTCTGCTCTTTTTGAAAAAAACATTATGCATTCATTGAAACAGAGGGTTTGGGGATATATGTTTTAATTATTTTCTTGTCATTCTGTGTCCAATGATGTGTGTTTCTTCGTGCATGTTTTTATTCCATAACTTAATTGGGTTTTATATTTCTTCATTTGAGATAACATGGCAATGTGTTAGAAATGAATAATAATAATAATAAGAGAACTATAATTAATAATATATATTTAGGATAAGTTTGATATAATTAGGATAGTATCTTTGATTTGATTATGATAGATGTTTGATTTGCTTAGGATAATATTTGGTAATCGAATGATAAGGATTGGGATAAGATAGGCGTATTATAAAGAGTAGGGGCTAGATGGAAAAAGAGAGAGAAAATTGTTATTTGGTATTTTGGGCGGGAAGGGCACCTCTGTACTCCTAGGGAGGAGTTGGCACTCAGTGGTGCCAAGAATATTTTTTGAAAACTTCATATTAGGTTCCTAACAAATTGGTATAGAGAACTTCATTAGAGGTTCCTAACAAATTGGAGAGTGGGAGATCCAGGATGGGATTGGATGATATAGCAAATTCTCCTGTGAAAAAGTAGGTGATTGAGGAACCCCAACCACCATCGCCCTTGTCTAAGGAGGAACCCCATAAAAAGAATGATGATTGACAAGGAAGACAGACAAGATTGAGGCTGAATTTTGGGTGCATTCTTGACATTGGGTGATGTTGAATGTAACAAGAAAATGATTGTGAAGTTGAGATTTGAGGCAATAAATGATGCCACATTAATGTTTCTAGTAATGGTGATCAATACGGGGTTGACTTTTTCGACCAATGATGCTGGATATTTGCAAATTGGGTAGGAAAAATGTAAAAAAAAAAAAAAAACATGCATGAGATTGTCCAATTTTCCCACGTGGGTTTTAAAGAGGCAGGAAAATGTTAGGATTACATGATAAAATAAATTGTTTAGATAAGATTTGAATATGAAAGTTAAATTTGGGTAGAATATTTAGAGGTTATGGGACTGAGGGAAAGGTGGAAAAATATTGATATTGTGGTATTTGTGCAGCCTTTGGCTAATAGGCTTTGGGAGAAGTTGACACCTCTGTTGTCAACACATTTTCTTTCAATATTAGTAATATTTGAACTAATTTCCTAACAAAATGATCCTTCAAAAAGGAGCGACGAGGTATTCTGCTATGCTACTAATTTTTAGAGCAGTGCCCATTTAACTGGGAAAGGGCTGAGAAATGTAAAGTATGTAGCTACAGTTGCCAAAGTTATATGCTGTGCATGTAAATAGTATGTCCTTTTCCTTCCAGTGATAAGCTTCTGTCTTTTCCCTGCATGTTGCTGGGTTGTTATTCTCCTTTAATTCTTCTGTGTGAATGTTCTGGTCCCGGCCATCTGATCCATCATGATTGCTTAAGCTGTAATTTATTTGTGAACTTCTATTTTTCTTTGCATGAACAAATCAGATGTCTGCATATAGTAGTAGGAAGCCGAAATTTATTTGTGAATTTATTTCTTTATATTTTTACATGAAGAAATCAGATGTCTGCATATAGTAATTGGAAAAATGTGGTAAAAAATTTGGATAAATACTGTGTTTAGTTACAATTTTTTTTTCCTGTAATACCTTCAAATATTTGAAACTTTTCTTTGATTTTGCTGTGCAGGGATTTGAATCTGATGATAATCTTGATGCATCTGAGTCTGATGATGATCATGTGAGAAAGAAAAAAACTAAAGTAGATGTCGACCGGAGGAAGCATCAAAGGATGTGGACACTTTCTGAGGTGATGAAGCTGATTGATGGCATAGCTCAGTATGGAGTTGGACGATGGACTGACATAAAAAGGTTCTTGTTTGCATCATCTGCTCACCGCACGCCAATAGATCTGAGGGTACTTTCCCTTTTCTTTATTTAATTGAACAGTTACTCTAATTTTCAGGGTTGAGTTGTTTTTCACGGGTTATCTCTACAGGACAAATGGCGAAATCTTTTAAGAGCTAGCAATGCCCAGAAGAAAAACAAAAGAGAGGTGAGATTTCTATTACTTTTAGTCGATAATTTGATGTATGCTTCTTATGGATGGATTTGCATTCAACTTGTTCCACAAACTCCTTGCTATTTTACTT
The DNA here is from genome assembly GCA_026122585.1 of Anacardium occidentale. Taxonomy (NCBI): domain Eukaryota; kingdom Viridiplantae; phylum Streptophyta; class Magnoliopsida; order Sapindales; family Anacardiaceae; genus Anacardium; species Anacardium occidentale. Next base: position 184,188 of record JAJEJH010000435.1, read on the forward strand.
ATATCTAAGATTATTAAGGGGTCATTGTTTCTTTTTTGCAAGTTTATGAAGTACATGAATTGCATTTTTTGAAATTTTCACTTTTTGATGAAGATGGGAATTTTTATTACTGTGAAAGCATGGACATTATGTATACATGTCATGGTTACAGGTTATGAATTTGTTTAACTGTTATTAAAGTGAACCTGATTTATCAGTCCAAAGGTGGCTGATCAAAGGTGTTCATAGGTTCACTAAAAGTCTCAAAAGCTGCATTTTACAGTTTGTTATTTGAATATCACTATACGAGTGTAAATGTCATATATTATGCTTTATCCTTTTCTAAAGTATAAGAGGGCTTGGTGATTCAACAATTCTTGTCCACCTGGCATGTAGCTAGGTATGATAGAAATGTTTTAAAATTGCAAATCGTAGTTGACATGTTATAATATCAGTAGAAATTTGTTTGTTGTATATATGAACCTCTTTGAATGTTGTGCACACGGCATTAGCCTGAAATCTGGATCCTTTGCATTTTGAAGTGTATCATCATCATTAAATCATGTACAGGAGCCTAGTTACTTTTTTCAAATAAGCGGCAAGGATGTTTGGCAATGTAAAGGTTCTGGAGATAACATCTGTGGTGTCTTGGCATGTTCAAAGTTTTTTTATATTATTTAAATCGCATATTTGTTGTTAGATTGCCTTACAAAATGTTGTGTTATCAATGATGAATCTAAAACGGCTGAAACAGGTTGAGCAAAAGCATGTCATACGTACTCTACCAAAGCATGTGCTATGCCAAATTCGCGAATTGGCTACTATTCATCCATATCCAAGAGCACGTAAATCAAAGACCTCATGCGATAACAATAGTGATTCATCCAAACTTCCAGTCAAATCTAAAGGTGCTCAACCTGGTTCCCGTGGAAGAAATGTACGTAGGAAGAGGCATACTTGAACACCATTCGTTCAGTTGTGGTAAATTGGTCAGGAATTTTACAAAATTTAGTTGTAAAGAAACTGTTGTGTTGCTCAGAGTCTTATTTATCTTACCTTTTTTTTGTGCATTGCACATATACAGTTCTCGGATCTGTACTTTATAGATATTAGGTTACAGAATCTGGAAAATGTTGCACAAATGGGTTGAAAATTGTTAATTGTAACTGCCAGGGATATAGCCGAACTTATGTTGAAAGAGAAGTAGAGCATAATTGACATCACATTATTTCCTTTTGCATAAGGCTTAGCTGCATTATCATGAGGAGTCCTAGAACAAAGCCAGCAGAAATTGCTGTTTGTGGGTAACTGAACGAGGTGGCTATTATGAGTTGACGAGGGAGAATTTGTTGTGTTCTGTTCATTATATTGATTATTGCATAGAAGATTGATTTTTTCTCAAGTGTTTATTATGGTGAACTCAGTAATACATCGTTCTTTGGGTTGTTAAACAGAGGTGGATATGAATCAAACTAAGTCTCAATAATTTTTGGATCAAGTTTGATTCGAATAAAAAATAGTTTGTTTTGACTTTGTTAAGTCAAAATTAAGGATGATTTGAGTTAAATTTAAATGAAAATAATTTAATTTAGGTTTGAATTGAATGAAAATGATTTGGATGAGTTTGGTTTAGAGGGGAATGTTCTGATTTCAGTTTGATTTGAGTTTAAAATGACTTATATTTGTGGGTAGAATTTTTTAATTTATTGATAAAATATCATTTTATTTAATAATTATTTAATTATGTTGTTTTTGATAATTATTGGATATAATTAAAAAGATGAATTAAGTTTAAATTGAATTAGAAGTTTCAAATTTGTTTTTATATTTTTTTAATTACAAAATAAAAAAAAAAAAAAACTGAAGGGGAACTGGCTTTTGAGCAACAAAGCTGCTATTTCAACCTAAGCCTGCACTATTTAAATAGCCAAATCTGCTGTACATATTTTCATACCTAAATTTTATTCTAACAGTTCACACGCATACATGTAAAAATCCATGCATCAAACCAGAAAAAAGTACATAAGTTTACACATATACATGCGTACATACATACATACATATAAGAATCCAAATATATATGTTGCGGAGAATTTACCCAGTTCCATCATCACCGTTATCACCATCGCTGTCTCCTGGGCTCCCACTCTTGTCACTGTAATTTTGTCTAGGTATGTTATGGTGGTTGTCAATGGTTTTGCTTTTCCCTGCTTTCGCTTCAACAACTTTTCCCTTCTCGGCACGGTGCCGCTGCTCTTGTCCATATATTCCCGCTAGAGCGGCTCTTCTCGGCGCCGCCGCCTGACAAGAAGAGATCCCCATCATCACAACCAGAAACATTAACACCACCACTATTGCAACCTTCATATTCTTGAATTTAGAACGTAATGCATCACATTTGAGCCTCATTAATTATATAGAGTGAGAATCATTATTAAAATTTGGATGATGGGATCTCCACTTATTGGAGACAAAATTGAGTGGGGAGTCACATAATTTCCACTTAATTTGACATTTTAGCACCACTTTGATCCTGGCTTATTGAAATCAAGAAATTTTTTTTTTTTTTTTTTGGCTGGTTCGGATTGCTTAATAGGGAAGCTCCACCGGTGTATCAATGAATCATTCTAATGCTAGATGTAGGGAAATTAAACAACATTGCACTAGCATTATCATACTAGAAAATATTCAGAAAGCAGATACAACACTGGGCTTTTCAGTAGGGTTTAGGAGGCATGATCCACCTATCCATGGATAACAAGCGTGGGTTTTCACTAAAGTATAAAAAATCCAGCCACTAAGTACCAATTTAATACTTAATTTAAGCTAGTAATTGGTGCAAAGCTTTGTATTTCAATATTTTAGTCGTATAAATCTAAGTATTAATTAAGCAGGTAAAAAGTCTGTAATACAGCTATATATAGGTCTTCTTCTTCAATTAGGGGCCAGGTAGGTAAGCATATACATATATATGTATGAATTAAGACAATTTCTAATTTTGGATCTTGCAAATTCAACAAGATTCTTCCAACTTTTATATTTTTCTAAAAGAATATACAGAGGTGCCCTTGATCTTGTAGTGTGCGAGAAAAAATAAAAAATATATATATACCTTATAAGCATTAAGATTTGAGAAAATTCGATATATTTAAAAAAAAACAATGTTCGTATGTGCATAAATATTAAAATAAATAGTATTTGAGACCCAAATAATCATGCGAAGCAAAAAACCTTCTGAGAGATGCATTGGTACAAAATCTATATGAGAAATAATAAAATTAGGGTTTTATTTGTTTCACTTTTGTTTTATCAGATAATAAAATTGATAGTATTTGAAACCCAAATTATTAGACCTGATGAATTTTTATATTTTTAACCATGTTGATAAATTTACATGTAAAGTGTGCAAACTCGTTTTATAAGTCGAAAATGTTCTCTCGCAAACTGTTTTGGGTGGATGTGATTTTAATATGTGTTTCACTAGCGTTTGATCAGATTGGGAAAGGAAGGTATATGATATACATACAGTTTATAGAGTCATCCAAGATCAAACCGAAAAATTCCCAAAATCTTGAGGAGAAGTATTTAACCATCAACATTGTTATATGGTGTTCTTTTACCCACATGAATGTTCCCTGCGAGGCATCATATTAAGGAAGCTGTCCAAGTTACTGTAACCAATGGCCAGCCGTAGGACAAGTGATCAAAGAGCATTTTTTGCTCAATGTGAATAGACTTTATAACCCATGATAGCGAGAAGACCTCAACTTAATAGTAAATATATTCAAAATCTTCTACAAAAATTATACTATTCTCCTTCATAACAACAATTTATTCTCAGTTTGGGATAATTGTATTATTGTAAATTTTCTCACTATGATAACCTAGAGCTTTATAGTATTTTCTCGTCTAAATTGTCTTTAAAAGCGTCTAATTAAATTAACTTAAAAAATAATTAACATAATTAGTATAATTCAACTACATGCAGCATGTGGGATATACATTAGTGCATAGCATTAGTTAAAGCTAATCAGAGTTCAGCTTTATATAATGATTCAAAATTGTCATTTTCTTTCCTACGTGAGATAATGACTTTACATATTCTATTCATTTAGGTTATCTATTTAAATTTAATTCTCTTAAATCTCATAAATTAATATAAAATACTGAGAAAGCAAAATATATACACTTCCTCATATGTATATCCTCTTTAGTATATATTTTGTAAGTAAAAACTAGTAGTTATACTATGGACACATTTTTTTTATTATTCGACTGAATTATGTTAAAAATTTAATATCTTTTTTGTATTTTTTACTCTATATGGTATATTTCAGTACATATAAAGGTCTTAGTAATTAGATATTTATTGTTGTTACTATAATTTAATTTACGTAAGATTCGAAATTGCATACTTTAATTGGGGATGAGACATCTCATCCATAGATTGGTGCTAGAAATCCGATCACATCTGCATATATTCACCTTATATTTTAGTCATCCAGTACACCAGTTACCCTTCGTGACTATTGGAAGATGACATGAGAAAATCTTGGATAAACTGATAACAGGCAAGAATAATCCATTTTTGAAGAGCCCAATCAGTTAATTAGCCCCCAAGAACATCAGAATTTGGTTGCCTAGCCAAACTTAACTGAGAACAATTCTCTTCACGTTGCCCAATAAGCACATAATGCTACACCAGTAGCACCTTCAAAATCAGTTCTCGGAAAGGAGTACATTTGTGGGTAGATTTCCAGCTCGAAATGTAAGCTGTGGAAAAGAAGCCAACATAAAGCAAAATCAGGCAGATACATGGAATTTATACCTAAAACTCAAACCAATCGAAAGTCAGAAGCTGTTTGCAAATGAATATTGGTGGTTAGAGGAATTATCTTCGACGACATGAAAAAAATCAAAGAAAATGGGAAAGAGAAGTAAACGGGCGAATCTAAGCCAATGCTTCCCCAGAGGAAGCATGGGAAGGAATTAATACAAAGTGATGACACCCATAGAGGTTGGTTGAACTGGGGCAATACAGCAATGGATAAAATTAAATATTAAAAGGGTGCATGTCAGAGTGTGCCAGCTAATAACAACTCAAGAACACACGTGCAAGATCGTCTGAGAGAGAGAGAGAGAGAGAGAGAGAGTCCTATCCTATCAAATCATTGGGGGTGTCACGGTCACGGTGGCCGGTGAGAAGCCACGCACAAAACTACATGCATGAATATGATAGAGTGAGAATGCCCGACTGTATTCATGCACTCGCTCACAAAATTGACTCCTCACCACAACACTTCCTTTTCTATCCTTCATTATTTTTCTACACAGTCTCTCACCCGTCATCTTCTTCCCCAGGCCCGGTCTCCACAGCAACTTCGATCCTTTTCTTTTACTGTCCCACCTCTCTATCGGTAATACCCAGTGTTTTTTACATTGCCCATGATTAACTCTCATCACCTTCTGATAAAAATTTCATTTACCAAATTTGAGGTAAACGTGTCTATGTTATGTTAAAAAAAAAAATCAATTTGGCAGCCTTAAACACAAGCAGGGTTAAATTTGAGGGTACCTATATATGTCTTAAAAAAAGTTATAAAATCTAAGCTGAAAAGTTTAGTGTGTGAAAGTATCTTCTTGCCCATTTTGGTGGCAGACTTTTTGCACAATATACTGTCGCAACTATTAAGTTGTAATAAATGAAAAATACCTGGGGACCCAACTAAATGGATGTTTATTGTTTTGAGCTTCACGCATTGCTACCCATTTTTTAAAAATTTTGAATACTGTCAAGTTCTAGTTTCCCTCTGATTCCCTTTTACTGAAGGGGCCAATGACTATTTTGGACCTAAACTTTGATTGAATAATAATACAATGATTATATGAGAAGGAACTATAACGGTTGGCAATTGGTGTCAAATTTCGGACGAGAATGACCGGTGATGGAGCTTGGCTCGGTTCGCAGTTGAGAAAAATGAGATTCTATTCCGGCGGGTAACTTTTCACTGATCATAGAAAATAAATAACTTTCGTCAAAGCTGGAGATAGTCATTCGGCCTTATTAAAACGAGGTTAAAATCTCAAATAAATATAATTTATGGGAGTATGAAGTTTGCAGTAATAATTGGTTGTAAAAAAAGGGAGCATCAGAGAGAGCTTTCAAGCAAAGTTTACGGGAGGAACATACAACTGGACTTTCATTTTCCGAGTTGAATAGTGCCAAACTGTTAAGTCAGTGTGGCTCTTTTATGTCTGCAAAATTGTGGGCATATTTACTAGAACTGATGTTTACATTTTGAGTTTCTCTCTTTTTTTTTTTTCTTTTTTTTTTTTTGTTCTCATCGTTTTTTCATTATCAAAATCTGTTAGAATATTGTGCTCGTTCCATACAGTTAAGTTATAAGGTACTTAATTAATAACCTAAAACTTGATTACAGAAATATAAACATTTCTTTCTTTAAGGAAAGCTTATTCGAAGATGCATGGAAAAATTTTATAAATGAGATGATTTAGGATACAAAGAGGATTAAGATTTCATAATAAAGTCATAGAAGAATCTTTGAACCGGGTTGGTAAGTAAACTGGAGTACTCAATATTAATGAATTTAACATGGAATGAATGTGATGTTCATTAAAGAAATGCATAGGTTTGAATGGTCTTTGAAGGATTCAAAAAACATAACTTCCAAAATCTAATGTTTTTCTCTGCAAGTCAAGATATTTCTCTATGTCCATTTTGCTGTCGATAGCCCATCTCTTACATGCATGCTCAGGCAGAAGGCACAGTGCAGAGATACGCAAAACTTATCCCGAATCTATCTGCGTTCTGCAGGGAGACTGTTGAATCAACACTGTAATCCAAGTAATTTCTCTCAAAATGTAGATGCATTGCTCATAACATAGGAAATTAACGACGCTTAAATCAATAACATTGATCCTTAATCAAAGGGGAATTCCATTTCTTAAAAACAATCGGGAGTAGTCTGTAACACTTATAATAAAACTAAGTTGAAAATGCAGCAAACTGATAAATATTATACAATATCCAATTAACCATATTTACAAAATAAGTGGAGATCGCACTTTGCCCAAGAAACTTATCCCATCCCTCTCTTCATATCTTATCTTTTCCATACTCACTCTCAACGAGTGGGGTCTTAACTTCGAGAACTTCGAAAGATCACCGATCAAGCGCCATGCCCTCTTGAAACCATGCTTTCCTATGTGACCACCCGACTAATTATATATATTTAAATAATCATCAGATCACATGCATGATCGTACATTTTCGTATCAAAAATTTTCTTTATTATATATATGTACAGCTAAATCGAGTACAGCACGGGCGGGGCAAAGTTCTAAGAAGAAGAAACTATTGTATATTTTAAAGAATCTAAAATATCACCACTTAGCTGATCTTTCTCTTAGCTATACAAGTCATGACAAGCATTTAAAGCTCCCAAATTGCGGCCTTTTTCCCCTCAAACGCCTATATAAACTTCCTTTTGGAACTTTTTTTTTTTGTACTAAACCAGTCATTCTTCTTCACCCTATCTTAGAATTAACACACATGAAGATAATGAAGAAGAAGTTCCTCAAGGCATGGCTTGGCAAGTGGAGGAAAATGGGGAGTCGAGTCATTCCTTGTGCGGTTGGAGGTTGTGAGTACTGTTATCAATGGAGTTTGTGGCCTTCCAAACACCGTGAGGGAGAGAGCATTCCCCGAGATGTGCCAAAGGGTCATTTAGTAGTGTATGTTGGAGAGAATTTCAAACGTTATGTGATCAAAATCTCTTTGCTCAAGCACCCTCTTTTCATGGCATTGCTGGATCAAGCACGGGATGTATATGATTTCACCACTAACAAAAAACTCTGCATTCCTTGTGAAGAGAATACCTTTCTTGATGTTGTTCGTTGTGCCACTTCTCCTCAGGATCGAAGCATGTTTTTTTGTCTTTAATTAACCAATTCATCTGTATTTTTAAGTCTTTATTAGAATATAATTGATTTTTGCAGTTTACTGTCTGATTACCTTAACTTGTGAGTGTTGAATTATAATTGTGATTATTCGAATAATTGATTTCTGTGAGAATCAATTTTTTAAAGTTTAATACAAATTACTATGAATAATCATAATCTAATTTTAATCGTTTGATCAATAATATAAAAAATTAATTATTTACATTAAGTTTATTAAATCCCATAATTCAGAAAACTTTAATCTTATAATTTTTTGATTATGATTTAAATAATCCACGATTAAATTATTCACATGTTATAATTGATTATTTATCTAATAATTTGAATTAAATAAGAGAAAATTAATTAAAATAATATATTTTTGATACACTTAATAACTTTTAACCAATTGTTTATGTTTTATATGGATATAACAAAAAAAATATAAGTTTTTTTTTTTTAATTTTAAACTCTATAATTTGGGATAAATGATGAATAGACTTAATGAAGAGTAGTCAAATGTGAAAAACAGTGACTAAATACAATCATGTCATTACGCTTTTCATGTTTAAACTGTCTGTTAATACAAATTTATCATTTTTTTTTTATAATACAAATAATTTTTACACAAATTATAATTTATTATAATTAATAAATAATTTTTATCCACTAATAAACATTTTTTTATTAATTTATTCTCTATTTAAACTGGATTTTAGATGAAAAATGTTTGAAAGACTAGGATTAGTGTCAAGTGGCTTTGATCTGTTTTAAATTCATAAACATTAAATTGCATATTGTGGTCTTGTTTGCAAGCTGGCTCTATATCACATCACAACTTAATTCTGAAGCTGGACAGCTGCAGGAAAGAGAACCACCCACTGACCCCCTGACAACAGTTTGATAGTGTTCAATTGATTCTAAGCACAGAATCTTAAAAAGAAAAAGGGAAAAGGAGAGGATTTTGGACAGGAGATGGAAATGCTACCGGTTTAACATGTATTCGGACAAAACCTGCTGGAAGCTGCAAATTAGACAACTCATAGCATATTGCCGACAACAATAATTTACTAACTGGTAAGAAGTTATAAATTAAGCACAGCATTCTAAGAGCCCCATCTGAAGAGATAGATGTCTTTGAATTTCTAATGGTCCAGGCTAAAATAGTCTAATTAATTCAGAGCAATTTAGATTTCAAGAGGAGACCACGGGTTCTTCAATTAGCCATATAGTTTTCGGGGTACAATTTTCCAGGGTAAAGAAGAAAGCCTGGAAAAACCTCCAACCTGTCAAAGTTAAGTGGTTCCCAAATATCGAAAAGAAAAGGTGATGGGTGTTTCTTCTTACAGGTTTGGTTAATGTTTGAGAACAAGACTAGGAAAGGGAAATTAACCAGAAATTTTGACCAAATAATTCAAACCAGAAGACCTATGACGGTATGCTGCACTGCCTGTTATAATCAAATATTGACAAGATTCAAGTGATAGTCCATTCAGCAGAGAGATACCCAATGGTTTCAATTTCATTGACCCACTTGTGATGCAGAACCAAAATTTGATCCATTGCTTATTTAAAAAAACTTCTGGATAGTTGCTTATAGTCAGAGGGCTGCACAAACACTCAGAAGAGGTTTTGGAATGGAAGGTTTTGCCCTTGTGAACTAGGAAACAAAAAAATTTCAGAGAAACTTCATCACACTCCCACTCCTGAACTTATCAAAACCCAACTAAATGCATCGAGACAGAACTAATGAACCAAAAATTTAAGGCAGTGGAAGAGATAATAAATGAGACACTAAACCTGGGCAAAAGAAACAAGGGTCATCTATCATCGCCTTGAATTTGCCAGGCTAGGCAGATAAATTTTGTTTTAGTAAAGATGATCGTTCTTGTCCGTTGAGGCAGCCAACATCAAGATCTCACTACAATAAATAGCTCTTTAACTTATTTGAGACATCACTCAGGTTGTTGCTGTACAAATTTAACACATCATTCATCTGTATCAACAGTCCAAACTAGAGAAATTATACAAGTAGTTAGCAGAAAACCACAAATAAAATGACATGCAAGTCAAAATACCAGGGTGGCACAAAAGAATATGATCTAAGCAAACTTCAGCTCACCCCAACCAGTCAAAAGATATTCATTGGAAGGTAGTATGCTTCAAGCAGAATTAGATATCAAACGGAAACCTAAAAAGATACTATGAGCTCAAAAGATTGTAGCAGCCAAATTCAAACTATCAGCAGTAGATATGATCACCAGAAAATAGTTTCTTGAAAAGAGGATGTGCACATAAATATTAAGAGGCAGGAAGAAAGATCACTTCAATTCCTAAAACAAGATTAACCCAACCATTAGAAACACAATCATATCAATATAAATTATTAAATGGATTCAACATTGAAAAGAACATTTAAATATTCCTATGTGAACATCCTCATATAACCAATCTCCACTATTTCCCGATACCCACAAACCCCTGTTAACCAGATGTATATTACAATGGAATCAAAGACAGGACTCACGGTATCTCTTCATATCGAGTTAAAGCAAAGGACCTTATGGCTAATTTGAATGGAGGCCAACTGCTTACTAACTTTAAAATAGAAGGTTTAGGCTGGACAACTACAAGCATCCATTATTGCATGTATTGCTGCTATTTTTCGGTAAATTTACGTTTCCAGATAGAAGATTTATTTGATGTTGAACGAAAAAAGAAATTTAAACCAATCACAGGTAGCATAGAATCAACACCCAATGGTTTTATCAGTCTATTAATGTTACTTGTCTGGACATGCGGCAGCAATCCAAGAATATAAGTAGATAATGTTTGATCCACTGTTGCATAATTTACATATAATATCTTCAATTTCTTCTAATTATTTATCCCCACCTCCTTTGCTCCCTGATATGTTGGAAGTATATAAAATGACATTAACAAGTTGCTTACAGCTTGATGTGGACACCAAACCCCATAGCCAACAGAAAAGGATAGGATAATAGGATATTAAAGACAATCCCTAAAGTGCGCCTACCACAAGTAAACTCAAATTTGATACAATCTTCAACTCATCAAAGCAGTTTCATAACAGCTGCTATAGCATCTTGCTAAGAAAAATTTCTCCCAAAGTCATCAAATTATTATAGGACCTTGAATCACTCCCTAAGCTTCACTAATCCAAACACTTTACTGTCTTTATCTCTCCCTTATTAATTTTAACTGACTGCCAAAGTGACATGTCAAGATGATGCCAAAGGAAAAGCAAGAACTGCTGATTAAAAGTTCATCCACCATAAAAAACATAGACAAGGATTACATATATGATCAAAGAAAGAATGATTATCATAATACTGCAGTAATATATATCCCTGCTTGACCACATAGATAATCGCATCAATTCAGTACGATGGACATATCTCAGTGAAACACCGGTGAAAGGAATTTGAAGGGGAACAGAAAAATAAATTGATCAATTACCATTCTCATGCGTATTGCCATCACTAGAAACAAGTACTGCAGTGCACTTAAAACAATGATTGCAACAAAATATTCACATGAAGCTTCCTTGTGAAAAATATACACAAGTGATATATAATCTCGTTGTAAAGTACATACAACAGCTCGTTGGTGATTACACCAAATGGTGGCAGTGCTATATCATTGGGACTGCAAAACAGGAAGACACAGAGCACTGGAGACATAATCGCTATTTTTAGCGTTCAATTGAAGCCTGCAACTGCAAGGAAAACTATCATGCCATTATCTACTAGATATCATCTATGTCCATCAACCAAGCCCTCCAATTCCCTCCGCCCAAACCTCCTTCCTTCCATATTAGCGTCCCTAGACCTTGCAGCAAAGTAAAATATCAGCCAAGCCACCATAAAGTATACCTCCACAATTGACTGTAATATCATAGCAAAAGATTTCCCAAACACATGAGCCAAAGCCCACCTTGCAAATGATCCACAAAGGATAGCCTCCAGACATTTAATCTGTATAGATTGATTGATCATTGTCAATAACAAATAACAACCTTCTTTAACTATCTCTCTTCCAGTCCTCCTTGAATCAACAATGGCAACCCAGGCATCAATGGCAAATATAAAAGCCACAAAAGTATCAGCCAAAGACCATGTAAACAAGAATCCTGAAATCTCTTTCTCAAACCCTTGTATCCATGGTGACATAACAGAAAACGGCATCAATTTCAGTCTCACAAAAAGCTTGAAAAATGAGTACTGATCCTCAATTTCTCCGAAATACCACAAGCCTATAAGCTGAGTCAATGCATCTCTAACTGCCCATCTCATTAAAATAAAACCAGTAAGCCTTTTTATCCCCAATCTTGACCCATCCCACACAACACCAAATAATGAACTAAACCTCCCAACCAAATCATTTACGACTGTAACAAAAACAATCCCCAGAACCCATGAATAAATTGCGGTAAACCCTAAAATTACCCAACCATAAGCAGCTGACAAGAAACTCACGAGGAAAAACAATGCCGTAACATCACGACGACCCAGCTCTAGTCCCTTTATAAGCATTTGAAAATCTACAATTGTGTCCATTTCTTGCCTATCTTGAGCCCCTTCTCGTTCACTATCATCATCATCATAACTTAACTCTTCTTCATTGATGGATTTCTCTAAACTGCCACTCGTTTTAAATGTAACACCATGACGAATCATTTCTGAAATTTCAATTCCATTATCAACAATTCCATTAGAAAACCCTAAACTGGGATCGAAATCAGAGAAAATTACCAAAGTGCCATTGACAGGCTTTTTGAGGAGAGGATTAAACATTGGGCTATCAAAGTCATCATCTCCGGAGAAGAAATCATCGTCCAAAGTTCCAACACGTGTCAGATGCAAAAAGGGGCGTCGACGGTGGTGGTGAGGATGGTGAATAGAGAGACGGCGCGTGGCTGAGTGGTGATCGGAGAAGTCGAGCCGGGAGAGGAGAGACTTGAGAGAGGCGTCGCGGTCGATGAAGGAGGTGAGGAGGTGGGAACCACTCTCGACAAGGGAACGGAAGGAGAATAAAAGGAGAGAGAGGAAGAGAAATGTATGGAGATTAGCGGTAAAGGTAGCGGTTGTTTGCTTGATCACTTGGCTGGTGCTGCGGATGTGGCGCAGCCGTGGCTGATCGGTCATCGCTCGCCGCGGTGGTGGAGTAGACTTTTTTGTTTTATGTGTTTTCGATGTTTATGTTTTAATGGTCCTCGGGAGTTTGTTCGAAGGAGATCGGAGCTGATAGTGTGAGCTCCAATCAAAGGGTTGAAAATAGGGTGGGCCTTTGCTCACGCGTTTCTGAAAACGTGCCAATACGCGCAGCCTCCAATGAAATCAAATTTTATTTTGGACTTAATAAATAAAATCTTTACAATTATAAATACAATTAAATTCCCCTTTTTATTTTTTATTTTAAATCCAAAATTTGTGTATGTTATTTTCAAAACCTTAATAGCCTAATTTCCTAGTTTTGCAATTACTGATTATTTTAACAAATACTTTATTTTGGAGTGGCTTCACAAGATTCAAATAAAAGATTTAAAAAAAAAAATGGAATCACGATATTTGAAGATTGGGAAAGCCTTTTCAAGGCTTTTATAAGAGGCTATTGAAAATTTCATTGTTTGAAGAGAGACAAAATATGTTTTTATGAATTTTAAATGGATAAATTTTGGGTCGTTATCTCGATTATTTCATAAAAACTCTAAAAAGAATCTTTCAATATTTAAATACTGTAAATCGTTTTATTTTATTGTAAATTTTGTGAAGCTAACCTTAATTAAAGTACTTATTGAATTGAATGTGAAATATTTGATAATTGTAAATAAGATACTGTTAGACAACTACCCTTTAGAAAGGTGGTTACCCTTCATCCTTACATGATATTTTATAGTCTCACATAAAATTTTACAACTTTTACTTAGGGTGGAGGACAACTATCTTCTCTAAAAAAATGATTGTCTGATATTATTTTCGTAAATGAAGATCGTGTTTTTTTTTTAAGCAACTTATATTTTATTTACGAATTTTTAAGCCATATTGGAAGAGATTCTATAAGAAGTTATCTTAAAATGGTAGTTAGTGTCAGTTTGGGAAACTTTATTGGGACAGATTTTTTTAGTTTTTTTTGTTTGAAATAATAGTAGCTTCCTCTTAAATAACTTTCTAAAGTTAACTGGTTTTTCTTATTATTATTATTATTTGGTGTTCATTGTGTTAACCAATTTTTTGGTTGTGTTTCTCAAAGAAAACTCAGGTTTGCAAGAAAATTTAGATGCTTTTAAACATGTTACTGCCGATATAAAGGTTTTAAGTATATAAGCAACGAACACAAGAATAAGGGCATAATATATTGGAGGTACAATGTATATGCTCTATGGTAACAAGTATAAGACAGGTGGCTAGAAGAATAAAAGCATATTATGTTGGAGGCAGGGTGTTCGTGGTCAATTAGTTTTATTGGTCTCAGAAAAATGAACAAGAGCAAGGATTTTAATTTGTAGTCGGATTCAAATGTATTTTTATGACAAAAATATGCGAATAATGGAAACTAAAATGTGTCATTTTTGAACTTTCGTATCTTAATAGTATAGTATAGTAGAATTTCTCAATTATTAATTTATGAGTTTCAGGATCGATCAACAACCTACGGGCTCGATGAAAACAAGGGAGGGTCGAAAAGGGGGAATTTTATATGGGTAAATATTGTGGAGACTCAGAGACGAATATCTCTTTGTTTTTCTTCTCAGCCCTCTTTATCTTTCCTTCTTGTTTTTCTTATCAGAAAAGATAAAAGATAAAAAAAATAAAAAATAAGAAATTCTTCTTCTCTATTCAAATCTGTGGCCTCCACTTTCCTTTATAAAATAAACCTACACAAAACACTTTTTAATTTTTATTCTTCCGTTTCCTTGTTTTCTGTTTTCCTTTATGCTGGTGTCGTCTATCTTCAGATGTACATATAATTTCCCTTTATGCTGGTGTCCAAACTTTATCAGTTTCATCTATTAACATATTGAAGAAGATGAAATAGAAAGGCTTGGGTTAATTAAGCATTAATTACAAATATACATGAACTGCACCATCAGAAAAACACCCACTTAAAAGAGACAGAAAAATGCTGATTGATGAAAGGAAAAATGTTGATTCATGAAAAATAGTTGGTAAAATATGTTACAATTTCATCAATCCACTAGCCTATTTGTCCGTAAAATATGTGCAGAAGTTCACCTTCACAATTAACCCTAAAACTTCAATCTTACACTAACTAAAAATTGAAATAGCTTGATGACATATGTAATTATCAAATACAATAGAACGGTGGTAAGAGATGCCGTGCAAAGCAAAGAAGTTCACATAAACTTGATATTTTAGCTCTTTAACTAGAGCAAAAAATTAACTAAACTTAAAACCAACTTTCATCTCAAGTACATCAAGATACTTTTATTTAGTGCTATAAGATTAATGATCAGAATACCAAAATGAAAACAAAAATAATCAGAGACAGGGAATTTCCTCCTAAACAATCTTTCAGTTGAGAGGTTAATTATGCCGTATTTACCTTCTCAAGGACGCCCATATTCCCCCAGGCAGAGCAGTGACAACAGGGCGGACTTTTAAATAGTCATCAAGGTGATGGGTCTTATTCCCCTTAAAGAAAAAACTTTAGTGAAAGAAATGAACATCTGAAACATGGCTCAAAAAAATAGGAGCTAGATATTCAGCATGACCTCAATTCTTGTTGCAACATATCTTTAGAGATGATCACAAATAGCCTTTGTAAAATCAGTTGTTGTTGACAAGCCACCAAGATCAGCAGTTCGATACTTCCCCTCTGCAATTGTGTCAAGGATAGCATTCTGGATCCTATCAGCCTTGTCATGAAGTTCTAAATGGCGCAACATTGTCACAGCACTCAAAAGGAAGGCAGTTGGATTTGCCAAATTCTAGTTCAAGTGTAAACACTTAAGCAGATAAGTAGCAAATAAATAGTAAGATAGTTAATGAACGTAAGCTTCATTAACACAATTAGTAGAAAATATTGCGCTTTATTACCAAAACCACTAGAAAATATTGTGCTTCATTACCATAATCAGTAGAAAATAAAATGTGTTCCAAAGGAACTTGGTGAGCACCAAAGTCACCCACTTAACAGCAATTAAGAAGTTTGTGGAGGGAACATTAAGATTACTAACACAAAATATTCACCTCACTAGCATCTCATACATTACCATGCCTATTTCAATTTGAAAAGAAATATCTCAAGCATGATCACCCATCAAAATGGCTGTCAACCTATGGAGAGAATGTCCAAATCTATTCGGGCTTTCTTTATGTTTCTAGGACACACTGAAAACCCACAACCTAAAGCCACCAGTGTTTCTACAGAAGCTTAATGAGTCCCCTCCTTCCCGTACTCAAATCTGAAGGTCAATCATCTTTAATAACTAAAGAAATGGTATTATTAACTTACCATATATGATTGGAACTAGTGGGGTCATTATAATACAACATTCAATACAATACAAAACAAAGTTAGAGCTTGCTTTGGGATGTTGATTTTCTGATACGTCAAGACAACTAAGGAATTATATTAATTGATTAAGGCTTAGAACTTTAGAGTGAATCATTCTACTTCTATGCTAATATGTTAGGTGCAGCTGAGGCCATATGACATAGCTTCAATAGATGTTTTCAACTCCTTGTCAGACAGCAGGCAGGAAAAAAGAGAAAACTCCAAAGCAATCAAAGAGCCAAGAAGATACAAATATGCATATGGAAGAGTTGATAAGGATCATTTCAAGATATAATTCATGAAGTAGATTTGAAGGCAAACCTTTCCAGCAATATCAGGTGCTGAACCATGAACAGCTTCAGCAAGGGCAATTCCTCCCTCCCCAATATTGCAACTGCACAGTAAATTAACTGCTGTTAGATGATAAAAAAATATGTTTTCAGATTAGACACAGGATCCTGGTTACCTTGGTGTTAGGCCTAATCCACCAATCAAGCCAGCACATAAATCACTGATAATGTCACCGTAGAGGTTGGGCATCACCAATACATCAAATAGAGCTGGATTTTTCACAAGCTGTACATGGAAACAAATTAGTCAGTTTTGGCCCCTAACTTTGTTTTAATACTATTAAAACAAAAAAATTACTAAGCACCATCCGTGCAATTCTTTATTTTTCAATCAATTATACGTCTAAGATATCTTCATATAACAAAAAGTATTAAGGAATTGAAATAATACCATCATGCAGCAATTGTCAATAACAACTTCCTCATATACTATATCAGGGTACTTCTTTGCAACTTCACGGCAACACTGCAAGTAAAAATAAATCAAATTTCATAGATGGACATATAGATTTGCAGTATAGTAGTCAACGATAAATCACTGAAAAATGGAAGACCTTAAGGAAGAGACCATCCGTTTTCTGCATAATATTGGCTTTGTGTACTGCAGATACTCTTTTTCTTCCATGCATCTTGGCATAGTGAAAAGCGTATTCAGCTACCCTCAAACTAGCCTCACGAGTAATAATTTTGAGACTCTCAACCACACCTCTTACCACCTGTTATAAGAAATTAAAAACTGCTTAGAATTATATTATATTTATAGTCTGATTGTTAACATAAACCTAGTCTTGCAAGGAAAGCTCACTTGATGTTCAAGTCCACTGTACTCCCCTTCGGTATTTTCACGGATAGTGATGAGATTTACATCATCATATCGAGTTTTATAGCCAGGAAGGCTGTAGCAGGGCCTAACATTGGCATATAAATTAAGTTCTTTCCTCAAAGTAAGGTTCAAAGAACGATGACCTTTTCCAATTGGGGTTGCCATAGGCCCTTTCAAACCAACCCTGTTTCGCCGTACTGATTCTAAACTTTCCCATGTCACAAAACTTTGAGTTCTGGGATCAACTTCAGATCCAATATAATGCTCCTCCCACTCAATTGGCACTTCAGCTGTTCTAAATACCTACATCGGCACAAATGAAAACATTTGTCACAACTTTAAGTCGCATTTTGACAAAGTAATATTACTGCAAATGGTTGAACTTTCCAACTAGAGTCATCAATAAGATGATCCATTTTCTTTTGCCATATTATATGACCAACAAAAGAATATGGTATGCCAACAAATGGCAAAGAAAATTCTGCCCCAATAACAATCTACAAATTTGGATGGAAATTTAAGTAAAAACAAAAAGAAAGAAAACAATCAACATAAATAAGAATACAACATATTCCCATCAACAAGGTCAAATCTGACCTTACACATCCTAATCGCAAGATGAACATCTATAAAACCATGAATTACAAACCAAAAGAGAAACATAAATCCCTCCTAAAACCCATATTCCAATGACTAACCGACTCAACAAAATATTCAATCCTGCAGTTTACTTCACTTCTTTTCTCAACTGGTAAGTCAATTTCCTTGCACTGAACCACAGCTTCCACACTCCCATTGTATATGAAATTAATATTTAACAAGCATCTCCTTACACTTCAAGTTATGAAAAGCGTCCAATCAGATAATAAATAAAAAAATATGACACAGAAATTTTAAAATTTATTCCTCCACATAAGGTACAACTTAATTACAGAAGGACTTCAGAAAAACGGAAGATCTGATTGATTATATTAAACTTTAATTCACATCTATGAAGAATTTCATAAGAGGTTTACAACAATATTCGTGGTAAAGCTTCGCTTATTTTTGCCAGAGATGTGAATGAAATTTTTCTAGCACAAAATACATAATGAATAATCAATTTACAAGATGGACATCTGTTTGGAACGGAGAAGTTGAAACACAAATAAGTCATAAAACAAAGAGAAGCAAAGCAGGTTTAGAACGGAGTTCACCTGTTTTACGGACTCGGCGATTTCTGGGCCAATTCCATCGCCGGGGAAGAGAGTAGCTCGGATCGGAGCAGTACCAGCGGAGAAGTATTTAGCGAAAGGTAGAATTGAGGTACCGTCAGTGTTTGATTGGCTTCGGAGGACTCGTCTCAAGAGCTGAGCCGCCATACTGTAAATATGAAAAGAATAATCTAAAGCAGACCAGGAAAATAAATATATATTTTTCTGTGTTAAGGGAATCCAAAAGGCCAAAGGACTTCCCAAAATTTCCCAAAAAATCG
This sequence comes from Anacardium occidentale, assembly GCA_026122585.1. Lineage (NCBI taxonomy): Eukaryota > Viridiplantae > Streptophyta > Magnoliopsida > Sapindales > Anacardiaceae > Anacardium > Anacardium occidentale. The sequence goes on from JAJEJH010000435.1 coordinate 203,317, forward strand.
TAGCCGTCAATTTTTTAAAACTCAAAAGGCCTAAATATTAAATACTTTTGTCCAATTTTATCAAAATTTTTAATAAAATAACAAAAATATCATAAAAAAAAAATGTAATAAAATATAAAATAATATTAAAACATTAAAATTAAAAAAATAGTTACTATAGACACTCCATTTTGAACCCAACAGGATCATCACTGATGATGATAAACATGAAAATTTTGAATTAATGCTTTCAAAATATTAAATTGAGGATAGATGAGCAAACCTAAAAAAAAATAATAATAATAACATAAAATAAAATAAAAAACCTAAAATCTCAGTCCAAACCATTTAAATTCAAAAACCTAACCCTTAAAATTAAACCCACAAATAAGTCAGCCAAGTGGGAGAAGCCCAAAGAGAAAAAGAGAGAGAGGGCAAGCAAGAAGGCCTGACACGCTGGCCCAGTTTGTGCGTGGCTCTCAAGCACGCTGCAGTTTTAATGCAGTTCTATCATTTTACGGGCAGTTTTTATACACTTTTCATGCAGTGTTCTATCCTGCGCAGCATCTTCTCTACTCTCTTCATCCTTTTTTCGTGCATGTAATGATCAACTGGCCAACTGCTGCTAGCGGTTTTTCCTGGTATGCAATATAAAAAGGGGGGATTTTAAGAGTTTGGGGAGAGGAGGAATTTTTCAGAAAAGAAATTTTTCAACCAAAAAAAAAAGAAATACCCAAACCTAGCTCAAATAAAAATTAATCTCAGTTTTCGAGAATTGTCATCTAATTGCTCTCAATTCAATATCAGTAAAGCATCAACACAGTCAAATTTTAAGTATGTTTTATGAGAGGTATTTAATTAAAGTATTCAAATATTTATTCATTCTGTATTTTTTTACAAAAATCATTAATTATTGATTATATATGTGGATTGTGTGTGTTATCTGTTATTTATATACGTACATATATTTGATTGCATTACACAAACAACATTTTTATATAATTAGGTAACATATATTTTGTTTATCTTTCTTAAAAATGTTTTTTTTTTTCTCTTTTATATAAATTTTACCATTATATATTTATAGATTCATACAACATACATGTGTTATATTATTATATATGTGTATATTATAATTATATATGTATCATATACATGAATATGTGTATACCATAGCAATATTATGTGTCAATATATGTATGACCCGCCGCCACGAGTACCCCTGCTATTGAAAGATACTGTTCTCTTTTATTTATTAAACTGGAAATCGGGTACCCACGACGGGAATCCTACGAAAAAGAAACTACTGTTGCTAAAATACATTGCATGCGGAAGCTGAACTGAAACTGAAAATATACAATGAGCTCAAACTGGCTTTTCATATACATTTAACTGTTCTGTACATCTGAGTACGATTACAACATATACATGACATCACAGGTCCAAAACTAGAAATAAAATACATGTTGAAAGGTGTGTGTGGGGTCCCCTCTCGCGAGCCTCAGTCTATCCGCTCCTCGCCAGCAGCAACAGAACCTGAAAAGGAAGGAAGAAGGAAAGGAATGAGTGATAAAGATCACCCAGTAAGCATTTCCTACTCCCCTCGACCTAAGCAAGCAACAAACAAGGGCATACATACCTGGTCGGCCCTATACATGCATCTAATCGCTTGCAGGTGCTGAAACTGATTATCTGATTGATTTTTGAGTACTGATATTCATTATTTAATGCCAATATGTATATATGTGATGACATGCTGAGCTGAAAACTGAAAATGACTGATGATGCATGCATCTGAATCTAACTATATGTACCCGAAGGTACTTACTGTACTGATCAGGCTGATGAACACAGGGATTCGGCATCCTGGCCAAGTGGGCTAAACATTCTAGCTACAGGCTAGAAAGCTGAGAACTGTGCTGAGTAGTCTGACTGGTGTCAGAAAGCTGGGTCCCACATATGCCCCCTCGAGTTCACCTAAACTACAACCCGTATATCAGGTTCTGAATACTGAAATCTACTGAATTCAGATCCCTGGATCCTCTTTCAAACTATATGCTATGCTATGACCATATATGCATCTGTTCTTGTCTGAATTCTGAATTATCTGATGATTAATAGTCTTTGGATGGATTACCAATCCTTTAATAAGTTAAATTCTGAAATTCTGGGAGAATTAAGCTGGCGCACGGGCGTGCTGGGAAGACGCACGGGCGTGCTGCACAAACACACGGTCGTGCTGCGCAAGGGCACACGGGCGTGTGCCCAGACACACGGGACCGTGCACCGATCGTGTGTCTGGCCGTGCAAGCTTCTGGAATTTCCTGTACATTCAAGCAAATAATGAGACACACGACCGTGTCCCTCAGGACACACGGTCGTGTCCCATGCGATCCAGACCATGCACACGGTCGTGTTCTTGCAGTAACAAGGACACACGGGCGTGCACCTGCGGGCACACGGGCGTGCGCCTTGTCTTGCTCAGACATGGCTCGCCTGAAATTGCTGGAAACCAACCAATTTCTCATCCAAATTGAAATTAAATGAAATCAACCATCCAAAGCACTTCAATATACACATAGCATGCATCAATTTCATCATCCATCCACTTCTACTGAATCCACCATGGAAACTCAAACGTTTCTCTCACAACACACACAAAAGCAAGGCAAGCATGTTATTGGGTGGAAAATAAGCACCTCAATCATCATATTTCATCACATATAATCAACCAAACATGCTGGAAACGGAAACACACATTTCCAGGCATCATCAAGCATCACAAAGCAAGTTGGAAAAACTCTGGAAGAAGTAAGAAACACTTACCTCTTGACATGGTTACTGGAAGCTTAAACTCAAGCTATTCTCTCTGATCTCTAGTTGGATTGGGAGCCGTTGGAAGCTGGATTTCACGTCTAGGGCTGGGAGCTACTGAAACAAGGAAGAAACTTGGCTGAAAATGGGTGAGAAATGCAATAACTCTCCCGTCTCTCTCTTTTCTACCCACATGCACGGGCGTGCATGCATGATGCACGGGAGTGAACCAAAGGAAAATGGATAAAATCCATTTCCCGCGCTTCGCATGATTGAAACCTCCCTAAAAGCATCATACGAAGGCCACACAGCTCTGGAAAACTACTAACTCACCCCTGAACTCTTTTAGACTCCCAAACTATTCCTGAATTCTATTTCTAACCCCAAAACTCTACCCCTAAGGGCTTTTCTAACCTGGGATGCTACAATATATATTGTGTGTATCATACTATATATACATGTAGTAAAATTTTTGTATTTTTATAAAAATAATTTTCTTTTTATATACTTATATTAAGGTACTGCATGTATATATATATTATTATTGTATATTTAGGAAATGCTGTATATTTCTTATTAGTACCCTATTTTCTTATTATTATTGCCTTAACAAACTTTGTTTTGCAGGTTTATTTTTTTATTAATTAAATTTATTTATAATTAGAGTAAATGTATAGGGGTGTATGAAAAAAGATGTAATTTTTTTATTTTTCGTATTTTATTTTTTTGGTGAATGATTGTAATGAAAAATAATAATGCATTGTATGATAAAAATAGAATCTAATTAAACTCGGTAATATGTTTAATAAATAAACCACAAAAGTGGAGGTCGGCCTTCAGACCGGGCAATATAGATGCCTAACACATTTCCATCGTCATACCTGACTCTCCGAATCCAATCATTAGGCCGGTGAACAAGGTTGGGTCCTCTGTAAGGGATCTATAAAATCGTCCGTCTTCACTGACGTATACTTTCCCGAGGCAACCCTCGGGTGGCGACTCCATAGACTCATAATGGGCCATAAACCCGTTATATGCTCATCTTGACCACGTTTAGGGTGGTTAAATAAGAGTGGCAAGTCTATCCTGACGTGATGCGACAAAAATCGGTGCCACAGTTACTACCACCCATAACATCGTTGGTGGTCGTATCATCAAAAATTGAATCAAATGATCGAAAAAAACTATTTTATTCATGAAATTATCAAATCTTATTGTCTTCATCATAAATGATGATCGAAAACGATTGTTAAGAATAAGATTAACCATTTTTTACTGTTATTGATGACAAAAGTAATTAGATTTAATCATCTTTATAAAAAACAGAACAGTCAAATTTGATTGATCTTTGAACTAGATGATCTTTACTATTCATATGGTTTAATTTGGTAGTGGTAACTATTTTTTTATTTTATTTTAATTTTTTAATTTAAATTATTATTGTTTTAATATTTTTATAAATTTATTTTATAATTTTATAAAACTCTTATTATTAAAAAATTAAACTTGCTTAATTATTAATGTTTAATAATTAATTATTAAATTTAATTAATAATTTTAAGCAATATATAAATATTTAAATTTAGAAAAATTAAAGATTTTGTAGTTGAAAAAACGCCTTCCATGGGATTAACTTTTTGGCCAACTCAAAAAGTGGAAAGGTTCCTTCTGTCTAGGCCCCATTATTAAGACCTATGATGTTTCAGGGTACACCCCTGAACATTTTGTAGTCTTTTAACTTCGGATTTACCATAAGCTTAAGGCGTCTGTGTTTAATTAAAAAAAAAAAATTATAAGCTTGGCGTGACGCCATTCACTAAAGAAAAATTCAAATAAAACTTGGTCCAATGTGCATAAATCTAATCACGGTTAAATTTAGGCCAAAGCACATGTTCCCACCCATAGTTTGAGGTAGGGACAAACTTTCACTCCCAAGTTTTCAAAAACCTAGTCTCCTACCCTCAAACCAGATTTAATATTAAATATATCAGTGAACGGGGGCATTTTTATCCTTTTACGATTAAATTTTATAAAATAATAAAATAAATTTTATATAAATATAAAATATTTAAAAATTTTAAAAAATTAAAAAATTAAAAAAAAAATCAGGCAGCCACGATCGCCGGTGTCGGTGGTAGTGGCCGCCACTAACGAAACCAGGTAGCCGTTCCTGGTCACATGGTTCGAGGGGAGGCCAGATCCGGCCTCCCTATTCTGTGGAGACGGCCAGATCTAGCCTCTTCCATTGAAAACAAAGGCCGAAAACGATGGAAAAGAGTCGGTTTTGGTTCCACCAGCTATTTCTGGCTTTTGTTTTTGGCGGAAACAGTCAGATCTGAACGTCTTTGCCAAAACTGGGGACAACTAGATCTGGTCGTCTTCACCCAACGGAGAGATCGGATTTGACCTCCTTTGAAACCATGTGATCAGAAATGGCCACCTGGTGCCGTTAGTAGTGGCCACTACCACTGACATCGATGGCCACTGCTGCCAACACC